>CAWUFW010001679.1:2105000-2667980 GCA_963921515.1 Calotriton arnoldi | reverse complement strand
GAGCACCAACAAGCCTTGGTAGCCGCAACTGGTGCAGAAGACGAAGAAGGTGCAACGTGGGGACCAACAAGGTCCAAGGGGCTCACCAACAGCAGAAAAGTCAGAGCAGGCCCAGAGCAAGCATGCACGCCCTATGAAGCAGTAGAAGAGCCTCAGGAGGACCCACAGGCTGAAGGCCCAGGAGTCGCAAGAGGACCTCGAGCAGCTCACCAAAGATGAAGGCCCAACGTGCAGAGGAAGTGGTGAGGATGCTGATTTCGGACAGAAGAGATGCTGGAGGCTAGAGCTTCTTGTAGTCCGAAGATCTCTGGAATGCAGAGCCAACAAGCCTTGGAAATGGCAAGTTGACGCAGTGCACAGGGGTTTGGTCCCAGTGGTTTCGACGAGGAATACTGGCCTCAAAATTGCAGAGAGGACAGGTCAGGCCTCGAGTGAGTTGCAGAACCACCACCTGTGTTGCTGAACCTCGGGAAGTCCGTAGGACGACAGGTGCAGCAGACCAGTCAGCTTTGTTACGGTGCCTGCAGATGCAGGAGAGTGACTCTTTCACTCCAAGGAAGATTACTTCAGGTGTCCTTGATGCCCAAAGGTCTGTTGAAGAACATGGAAGAGGCACAGACAACGAAGAAGACTTGAAGAACAGCGAGACCAGGAGCAGCAGGAGTCTTCCATGGTGCAGTCTCGGTTCCAGTCGAAGTCCAAGTGTCCAGACGGCCGAAGAGCGATGCAGTTTCAGGGTTGAGTCTTGTCTCATGACGAATCTGAGGACCCACCCACAAGTAAGCCCTTAAGTACCCTAGGGAAAGGGTTGGAACAACTCGGGGGTACCTCCCAGAGGCGGGCTGGACAGAGGGGAGGATACTCCCATGTCCTTTGTCCAGTTTACGCTAATGTCCTTGTAATTATCAGGGTCAAGTCGCTGAAATTTGGGTCTCGGAGAGCAGCAAGGAAGCTATACATTGAGAGCTAAGGCGGAGGAGCATCGCCCCACTACTCTCATAGCAGTGGAAAAGTGAAAAATAAAATGATAATAGCAAAGTTATTATCATTTTATTTTTTGTTTCTGCGGGGTTGTGTTAGGGCCAGGTCACTACACACACTAAGTGCGCAGGACTGCTTAGCCGGCCGTTTCGGAGCGCCTGGACTTTCTCATTAGTAAAATGCAAAGTCGAGTTAGTGATTTGAAAACTGCTCTGCCAGCCAGCAGTGGCAGGCTGGAGTTTTTGCTTTGCTTTATCATACTCACTTTGGCAAAATTTGTGCTGCAGTCCATGATTGACACTTTAACTTACAGGCCCTAGGTACCCCATGTACCATAGACTAGGGACTTAAAAGTAAGTTAACCTATGCCAATCATGGTTGAACCAAATAGACATATACGGTTTAAGGGGCAGAGCACCTGCACTGAGGTCTAGCTAGCAGGCCTCAGTGCACTTTGAGAGTCGAAAAACCAGCAGCATCAGCCCAAAACATTGGGGGTTATCATGTAAAAAGACTTACATTTGTATCCATCAATTGTGGGTCACATAGCCAGGCTTTGTGTATGTAAGGTTCACATGGGTTGTAAGAATGGGGGATTACATTTTTGACCCTGTATGTATACTACACAAAAAGGGTGACTTTCCTCTATGAGGACTTGCCTATCCATGTCGGACATGCCGTCATACATGCACTCTTTCCTGGGTCCCATTCTCCAAACCCTGTTGAATCTTGTGTTTGAAAAAGGGAGGAAGGGATCTCTGTGACAAAAGCAGTAACCCACTGAGCAATCCACATAAAATACATTTCTGTGATCTGCATCATACACTTTCTTAGCAGCAGGCATTTTAACCCTCTGCTCTATCTACTTTATGCTGAGTAAAAACTGCCACTAGGCAAAACTCTCTCTCCAGCAGGAACATTAATCACCACAGATATCTTGACATTTTTGTTACATTAATGTGGCTGCTGCAAGGATCATGTACATGGAGGTCACAGACCTGTATTTTATGTGGATAACTCAGTGGGTGACTGCTTTTGTCACAGAGATCCTTTTGATACTTGCTGCTCATAAGTTACATCCTAATATAGCTCAGTGACCTCTGAACTGTTAAAGAGCTGCATGCAAACTACATGGTATAGGATGAAACCTTATGTTTTTCTCGAGTCTTTCATTATCTTAATGTTGCTAAAAAGGGCTGGTTTGGGTAGCAATACATTATTATTATTATTATATGATAAAGAGTCTATGGCCAGATGAGGTGCACTGTGGAAGGGTGGTAGTGAGGGAATCCCTGGAGAAGGAGACCACTGTGGAGCGTCACAAAAGTTTACCTCAGTGGGAGCCAAGAGCTCCCTGAACTGGCTCAAACTGGAGTATGCAAGGAGGGCACCAAATGTTCCCTTCAGAGCTGACTGGTGGTGCTGGCAATTGCCCCCACCTCAGCCCAATACACTAAGTCCTGTCTGGGAGGTTACAGGAAACCTATTGTTCTACCTTCCTCTGCTCGAGCTCAGCTCAGTAACAGGAGGGCAGAATCGTGTCTGTGGTCAGCAGCAGCACTAGCTTGCTAGCAGACCCTGAAAGGCTGTTACCAGGAGTACAGGGGGTACTCAAGGGAGCCCCCCAGTACATGGGATCATACTTCCAACACTGGAATTGGTGTTGGGGTATGATTCCAACATGTTTGATACCAAACATGACTGGGTTCGGTGCAGCCACTATATAGTTAGACATCTTGTAATGATTGATGTCCACTATATGTATTAAAATGGCTGACCGTAGAATCGACTCCAGGGCTTGTAGGGGTGTCCTATTCATGCAGGGATACCCTCACACTTATAATCAAGCACCCTGCCCTCAGGACTGAAGAGCCTGCCATAGGGGTGACTTATAGGTTTAAAGTGCAGTGACCTCAGATATAAAGAAACTTATATCTGTCATGAGTGGTGCAAGGACCAACTCACACACGCTGCAATGGCAGGCCTGTAGTCACAGTTTAAGTGGACTCCCATGGGTGGCATAATACATGCTGCAACCCATGGGAGACCCCTTGCGTACCTATGCCCTGGGTACCTTAGTACCGTATACTAGGGACTTACAAGGTTACACCAGTAGCCAATTGTGGAGGTACAAAAGTACTTATCATGTCAATTTAGGGGAGAAAGCACAGTGACTGGAGTCCTGATTAGCAGGATCCCAGTCAGACTAGGTCAAAAACACACCAACATCTCGCAAAAAGTGGGGGTAACCATGAGAGCAGATCCTACTTTCCAACAGCTTCTATGAAGGAGCGGTGAAAGGGGCTTCTGTCCCTTCAGGATCTAGTGTGGTGCCCTGTCCTGGAGATGTATCGACTCCCTCCGACAGAGGGACAGGTGTATGGTGAGCATGCCCTTTAACGTGCAGTCTTTTTTCACCCGTCCCGTGGTCACGAGCCAATAGATTTCAGCAGCTGGGGACATCGATATAGTTCCATCAACCCCTTCCTCAAGGAATTTGTTTCAGATAGGTCTGAAGTGACAGATCAGTGGTGCAGGTATTACGTAAATGCACAATTTACAGTGTGCAAGAGACTGTCTCCAGGGACCTGCAGACAACAAGGAGGTGTCCAGGAGGGGTGGCGAGAAACCACCAACCGCTCCGGAGCAGGAAATGTAATCGAAGCCTCACAGAGATGCACTCTGGTGCGTAAGGAGAATGGGTGAGAGAGGACCAGGCAGCATTGTTATTCAGGAGAAGGATCCCCAAGATCATGCAGAAGGTTATTTCTGAGGCTCAGAGTCTGTGCTGCACTTAATCTCTATGCTGTACCGCAAAATGGGGGCTATTGATCTCGCTCCCAAGGTTTGCTCAGAGTCTTTAAATATATCAGGGTATTTAGATGCTGCCCTGGACTGTGCTGTCTATGTGAGCAGGGCCGGGTGAGCTCTATAACTGCTATCAGCATAGGCATTGGATGTTCTTTGCTTCTGGTCCAACAAACATATGCAATGTGGAAAGGCCAAAGCAAGAGCCGGGATGGGTAGGAGAACAAAGGTCTATGCTCCACAGCAGGCCTCACTCCCAGCGAGATCCCCCAGATGAGGCGGAATGCTATTGATGTCCGTTTTGCTTATCTGCTGAGGAGCACGGTGTCAGGAGTGCAGCAGCCCGCTAGTAATGGGTAATTCTCACCGTCGTCAGAGCAAAGACATTAGCGAGTAGAGGGACTGCTATCAGAAGAACTGGAGGCCGCGCGCTCAGCACTCAGGGGGAGACACTAACCTCTGCTAGTCTGGGGCCGGAGTCGTCCCTCCACTGGAAGCAGGATCGCCATGTGTTTTCCCCAGACAGTGACCCTCCTCAGGTCCCAGCTGGGGCTGCAGGTAAATGGGCCAAGTGTCCGATCTCTGGTGGTGCGCCCAGGTATGGCCTCGCGGGCCGTCGTCACCACCTCTGGGCGGCAAAGTCACTATTGAGGTGGCTGCAGGGCACGCTCCCACAGCCAACTTCCAGGCTGGTATCACCCCAAGCCCGGGGCTCTCCCCCTGTTGTTGGCGGTCACTCTCCACTCGCCCCTCTCTGATCGAGGAGGGGGCCGTTGGGCCAAGGGCTGGACTCTGCTTTCAGAAAGGGTGTTGGTTGCCCCCCTGGCATGCTCATCACATGGCAGTCTATTTAGGGGCAGCAGATCTCCTCCAATACGTTCCCTTTTATGGCCCCGTAATAGCGGAGGCCTGTCTGGTGCCTCAGCAGCGCGGATGCTGCTAGGACAGGACTCCGCCGGCGATCAGGTCTGGTGTGTCCAGGCCGCCATCTTGTCTGGGCCGCGCAGCCACTCGCTCTTCTTAGATTTTTGGTGTCAACAATGTAGCGAGGCAGGAAAAATTGCTCCGCCAATGTCCTTGTAATTAACGGGGTCAAGTCACTGAAATTTGGGTCTCGGAGACCAGCAAGGAAGCTATACATTGAGAGCTAAGGCGGAGGAGCATCGCCCACTCTCAGAGCAGTGGAATAGTGAAAAATAAAATGATAATAGCAAAGTTATTATCATTTTATTTTTTGTTTCTGCAGGGCTGTGTTAGGGCAGGGCGAGGCTGGTGGCTCAGGGAGGAGGAGTGGACTGTGCACACTAAGTGCGCAGGACTGCTTAGCCGGCCGTTTCGGAGTGCCTGGACTTTGTCATTAGTAAAATGCCAAAGTCGAGTTAGCGCTTTGAAAACTGCTCTGCCAGGCAGCAATGGCAGGCTGAAGGTTTTGCTTTGCTTTATCATACTCACTGTGGCAAAATTAGTGCTGCAGTCCATGATTGACACTTTAACTTACAGGCCCTAGGTACCCCATGTACCATAGACTACGGACTTAAAAGTAAGTTAACCTATGCCAATCGTGGTTGAACCAAATAGACATATACTGTTTAAGGGGCAGAGCACTTGCACTGAGGTCTAGCTAGCAGGCCTAAGTGCACCTTGAGAGTCAAAAATCCAGCAGCATCAGCCCAAAACTTTGGGGGTTATCATGTAAAAAGACTTCAATTTGTATCCATCAAATGTGGGTCTCATAGCCAGGCTTTGTGTATGTAAGGTTCACATGGGTTGTAAGAATGGGGGGATACATTTTTGACCCTGTATGTATACTACACAAAAAGGGTGACTTTCCTCTATGAGGACTTGCCTATCCATGTCGGACATGCCGTCATACATGCACTCTTTCCTGGGTCCCATTCTCCAAACCCTGTTAAATTTTGTGTTTGAAAAAGGGAGGAAGGGATCTCTGTGACAAAAGCAGTAACCCACTGAGCGATCCACATAAAATACATTTCTGTGATCTGCATCATACACTTTCTTAGCAGCAGGCATTTTAACCCTCTGCTCTATCTACTTTATGCTGAGTAAAAACTGCCACTAGACAAAACTCTCTCTCCAGCAGGAACATTAATCACCACAGATATCTTGACATTTTTGTTATATTGATGTGCCTGCTGCAAGGAACATGTACATGCAGGTCACAGACCTGTATTTTATGTGGATAACTCAGTGGGTGACTGCTTTCGTCACAGAGATCCTTTTGATACTTGCTGCTCATAAGTTACATCCTAATATAGCTCAGTGACCTCTGAACTGTTAAAGAGCTGCATGCAAACTACATGGTATAGGATGGAACTTTATGTTTTCCCCAGTCTTTCATTATCCTAATGTTGCTAAAAAAGGGTTTGTTTGAGTAGCAATATATTATTATTATATGATACAGAGTCTATGGCCAGATGAGGTGCACTGTGGAAGGGTGGTAGTGAGGGAACCCCTGGAGAAGGAGACCACTGTGGGGCATCACAAAAGTTTACCTCACTGGGCACCACTAGCTCTAAAGTCGTCCTGACTATCAATGTACACATTTGATTTTTAGGTTCAACTTCAGATGGTCATCTGCGGTCCACCTCCACATGAACAGTCCCTTGATCGTCATTAGCATGGGACTCTTCACTCTCAAGGGGCGCTTGTGTGACCGCCATTCTAGAAGAACAGTGGATTTCTTTTAGAACAGCTACCACCAACTTCAGGAGCCTTAAAATGTTGTCACCTATGAGGTGACCTGAGCAGAATGAGATGTTTATAACAGAGACCCACTGTGGCCATTTTACAATCAATCAATCATGGGTTTGTTGAGCGCGACTACTCACCCGTAAGGGTCTCAAGGCGCTGGGGTGGAGGGGAGGTGCAGGATCCAGTCCATAAAGGAGGAGGTCTATCGAAGAGCCATGTTTTGAGGTTTCTCGTGAAGATGGGGAGTGATGGTGTCTGTCTGAGGTGGAGCGGTAGGGCGTTCCAGGCTCTGGCCGCGAGGAAGGAGAAAGAGCGGCCTCCCGATCTGGACTTCCTGGTGCGGGGGACCACAGCGTGGGAGAGCTGGGCTGATCGTAGGATCCTTTGGGGTGCGTGGAATTCGAGTCGGCTGTTCAGGTATGCTGGTCTGGTGTTGTGGAGGGCTTTGTGTGCGTGGGTGAGAATCTTGAAGGTGAATCTAGCCTCGATGGGGAGCCAGTGGAGTGTGCGCAGGTGCTGGGAGATGTGGTAGTGTCTTGGCAGGTTGAGGATTAGTCTTGCGGCGGCGTTCTGGATGTTTTGTAGCTTGCGGGTGAGGTTTTTGTTGATTCCGCCATAGAGTGCGTTGCCGTAGTCAAGTCTGCTGGTAACGAGGGCGTGAGTGAGAGTCTTTCTGTGTTCGAGGGGGATCCATTTGAAGGTCTTGCGTAGGAGGCGGAGGGTGTGGAAGCAGGAGGATGCGACGGAGTTGATCTGGCGGTCCATTTTGAGTTCGGAGTCCAGGATGATTCCGAGGTTGAGTGCGTGGTCCGTGGGGGTGGGTGGGCTTCCGAGGGCGGGGGGCCACCAGGTGTCGTTCCAGGCGTTGGGGTTTGGGCCCATGATGAGTACTTCTATTTTGTCAGTGTTGAGTTGTAGGCAGCTGCTTTTCATCCATTTGGCGACTGCTTCCATGCCTTCTTGAAAGTTGTGTTTGGCTGTGTTGGGTTCGTTGGATAGGGAGAGGATGAGTTGGGTGTTGTCTGCGTATGAAACAATGTTGAGTCCGTGGTTTCTGACGGTGGGGGCAAGCGGAGCCATGTAGACGTTGAACAGCGTGGGGCTGAAGGAGGATCCCTGGGGGACTCCTCAGGTGGTTGGTGTAGGGTCCGAGAGGAAAGGAGGGAGTCTGACCCGCTGCGTTCTGCCGGAGAGGAATGAGTGGATCCAGTCAAGGGCCTTGTCCCAGATCCCTGCGTCGTGAAGTCTGCGTGTTAGGGTGCGGTGAGAGACTGTGTCGAAGGCCGCTGAGAGGTCGAGGAGGATGAGGGCTACTGTCTCTCCTCTGTCCAGGAGGGAGCGGATGTCGTCTGTTGCGGCGAGTAGGGTGGTTTCTGTGCTGTGGTTTTTTCTGAAGCCGGATTGGGAGGAGTCGAGGATGTTGTGCTCTTCGACGAAGGTGGCGAGTTGGCGATGACTTTCGCTGGGAACAGGAGCAGGGAGATGGGTCTGTAGTTTTTGAGGTCGGTGGGGTCTGTCGAGGGTTTCTTCAGGAGGGGGTTGATCTCGGCGTGCTTCCAGTCCTCGGGAAAGGAGGCGTTCGCTAGGGAGCAGTTGATGGTGTGGCGAAGCATGGGTGCGATGGTGTCGGCAGCTCTGTTGAAAATGTGGTGGGGGCAGGGGTCCGTGGGGGCCCGGGAGTGGATTGATTTATTTTTTTATTTATTTATTAAGTTTTACAAAGTAGTTGAGCATAAGTAAAGATGCAGTGTTGCCAAATGAGGCAAAGAGAAACATATTGTTAAAAACATCAGCATGATAATGACAATATGTAGACATGCACACAATACCAATGACAGTTGAGCCTCCGAGTGCCATAGTTCTTAACCTGAAATGAAAAGAATAGTATATAATGTGTACATTTCCATCCAGTCCCGCAGCTATCAAATGCAATGGTACAAAGTAACAAGCCAAACATTCATATGATCAGATTGAGAGGCATCGGTCATTGACCCCTCATAATGAGGAGGTAAGGTACAGTGGCGAGTCCCAAAAGTAGAGGGGCGCTCAAAGCACAGTTCCAGTCTCTAAGTCTCTACTGGGTGTTCCAGGAGGTACATTTTGAACGGGTCCCAAATGTCTCGAGGTCGGGACGAAAGTGGGAGGAGCTCAGCATAAGTGTTTGCTTGGTCCTGCTAGAGTGCCATGTCGTTGATCCAATCCTTGAACTTGGGCGCACGACCGCGTCCCCAGCGGCAGGCCACACGCCGTCTGGCAAGGAGGAGAGTAAATGAAACAAACTTGCGGTGCGACACTGGTATCTCCTCCGTGTAACCCAGCAATGCCAGAAGAGGGGAAGTTGGGATATGCAGGGAGGTCATTAACTCCAGCACTTTGAAAACCTGCTGCCAGTATGTAAGAATTGAATTACAATTCCACGCTAGATGCAGGAAATCAGCGGCTTCCGCCCCGCATCTGTCACATTTATCTGTTTCATGTAGTGTGTATCTATGCAATTTGACTGGGGTGTAATAGATGCGGTGCAGGAATTTGTAGTGAGCAATGCGTAGCCAGCTGCTGGAAGATACTTGTTCAGTTTGCTTACAGCAATACAGCCATTGTTGGTCGGTGACCTCCTGGCCTAGTTCGGCAGCCCATTTATCATGGGATGCGCAGGGTTTGTAAGTTACGTCTGTGTATAAGCTTTGATAGAGTGTGGACACCAGGTGAGATGAGCTGTTAGCGCGCAGAACATGATGCAGGGGAGCTACAATAGGGGGTTCTTGAGGGTAAGAAGGTGTATATTCCTTAAAACCTTGTCTTAGTCGGACATAGAGAAAGAGATCCATGGGAGAGGGCGGTGTGTCTTTAAATAGCTGCTGTGAGGTGCAAAATTTGCCATTGAGGTAGAGGTCTCCCCAGCAGTGAATGTTATGTTTAGCTTTAGTCTTGTTGAAGACACCCTCCTGCAAGCCAGGCATCTGTGGGTGGTATGTAAGCTGGAGTAGTGGGGAATATAATGTGGGAGCTTGTAAGTGACGAGCGATGCGATTCCACGCCATGACTGTGCAGTCGACAGATGTTGGGTATGGCTTCCGAGGTGCAGTTGCAGACAGTATTGCCCCATTGAGTGGGATGGGGTCCGCCAGCCAGTGTTCAGTTGCGACGTGTGGTGTATATCTGGGGGGATGGACCCAGTAGTGGACATAATGTGCCTGAGCACAAAGATAATATAGTTCTAAGTTGGGGACATCAAACCCCCCCCTGAGAATAAGGCCGCGTGAGTACGTCCCACTGCAAGCGTGGCTGTTTGTCGCCCCAAACTAATCTTATTAGCTCCAAACGAAGCTGAGAGAAGAACGGCCTGCCCGGATCATACAGTATATTTAAGAACAAATACAGGAGCTTGGGGAGAACAACCATTTTGATGAGCGAGATCCATCCCGCAATAGTAAGGGGGAGAGCCTTCCACCGTGTGATACTGCTAGTGACGTGCTCTAGTGTGGGTCCATAATTGAGCCTCATTAACTCCTCGCGATCACTGGTAACATGTGTCCCCAGATATTTCACCTCTGTGGCACACCATTCTATGGGGAAATCAGTATAGAACTGCACCGCGGCTGTTGTGAGAGGAAAGATCTGTGACTTTGCCCAATTAATATGAATGCCAGAGAGGCCTCCGAATCGAATGAATTCTCGGAGGAGCAGGTTGAGGTTCTGCTGGGGATTTTTGACGTACAGGGTAACATCGTCAGCATATAGTGAAATGAGAATCGAGCGGAGAAAACACCTAAGGGCTTTTTCCTGGTGGTGTTGTCTAATTTGAGCCGCTAGGTGCTCCATTGCAAGGGCAAACAGGAGTGGAGAAAGCGGGCAGCCCTGCCGAGTACCCCGAGTGAGGGAGAAGGAGGGGGAGGTATGACCATTGATTAAAACCCTCGCCGTGGGAGAGGTATAGAGAAGGCGTATCCATGCTAAGAAGCCGATGGGGAGTCCCATGCATTGAAGAATAGTAAAAAGATAGTCCCATTCTACAGAGTCAAAGGCCTTTGTGGCGTCTAAAAAAACTGCCACTATTGCTAATTTAGGGTCTACTGTCTGCATAATGGAGAAAAGAGTACAGAGATTATGGGAGGTCGCTCTCCCAGGGATAAAGCCTGCCTGATCGGGCAGTACCAGCTTCTCCATCAATAGACTGAGTCGATTGGCCAAAAGTTTGGCAAGGATTTTTTCATCTGTGTTGATGAGGGATAGAGGTCGATAGGAGTCGCAGCGGTCTGCTGGCTTTCCAGGCTTTAGGAGAGAGATAATAAGCGCCTCTCTCATTGACCCAGGGAGGATCTGTGCCTCTTGAGCCTCCATGTATACCTCCCTTAACACCGGGAGTAGTTGTTCGAGATACGTTTTAAAGAAGTCAATGGGGAGGCCATCAGAGCCCCGGGCCTTGCCCGATTTCATCTGCACGATGGCCGTTCTGAACTCATCATCCTCGAATGGGGCTGCCAGGAATTCCCTTTGATTATCGCCCAGCCACCCTAATGTGATATTTTCAAGGAATGGGGTAAAATCTGGGGGTGTGGTCCTGCGGGAATGGTAAAGGTTTGTATAAAATTCAGTGAAGGTATGCAATATTGCCAGACTATCTCTGTGACGTGTTTCCGAATCGTCTATTATGTCCAGAATGTAGTTGGAGAAGCGGGGCAGTCGGATCTCCGTTGCCAGTGCTCTGCCAGACCTTTCCCCCTCCCCATATCTGCGAGCTGTGAAATATTTGCAGCGAAAGCGAACCTCTCGCGTAGCGGTGTTGGTGTAGTCAGTGAGTTTATCTCTAAGTGCAACCCTCTTAACCCCGGTTGTATCCTGCCCCACCTCTGTTTCTAGCTGTTTTATTTCCTTTTGAAGGCCGCGCAGGCTGCGCGTGGATTGATTTCATTGTTTTCAGTGTGTCTTCGGTGGTGAGGGCTGTCCAGCTGTCAACCATTGGCTTCAGGGTGTCGGGGTGGTTGGTGAGGGTTCAGTGTGTTGGCTGTCTTCGTCAAAGTTGTCGTAAATGTTCTTGATTTTGTGGTGGAAGAAGGTGCTGAGTTTGTCGCAGAGATCTTGTGATGGAGGGATGTCTGTAGACTCGCTGATGGGTTGGGCGAACTCCTTGATGATGCTGAAGAGTTCTTTGCTGTTGTGCGCGTGTGTGGAGATTCTGTCTTTGATCGCTGTTTTTCTCGTATTTCTGATGAGTTGGTGGTGGGCTTTGGTGGCGGCTCTGAAGTTGTTGTGGGCTTCTGTAGATTTGCAGTTCCTCCAAGCCTTTTAGAGGCGGCGGCATGTGCGTCTGGACTCTCGAAGTTCAGTGGTAAACCATCTGGCTTTCTTGGCGTGTGTGTTGTTGTTCTTCTTGAGGGGGGCTATGATGTTGGCGCTGTCGGAGATCCATCTGTGCAAAGTTCGGGCTGCGGTGTTGGGGTCGTCGTCTTCCGCGATGGTTGGGGTGGAGTTGCCGAGTGAGGAGGTGAGTTGGTTGTCGGTGATTTTGGTCCAATTTCTTCGTGGGAGCAGGTGCTGGCTTCTGTGGATGGTGGATGTTCTGAAGGTGAAGTGGATGCATCGATGGTCTGTCCACGGGAGTTCGGTGGTGTGGTTGAAAGTGATTGAGTTTCCTGTTGTGAAGAGGGAGTCGAGGGTGTGTCTTGCTGAGTGCGTGGGTTCGGTCACGATCTGGCGGAGTCCTATGTTGTGGAGGTTGTCCAGGAGGGATGTGGTGTTGGGGTCTAGTTGGTTGTCGAGGTGGAAGTTGAGGTCTCCCAGCAAGGTGTAGTTGGTGGACGCGATGGCCTACGGGGAGATGATGTCCGTGATGGAGTTGGTGAATGGTCCGGGGGGCGGTAGATGAGGGTTCCTTGGAGGGTGGTGGTAAGGCTTGCCTGTATCTTGAAGTGTAGGTGTTCCATCAGGTCTGTGGGCTCGTCGGGGAGTGTGCTCAGCCGGAGGGTGGATTTGTGAACGATGGCGATTCCCCCTCCAGGGCAGGTGGGGCGGTCCTTCCGGGAGATCTTGTATCCTTGGGGAATGGCGAAGGCGATGTCCGGTCCCAAGGTGGTGTTGGTCCAGGTTTCAGTGAAGAACGCGACGTCCGGGGTGGTGCTGTCGAGGAGGTCCCAAATTTCGGTGGCGTGTCTGTGGAGGGATCGGACGTTGATGAGGATGCATTGCAGGGTCTTCGGTGCAGTTGCGTTCTTACGGGCGGGTTATGCTGGATCCGTGGTCTTGGCGGTGCTGCAGGTGTGGCGGCAGCGGTGACAGCTGAAGGGTCCGTGGGTGTTGGCTGGTGATGCTAGCTTGCAATTGTTGTTGCGGCCTGGGTTGAGTGCGTAGAGTGCCACTGGGTTGTAGTGTTGGCGGTGCGGAGGTCCAGGGTTCCTGCCGCTGGTCGCGTTCGGTTCACGGACGGGCGCAGATGGGCTTGCCTTTGGCGTGCCTTTGGTGTGCCAGCGGCGCGGCCGCACAGCGGCCACCATTAAGTAGGGGTCGAGGAGGGCTGGACAGCTGGGAGGCGGGGAGGGGAGACTGGTTTGGGCTGGTCGCGCTGGGGGGGAGGGGCCGCGGGGGCAGCAGCGGCAGGAAAAACGGGCGGGAGGTGCACGAAAAGGGAGTGAATAATAGCACAAAAGTAGGAAATAGAAGATGATAGAAATGTGATAAAGTGAAGAAAAGCGATAGTAAGAGAGTAAAAGGGTGAGAGAATAAAGGGTGAAAAACGAAAAAACGGAGCTGAAAGGAGAGGATAAAGCGAGCAGAATAAGCGGAGCGAGAGAAGGAGAGAGAGGTCCACTGGACCACCAGGGATGAGACGCAGGTATATCCTGCGGGTGGAGGAGGGCCTCGAACACCAACACTTCAAGAGTGCAGGGGCTCAGGAGGGCCTCACTTGATGGTGGAGCTGCAAGGGTGGGAGAGCAATTTCACTGACAATGAGTCAGTGGTCTTGCTTTTAAGGTCCTGGATAGATCTGGACACATCGGAATCCACCATGTGGGCTCTGAAATTATATTTATGTTTTTATTTACACTATGCTATATCCTCTTTACAACTTGAGAGACATTCAAGCAAAGTGGTAACTCACAATAGGTTGAAGCAAGGGTGCCTATTAGCCCCGCTATTCTTTTCCTTGTACATCAATGATCTGCCGAGCCGGGTTGGGCATTGTAAAGGTGACTCGCCAAAATTGGGCCCTATGGAAATGAGTTGTCAGCGTTATGCAGATGACGCCATCCTACTGGATTTAACTCCAATAGGTTTGCAAATGCGACTTAATGAGTTAGGCCATTACTCTGATGATCATTTTTTTTAAATAAATATTTAAAAAAGTAAAATCATGGTTTTTAGGTCTCGGGGATGCAGGGTCAGAAAAAATATTCATTGGCTTTTAGGTAAAAATAAACTTGAGGTTGTGACGCAGTACCCGTATATGGGAAGAATTTTTTGGAGTAAGTGCGCCAGCAATGATCATATTGACCAGTGCAGAAGTAAAGCTCTCTCCCAGGCCTCAGCACTTGGTAGGTTATATAATTGCTGAGGGCAAAGACATTTTGCTGATAGCAGTTATGCATGTGAATCGGTGGATGCTCAGCAGTGGGATTTATTTGAAAAGGTCGAAGGGCGCATTTGGCACCAAATCTACAATTTGAATTGTGCAGCGAGTATAGCGGCACTTCAGAGTGAATTTGGGCTTCTCTCGACTTATGTGTTTGCCATGGCATCATGTTTAAGGTGGGGAAATATTTTATTGGAAAACGATGCTACTGCTATTCGGGCTGCGCTGAGACATGAAAGTTTTGTTTGTTTGAAAGGGAAAATTGTTGTTTTTATAAATTATGAGAAAGCTTTGGACTTATTTGAAATCAGGTGGAGTGGTACATTCTCTCAACTAAATTCTGTATTGAAAATCTTAATTTAAAAAACTATTTACGAAGTCAGTCATAAGAGAGATATAGCTTTGTGTTCAGGGCACTCTAGAAATGATATAATAGTGGGGAGTTGTAGGTATAAAAAAACTCAACTGTATGTTGTATGGAACCTTCCCCACGGAGCACGTAGAACCATTTTGCTGTTAAGGATGAATCTGCTCCCTTTGCGAATTATAACAGGGGCCTGGGAGGGATTACCTAGGGAGAATAGACTTTGTGATTTATGTGGAAATTGGGTGAAAGATTTAAACCATGTATTATTTGTTTGTCCCTCATTACAACCTCTACGACGACGCCTATTAAGACCTGGATTTTTAAGTTATAATTTTTCTTCCGCAGAGGATGCTCGGAATTGTGAACTAGTATCTGTTAAAACTTTCAGCATATTTTAACAATTTTTAAATTTTTTTTAGATAGGTGTGTAATGTTGTGCTTAGATTCGGTATGCCAAATAGGATCCCTGATTGGTAGCTTATTTTGCACATTATAAACTGGAATCTAGGGCAGGATGTAAAATCAAGTGTTATTTGGCCGCCCTCCACGTTATGTTTAAGATCTGGCAAAAAGGGTCCCTGCTGCATAGCATATTTTATTTCCATTGTAAATTGATTCTAAGTATACTTGAACTGTATAAAGGAGGATGTTTGAATATTCAAAGGGACAAAGTATTATGTAGTTTTTGCACAATTTTCAAATTGGTTGTGTAAAGATTTTTTTATATGCGCACATGCACTTTATACGTTAGGTTGTGTGATTATATGAAGTCATGTTTGCTTTTAACTCCCATTTGTATAGTGAAATTATAATTGTTATGCCTCTGATCGCATTCTATTCTGTCGTTAAGAATACTACGATATGATACATTGTAAATTTCTTTCTTTTTGTATATTTTTATGTGGAACTCATTGGAGTTCCGAATTATAAATAAACTGAAACTGAAACTGAAACTGAGAGACATTCACTTAGTACTATTTCTGGACATTACCAATCCTTGGGTGGTCTCTTTCCTCCAAGGACACTAATGCAGACATTCAACCTATTATGTTAACTGACATCCAGTGTAATTTGTAAGAGATGAGTGCCAGTATCCAAAGCTCTGCTCCAGCGGTGCCTTGAATACCAAGGCTTCGTGGTCCTGAACCCACCTCAGGCCTCTTGAATCCACTACCAGACCCCGCTGCCCCTTCAACTCACTCTTTTGGGTTCCTGCTTTCTTCCTTTGTGACAGTTTTCAATTCTTCCTCTGCCTTTTCACTTTGTGTGTTTTTCTCTCTCTTGCTCGTGGTCAATATCTGATGAGGAAAAATAAGTGCTGGTCCCCAAAAATGAGTGCCGGTGGCCCCCACCGGCAACCAGCAGCTCAAATTAAGCACTGCTAACATCACTTGAGAATCTGTAATCATGCAAGATCCATGGGGCGTTGGGGTTCCAGTGGAGGAGAGTTAATTGCAAATAATGTACATGGGATATAGCAAGTTAATATGATCTTAATGCCTACGCCTGAGTAGGGTGTTTTGTTCAAGGGGGATGGTTGAGGTGGGTGGATCAGCTTGTAGCTAACTTTACCAGTTCGAGGTGTGCTGCCGCCATTCTCCCTCGTGATTTTCGTAAGTAATGTGTCAGAAAGCAGGTATTCAGCATTTTGCTCCACTCCTGATTTCTTGTGTTGTCAATACAGTGCTCTCCCCACTTATATAATCCCCCCTCGCCCCCCCCAGCTTTGCAATTTGTGGTGCATAGGCAGGTTCCCATGCCCAGTCCAATTTTCCCTTGGCCAACAACAGGTCCAAATCTGCAAACTTGAATTCAGTCTTGTTGTTTCCGCACCACTTCAGTAAGCCTAATGGACATTCCCTGGGATGGGTGTGCACAATGTGTCCTGTTAGTTGCTCTATGCACTGAATATCGCCATCAGTTTCCTGGCAGGACTGTGCAACTCCAGAATATACACATTATGTCTGCATGCTCTGATTGATACCTAGGACATTTGTCTACATTATCTGTTAGGTATATGCGGTGCAGTATATACTGAATTGGACTTACTTAAACCTAGAACTGCGTCACAATGTTTTCGGGTAACTCACCACTTTCTTCCATCGCTATCTGATAAATCTGTGCCTGGATTTCTATTCTGCGCTTTCCAAAACGACTGTAGAGTCTGAGCCGTCATTCCGACCACTGCTGTATAGATATGTATAGTCGATCTTCTATCCAACCCAGTACCGGCAAAGACTCCAGTAACACGTAAAATGAGATAGTGTGTATGAGCCCATCCAGTTAACCCCTCTGTTCATTCCCTCCCTAAAGAATAGCACAGGCAGGGGCTCCTTCCCCAGTGCAACCAGCAGTTGAGACAGAGGATACTCATGGCATTTTCACTCTTCAATGTTGAAGGTTTGTGAGGTTACTCCACCATATTTCACTCTTTTGGTGGGAACAGGATAATGCAGATTTATCCAAGCAGGACTTTCTGGGCTAAAGTCCATTGAGTGGATGACTTTAAACAGGTTCTTCCAGCTAAGCGAGTCAAAGGCTTTCTCCATGTCAATTGAGGCCACCATCATCCGTCCTGGTTCTTTTGTGCATACTCCTGAAACATCTCTCTCACGTTAACTGCTCCTAAACTCTTTGCGGCACAAAATTAAGTTTGTCTGGATGCACTAATGTGGACAGAAGAGGGAAAATTCTGTTTGACAGAATTGTGCCCATTAATTTGCAGTCATGGTTTAGCAGTGTCAGTGGTTGATACATAACCATTTCCATCGGGTCTTGGTTCAGTGTAGGTAACATATCATAGATGGTAGCATCTCTGTCTCCTTTGCCGCTAAATACATTGCATGCAATTGGCGAGCCATCAATGCTTTAAATGTTATGTAGAACTCAGAGGACAAGCCATTGCTGCCGGGACCTTTACCTGATGGTGATTCTTTTATCTCCAGCTGGATTTCTTCTCTAGTCAGTGGAGCCTCTATGTACTCCCTGTGCTTAGGTGTGTGTTCCTGACTCCATTTTTCATTTGTGAAGCGTCTCTCTTCAGACCTATTGGCTTTGACAAGATAGGTCCTTTTTTCCAGCTTACCCTGTTATTTTTCCCCATTTACCTGGCTGATCTGGAGATCAGAAGAGGTGCTCCCAGTGCTACTACTGCTTCTCCAGAAGAGCACTAGATTCTGCAAGATCAGGGATGCACTGGGTGGGCACTGTCACCTTGCCAGGCTGTGACAAGACTATTGGCTGCTGGCACTATTTTGAATGAATTAGAGAGCCCAAAGTTACTCTAAAAAGGTGTCTCGCCGCATTGGGTGTCACAGGGGAGTGCAAGAGAATCTAAGCAGAGAGAAAAAGTTATTTGTTTAGGTGTTAAAAGAGAAGACAAAGAGCAAGTGGTAGGGAGTTCCAATGTTTGCCCATGAGAAACACAAAGGAACAACCACCAAGGGGTGACCTTCTAATCCTAAAAATCTGTAGGCGGCTAGAAGAGGCCGGGTGCAGCTTTCTAGTAGCACATAATGAAATAAGTGCTGGCAAAGATACAGAGGCCCCTTTTTAAAGATGGCCGATGGTATAATCACAGAGCTTGGATTCTTTGGTGACAGGCAGCCAATATGTAGGGATAAGATGCTAAGAGATGGAAGAGCAGCAGAAGACTCAATAACAAGCAGGCTGCAGCATTCTGCACAACTTGGAGACGCTGAGTGAAGTAGTATGGCAGTCCAGCCTATAAAGAATTGCATTTGTCATTGCACAATATGATGATAGACTTTCTGGCAACTCAGAGGTATGAAAGGAACAATGTTCCACAAATATGTACATAAAAGAAGTGGGATTAGGAAGCACAAGTGACTTGTGCAGAAAATTATCAAAAATGACACCAACATTTCTTGCAGTTGTGACTGGTTTAAGTTTATTGATTAATTGCATAGTTACTTAAAACCATTGCAGTAAAACTACAGTTTTTAAAATACGTGGTACATTTTGTTCCTTAAAACCAGATAAAGTTAATACTATAAAATGTGTCTAAAATGCCACATTGCAAATTTTAAACTTTTTGGATTCCAGCTGTACCCTCGGGAGTGGTTGGTGTTAGCCATCCGTTAGTCCTGATTATGAATATATAATAAAGTGCCAGTGCGGAGAGTGCATCCTATGTTATCCTCATGTGTTCAGGATTGAGGAATGGTGATTCCATCGTGATGAGGTGCGTTTGCCTCGACAGGTCTGGGGGTTGTGCTATGGAGCAGCCTTTTCTTCATCTTCAGCAGGAATTTGACAAAATGACAGTTCAGCTGAGGGTCCCTTGGGTCACAGCAGACCAGCACCGCCTGCCTTCGCGGTCGTATTCCTCTATGATTAAAGGGTGTTTTCAGTAACTGTCTCCTTTCACCCTGTACCATATAACAGGCGGAGACTAAATGGAGGAGGTCTTCCTTTCCGGCCCCACACAGGTGAAATGTGTCCAGGATACTTTCTCGTAGCCAGAGTGGGAGATGGACTTGTGCAGGTAATAAACCAAGCCAATATAACTTGACAGTGGCTGGGTATCTGATGGTAAAGTATTTTTGTGGTGCAGGTTTTTTAATGTCATTCATCCATGCGCTCTGTTTGATAACGAGGCCTTATCCTCAATGACGGAGCGGGTTTTTAAGGCCTTCCAGACCGTCTGCTTGAATACCTGATGTTAGTGGGGGTGACCCAAAGTTGTGTGAGCCCGATGAGTTCAAGTGATTCTTGTAGATAGGCCCTCACCGGCGACAAATCGCGATCCTGCAGCTCCTTCCACAGCAAGTGATTCAGTGTATTTGGCTCTGCTTTCCTGATCTTGTTCCAGCATATTAAGTATGCCCAACGTCTGGCTAGTGACTGTTTTAGCAGCCCGAATTCCTGTTGTATCTGTGCTGGTGAGGTGAGACGCAGAAGTGAGAGGATGATTCTGTAGGCTCATTTCATTATATTGTCCAAGACTCTGGCGTCCCAGCGTCTTAGCAATTCACTCCTGTACGAGATCGTCGGTGTGAGTTTTGATCATGCTACTTCGAGTAGGGGCATCAGAGGGGGCCCGGACAGTTTTTTCATTCGGTTTTTAAGAGTTACAGCCAGTGCCAACCCTTTCCTTTGTATTGCCTCCTTCTGGACTGCGAAGGAGCCTTTCTTGTCAATGATGACCCCTAGATATTTGTACTCATTCTTACTTTCTATCTGGGTGTATTCCCAGAAGCATGACTGTGTTCATGTTTTCTTCTTGTTGAATGCCATGGTCTTAGTTTTGCCAAGGTTGATGGTCAGACCATTGGCCAGGGAATAGGCCTTCATAGTGTCTAGCAGCCACTGCAGCCCACCTGAGTGTGGCTGACCAGTACCATGTCATCAGCTTAGAGTTAGCTGCATATTGTCATGCCACCTAATTTTGGAGCATGGGAGTTACAGGATTGCAGTTGCTCTGTCAGATCCACCAGAAAAAGATTCCTTCTTCAGAACATGGGTGGTTGGAATTTCCCTGGAGAAGTGCGTTCCGGCACCTAATTTGACCTGCACCCATGTGCACTTATGGAGCATGATTAGCATGTTCAGCAGGCCTTGAGGTATATTCCAGCTTGCTAGCTTATGCCACAACTTTTCCCAGTCAACATTATCAAAGGACACTTTGAAATCAATGAAACAGAAATATAATGGTGTTTTAGTGCCTCGGGCAGCGTTCATTAGGAGAGAAATTGCCAGTATATTTGTTGTTGTGCCAGACATTTTTGAAAACCCTGTCTGATTGAATGGGATGATGGTGTTCCTGGAGGCCCATAATGATAGTTTTATGAGCAGGGTTCCGGCAAAATTACTTGGCCTCAATATTGGTCAGGGCGATTAAGCAATAATTAGCTGGGAATTACCTGTTGCCCCCCTTATAGACTGGAGATGTGACCGAGCCTCTCCACAAGGTAGGCAGGGTGCCCGTACTCCTTGTCTGTGAAAATACCGGTGCTAAGGTTTCTGCCCAAAGAGCTGGGTCATGTTTGAATACCCCCAGAGGGATGCCATTGGGGCCCAGTGCTCCTTCCCTCCGCCCTTTGGCTATCTACCTCATGATGTTCTCTGTGCCCACTTCATTGGGCTCTTCGGTTGATGCCAAGGCTGTGGTTTCACAAGAGTCCTGCTGGAGACTGTCTGTCTTTGGGCCGTTTAAATGTTCTTTTAAATACTGTGCCCATGTGGCTTCAGGGTTATAGGAATCAAATCTTCCATGGTAAGGTCGGAGGAGGTGGTTGAAGGAGGCCCAGAATCTGAAGCTACTGTTGCGTTTTAAATCAGTGTGCAGCTTGGCCCAAAGTTCGTCATCCTGTGCTCTATTTATGGCCCACTTTTGTATCTGAGTTTTATGCTGTGTTAAAGCCACTAGGGCAGTCAGGTCACCTGGACTTTTTTCCAGGGTTCACAGCGTCTTGTTTACTGTGATTTTAAGCTGCCTAACTAAGCATGGGTTCTTGTGTTGTGTCCTTTTTCCATGTGAAGGTTTTACAGGAAGGCTTAGGTTTGGTCGCTTTTGCGTATGCTTCCTGGAGTGTTTCTATGAGAGACTCCCACATAGATACCGCGTCGCCATCTGTACCCCTAAATTTCTGAAGTGTGTCTGTCGCAGCTCCAGGCAGTTGCATGAGAATGGCTGGGGTGGTCTTGATTCGTTTATAGTTGATAGTGTAAGTTGTGCCTGTTGTCTCCCCGATGTATTTTGGAATAAATAGATTTGGAGAGAAGGATACCTCCTGCGGGAGGTGGTCACTGCCAGTTCTGGCTCTAATTTGACATGTGTGAATGTATTGGAATAGTGGGAGAGTCACAAAAGTGTAATCCAAAGTTGTGCTTGTTCTGTTAGAATGATATGTGGCAGCCGGTAGATTATCTCCCAGAAATCTGCCATTCAGTGCCTGAAGCTCAGATGTTCAAGATCAACCAGCAGGCTGCTTCCAGTTTTTGTTTGGGACCCAAATGTATTTCTTCCTTGCAAGGGAATCTCCCAAAGTATGGTTTGAGCTGCTGCTAGGTCAATGGTGGGGGCACCTAGCAGGTGCAGATTGAAACTCCCGGCGATGACAAGATATGTGGAGCCATCCTCTTCTGTAACCCTTGTTATTTTCTGCAGTCTTTTGACTTACTTTTAGGGTGAACATAGGTATTGATGAAGATTATATCGACTGCTGAATTATTGATTGGTGTGATGCATTTCATTACGCTTATGCCTGGAGTTTTGACATCCAGTGCTGTTGCAGAAGCTATGCTTGCTATTTAGATGTAGGTTGCCAAGCCCCCCGAGAGGTGACCGTATTTCGCTCGTATCACCGCTGGGACAGAGAAGTTTGTATAGCCTTGAATGTGAACAGGTTCAGCAAGCCGGGTCTCCTGCAGGAGGATGACACCAAATGACCTCAGATAATTGTGTAAATCTGGATCAGTTAACTTTGTGGTGAGACCGTTTATATTCCAGGTGCACGTGCGAAGTAGGCAGGTGTTAGCTTCATCTTGTGGCTCCTGAGCTGGTCGCGGTCACATTGTCATTGGGGAGCAGCTGATTGTTCTCACAATGCCACTTGCAGTATCATTAGATAGCTTGATTCCAGTTCATCCTGTTCTCCAGTGGCTTCTGTGTGCTGGTGGATCTCTGGGTAAGAAGCCCCTTGGACCCTTGAGCACGGAGATTGTCTTCTGCACCCAGGATAGCCCTCATGTGAGCCCAGAAGGGAGAAGAGGTAGGGGGTATCCTGACTCATAACATGGAGTGATCTTCATTCCCCACGTTCTAAAGGTAACCATTCTGTAAGTACTCTCTTTGCAAGTCGGTTGAGATCCATATAGTCTTGGTTGCTTCCCCACCCGGGGGTTCTTCCGAGCGTTCAAACCAAATTGCTTCAAGGTCCTTTGAGCTCAGGTCGCATATTGCTGGGATATCTGATAGTAGCTTAAGGATATTGCCCCTGTTTAGGACATCATGGTTCCCTCTGGAGGCATATTCTGGGATGCAATTTAGCACTGTGGTGTTGTCCCATATGGCTGGATTTAAACTGGAATGGCATGGGGAGCAAAACAACGATCGATTTAGGCCCAGATCTCTGTACTGGGGTGAATGTTTGACATTGATCAGCATTCTGTCCATCAATTGTGCTTTTTGCAGTTGTCTAGATGGTCCCCAGCAGTTCCCAGGGGGTGTTCATGTTCCTGTTGTACTTGGTGTGGAGTCGGTGTGATCTCTTGTGGAGTTTCGCCAGTCACATTGATTTCAGAGGCACCCCTGAATGTATTACTTTGGTAAGTGCACGAATTGGGCAAAGATTCTTGATCAGTGCTTGTCAATAAGTTCAGCACTCCACCTATATGCCACGGGTGATCGTTCCTTGTCGTAGTGATGTTTGCGGAGTCCATCTCAGTTGTGGACACACTTGTGTTTGTTTGGTTAATTGAGAGTCTATACGGTGGCAGGTGGGGCGGGGAGATCAGCCGCCGACCCCATTGGCGGTGCCACAAGAGCGCTGAGATTGAGATTTGTCACAGATGGCTGACCGGGCGATATGCCCAGCGGGCATGCGGCTGAAGGTCTAGTGCTGTCCACGGCTGGCTGTTTGCCTGCCCCATGTGGGTTTTTGGAGGTGTGAGCCTGCCCCATCTCCTACTTTTCCTCTTGCTCTTCTTCCTGGGAGGCTTGGTGGACCATTCCGTTTGGTCTTACTGTTGAGTTAAAAAGGGGGTACACTCTCTCTTGGTTGACAAGCTTTTTATTTTGTCACTTTCTCCTTTGTGTCCGTCTGTATTTGGCATTGTTCCATCTGCTCCCGGCCCCATTTGACCCAGATTGGGGGCAGCTATATCTGCCGGGCAATCAGACGTTGTGTCGCTTGGAGATGTGCTGAGGCAGTACCCGCCTGTGTTTGGTGTCTCCCTGTTTAAGTCCCCCGCAGTCCCTGAGGTCGCCGCTGATGGTTGAACTGGATTTGCGCACCAGCTGGTACCTTCGGTGATCGATAGAAGGCTTGAATGGTCCCTGAGGGAGGGGATGATTCCGTCTGAAGGTCTCACCCCAGTTTGTTGGTCCCCATGTGTCGTTGGATTTTGTTTGAAGTAAATTATGAAGTCATTCAGAATTGTAGGAAGAGTTGACAGCTTATCAACAATATTGGTGCAAGGACAGTTTATTTGGGTGAATGTGGTGTTAGACTGAACTCGTTTGATCAGGGAGTCTAATTCCCCTAGTTTGTCATCAATCCCAGCCACAAAGACGGCCAGGGTATTGAGGAGTAAGAGTTGGATGTTCATCATGTTTGATTGGTACTGCACACAGCAAAGGGTGGTGGGGCGGGTGGAGGGAATGCGGGAGGGGGAACGCGGGAGGGGGAGTGCGAGGGGTGTTAGAATATACAAAAATAAAAGAACTTACCTAAAGCCGCCGGCCGCCTCCCACGTCACGCTTCCTCTTCTCTTCCTGGTCCCAACATCCCCTGGGACAGACTTCCATCCAATCCCCATGCTGTTCTCCTGCTAGGAGAGCAGCCCGGGGATTGGCCTGAGCAGGTTGAAAAGACGCTCCACTCAGGCCAGGGAGTCTGTCGGGTTTCTCCAGCCCAGCTGTTCAATGTAGCCCGGCTGGAGAAACCTAAGTGCGTATGTGTGTTTTGGTTGGCCTGAGACGGCCGGCCAAACACATATGCGCACTTAGGAAGTAAACATAGCACTCCTCCTCCCATACTCCTCCTCCCATGCCCCGCCCTTTCCCTGCACAAGCTGGCTCAGAGCCGGCAAATTAAAAATAAAACTATGCTAGAACATTGTTTTATTTTTCATTTGCTGGCTCTGAGGCAGGCATTGGGGCGACGCTCCCCTGCCATTGTTGAGGAGCCGCCGCTGAGTGCCTCCACAGATAGCTGTGCCGTGTTCAGGAGGGACACCCATACATTGTTTGGGGTTAGTTGTTCCACGTCTGCCTTTGATTTACTGCCTTCAGGACTGTGTTGAGAGGTGGGTTGCCGGGGAGTTCGGAGTAGTTACTCAGTCCTGTGAGCAAGTTGCCAGTATTTCCTCCCAGTCTGGTGTTTTCAAATAAGAGAGTGCCTCGTAGTCCTTTTCTTCTGCATCTTCTTTGGCTCTGAGTGGTCCTATTGGTGACGCCCCTGGGACGCCAGGTAGGGTATGAGAGTTTGGGGTGCTGTTTGAGTTGTCTGCGTTGGTGGAATCAACTGGGCCTTCCTCGGGCGGCATTTAACCAGAGGTGACCTTGTGTTCCACTGCTTGCTTGCATGCTGAGGATACTCTCATTGTCTTCTCCGTTATGGTTGTAGGGGCTGCCGGATTTAGGCTCTTCAATCCTTGGGGACATTGACAGCTCTGTCAATCTCCATCTTTCCTCCTCGCTGTTTTGTAAGGGCTTGGAGGAGACACTTAACTGTTGGTCGGGGTCTCAGGCAAGGGGAAATGACCCAAAGCTGCTTCAGTGTTGTTGAAAGTGGCCATCGGAGGTGGGGGTAGTAGGGGAGTTTGCAGGCCAGTGAGCCTTTCGTTGCACAAAAAGAGCGCTAAACTGGGGTCCTTTAAAAAGTTAATTTTGGCTGTTTCAAACAGGCAGCAAGCTTGTTGGTGGGTGGGGAGCAATTTCCTAGTGTCCCCAGATTTTCTGTTACCTTTTCTTCTTGGCCAAAAGATTTAATAGAGGGCCCTCATCAGGTCGTGGTTTGGGCTTTGTTTTTGATCTCACTTGCTTTATTGCCTGGGCAGGAGAGTTATTGTCTCTGCCACGTTTCCTCCTTGTGGTGGCTGGGAGGGCCTCCCCCTTACCTTCCTAGATCTCATGAATAAGCCTAGTGCCTGGTCAATGATGATCAGTGGCCCGGCACCGCTTCTCCCCTGACCGACGGTGCGTCAATGCATCCTGCGGTATTGGAGAGGGGGGCACAAGCATGCCTAGTAGTATGTGAAGTTACTGATGCCTCTGCTGCCACTCTGCCACCACTAGCAGGTTTATCTGTAGGGCCCTGCTGGATTTAAATTCTATCCTCGGGGCAAGTCACCTGGTTGCTGTGTCCCAAGCCTCAGTGCCACCATACCCCCTCAGTAGACACTCTGGACCTCCTTGTATTAGTAGTCGCAGAGGGGGGCACGAGCACACTGGTAGTTTGTGTTGGTCCCTCTGACCTGCTATTACCCTCGGGTTGCAGGCCGTAGACTGGAGCTAAAAATAAAGAAACCTAAGTTCCAAGTGTTTACTTCATAACTTACAATAGTTCAGTTGATGAATTACATGAAAACAGTTCAAGCGGACTGATAGTTTCTTAGTGCACCAGTAGAGTTCTTCCAGTATCAACAAGTCTCTGCTCCAAAAAAGGAGTTCAAACTTCTTACAACTATAAAGTTAATAATACCTACCACCTGGGGGTTCCCAGTGGTATCTCCTCATTCCTCCTCTGGCCACCCAGCTGTTCATAGTTGGGTAGGGAGAGTTATTGGTCTCCTAGTTCGCCGCTACGGGACGATTCCCAGAAATGTCTCATCTCACTGTGGTTGGGTTCTATGGTAGGCTGGGATTGGTGCATTTGGTCCAATTGGGGGACAAAAGTGGGGTGTGGGGGGCTATGTTCACTATGGGGTTTGGTTGCAGTCACTTGGCTGCTCACTGTTCTTGTAGCTTTTTTGTTCTGTGTCACTCAGCCACTGATTTCTACAGTTATTGCATGCGATCTTTGTATGCACGGCTACTGCTTCCTTTTCCCAGTCCTCCATTATCATGCGGTCAATTAGAGCTGTGACATGGAATGTCCGAGGGCTTAATGAGCACCACAAGGCATGCCAGGTCTTTGCATACTTACAGAGACACTCAACTGACATCTCCTTTTTACAAGAATTACACCTCACAGAGGGGGCACAGGTGCTTTTGCGATCTGAATGGGATGGGGAAAAGCACGTAGCATACTACTACAATTATGGCCGAGGAGCTGCGATCCTCATCAGGAAGAGGGTTACCTTGGTGAACGCACAGGGTCATATGTGACATGCAGGGCCGCTTTATCCTCCTTGCCGGCATCCTCCACGATCATCCTGTCAAACTCCTTTCCGTTTAAGGCCCATATATAGACGACCCCCAGTTTTTTGCTGAGATATGTCTACTTGCCGGGACTCTTAGTCCTGGGGCGACTTTATGGGGAGGTGATTTAAATGTGACACTCAACCCCGAGATGGATAGATCTAGCGACTCTAGGCATCCTCATCCCTGTGCCGCAGCTCAGCTGCAACTGATTATGGATGACTTTGATCTGACTGACCTCTGGTGACTTCGCCATGCAAAGGCTAAGGAGGGCACTTGTATCACAACAACCCATGCTTCGTGGTCACGCATAGACTATTGGCTGGCGTCGCGGGACGTGCTGACATAGGTGACTCAGATATCTCACTTGCCGAGAACGCTCTCGGATCATGTTCTGGTGTTACTGGAACTCCTGCTCCCGGCAGTCCCTCTTGTGCATTTTCATTGAGGCTCCCTGCTGGAGCCCAGCGCGATCAGGTGTTCTAAGAAGATATCAGGACAGAAGTATTATGCCCATGAGCTCCTGACCTCAGGATTTCTGGTACCCCCTTGAGATGTACCTCCTCGCCTCGGTGGATGTTGTGGACAGTGAGGGAGATGATGCGGAGGCTGGGCCCTCTGCCCCTTGAGGGGATGCGCCATTCTATCTAGCTCTGACCTGACCAATAGATGCCTCCTTTTGCAGCCCTTCCCATGATCTGGACTCCTCTAAGCCGCTACCCAAACTGTGTTCATTGTACCATGATTTTGCTGAGGGGCCACTTCTCTCCTTCTCCCTTGTTCCCCCCACCCCCTTTCCCCCTGTCCCTATTTATTTACTTTTTTCTATTTCCTATCCAGCAACTTTTTTTTAATAACACATTTTATTGATGTTTTAGATGGTACAACGTGGTCAGGATGACCAGTCACATACATCAAATTATAGCATTTTACAGAGTGATACTCATATTTCAAAACGTCAAGAAAGAAAACTAACAAACCAACTCTGGCACAGGCTGTGCACCATTCTCCACCCCACAAAGGATATTTATCATGCTCGTTCAGGTAGCAGGGTCTGCTAGCCATGAGTGTGACCGTAGCCATACAATCATACCACTTGCTCAACAGAGGATTCTAGGGATTGTGCGGGAGGTAGGTCTATACCCTGGTATTCCGCCCAGCATGACCAGATCTTATTTTGTTTCTGTGGGCAACCACATGCCTTAAACACTGCTATTTCCATCCCCACACATTTGTCCATGGCGCGTTTCCAACCACTCACTGATGGTAGAGAGGTCCCCTTCCAATGTTGGGCAATGTCACGTTAGGCCAGTGTGAGCCCCAGGAACAAGAGGTGTTGTTTGTATCTGTTTCCCCCAATCCCACCTGTGCTATGTAAGAGAAACGACTTGGGATCTCGGGCTAGCCGCCAGGACAGGACTAGTTCTAGACAGAAGGTTACATTACAATAATGAAGTGCCATACTGTGTGTAAGAAAGTCCCTTCCTCCTCCCGACATCTCAGGAAGGTAGGGGACAGAATGACGGCCATACGCCAAAGGTGGGACCTCGTGTAGTACGCTCTATGCACATATTTAAATTGGATTAGGCGGTATCGTGTTGCAATGGTGGCACCCTGGGAACTTGCCAGAACCTCTGTACAATCATTGTCAGTAAGATCTGGAATGTCTCTGGGTCATTAGTGTTTGATAGATTTGTCTTATTTTGTGGGGACCCAGGTCTCCCATCAACAAATGCCCCTCCAGAGGGTAGAACTCCGGCAGGTCCATCAGGGACCGGATGTGTGGTGTTAGTGCATGGCTAAGCTGTAAGTATCTGTAGAATTGACTGCTTGTAGCTGTTGAAAGGACTTAAGTATCATCCCTTGCATTATGTCCCCTAGTGTAGAGAGCCCGATAAGGTCCCATAAGCGGACCCTAGCAGAGTAACGATCTGTCGGAGGTAGGTTCCGTGCCAAAGTGGGGTCGTCTGCGTCAGTCGCCCTCCCCAGCGCCATAATTGTATTACCACTTTACACGATGGGGATAAGTGGTCCAGGTGTGTCCGACTATATAAGAGGTCTAACAAAGTCTGGGAGCCCATCGCTCGTCTCTCGACTGCAAACGCCGTGTCTGTCTGCACACTGTACCACCACTCGTTTATGTTGAGTAGGTGAGAGGCAGAGTAGTAGGCATATACGTCTGCCACGGCGATTCCCCCACAATAGGTGGACTGCGTACGAGTCCGGAGAGCCACTCTGACTGCACCAACCCCCATAGGAAATTATTAAGGATTGCATTAACCTTCTGGAACCATGACTGTGGGATAGTGTAGGGGACACTTTGGAGCCGATACAGCATCCACAGTAGGGAGACCATTTTGAAGATGGCGGACTGCCCGAGTAAAGATAAGGGTAGGGGTGACCACACCTTCATCTCTTCTCGAAGGCTTGGTAATAGTGACTGAATATTCAGGAGATGACCGGGAAAGGCAAAATAAATACCCCCAGATACTGAAACCCTCCTGTAGCATGGGTTAGTTGGGTCGCCCACATGCCCCTCCCCTGGTTTCCACAAACTGGGAATAGTACAGACTTCACCGGATTAGTGCAAAGTCCTGAGGTTTCCCCAAACACTCAGAGTATCTGTAAAATTTGCGGGCCAGAAAACCCGGGGTCTGTGAGAAAGAATAAGACATCGTCCGCGTATAATGCGATCCGATCGGACACCTCGCCAGACCATTCATTTCCCCGTACCAGGGGTCCCGTCTCACCCAGGTAGCCAGAGACTCAATCGCAAGCGCGAATAAGAGCGGGGAAAGTGGGCACCTCTGTCTTGTGCCCCGATGGATTGCGAATTGGGCTGATTGTACCCCAGCCACCCGCACTGAGGCAGAGAGGTCAGTGTAGAGGAGACGAATGCATGACAGGAATTTTGGGCCGAAGTTGAGAGGTTGTAGAAGGAGGAATAAGTAGCCCCAGCTAAGTGAGTTGAATGTCTTCTATTCAGCAACTTAGAAGTGCGTGATTTACTACTGGCATATACTGCTATGTATATTTTTGTTATCCTTGCCATCTATGCTTGCTGTATTTTGTATTCCCTTGCACTATTTGAAATTAATCAACAGAATAAAAAATAAAATTTAAAAAAGCCAATATAATACCTTCTTCCCACCTGAAGGTTATCTGAACAAATCAACAAAGATGCAGAGGAAATTATTGAGATGACGATAACCAGGTACTGCTGGAAGCTTGCCAAATTCTGCCCGTAGAGCACACTGTCTGGCAAAGACAACGGATGAACCAAAAAGGTAACGGGAAACACTTCGATGAGCACATTGGTTGGGCAAACAGCTGAAGCAGTGTTGACAGCAGGGAAATGTCCTGGAGAACTCGCTGAAGAGAGGAAGATGCTAAGCAGATAATATGGCTGCCAACAGATGACAGATGCTGAGCAAGGAAACTAAAGCTGGGAAGGGAAAAATGTTGCCTCCTTTTCAGAAGTAACTTAACCACCGACTAGAGCGCCAACTGACCTCTTCCAACAAGGCACCAAGAGTAAAAATGATGTAAGACTAAAGCCTTTTCTTTACTGTTTATCGAGTGGTAATAATTAAAATAGTGACTTGCATTAGATGGGCTAGGGGTTGTTTTTTACACCGTTGCTAAAACCCGGCAAGACCTAGGGCGATGTTCATTATTGATTCCTTTAGCCGTTCTTCTACGTTTGAACACCATTTTCTTTGTTTAGCTTTAGTCAAAGCCTCTCTCAACATGTTTCTCATGCATGGTATCTTGTATTCCTTTATGTTTAAGATCATTGCGAGTGGCCGCTTTCTAGTCGATGTTCAATTCTGAATGACTGACATTGGTTTACTAGGTCAATGGAGGTGATGGTGTAATCCAATGTCCCCTTGTGTTTTTTCGAGGTGTGAGAGAAAGATGCAGGTTTGCCTGATGGCAAGCGCCTATTTGTGTCTCTCAATGCCATGAAGTGCGGTTCAATTGGGTACAGAGAGGATAGATTCTTTGTGGCGGATTGGCTGACTCAGGGATTTCCCATATTACACCCTCCTCCCTTGTTGATTCCTTGTCAGGACTGAAGTGCATTAAGTTTAAATTTCCAGTTATTATAACGCCATGGGATGACCTTGTTGCCAGTAAATTAGAAAAGAATTTCATTATCTTATCTACATCTGGTCGACGTTGCCCGGATCCAATGTTGAGATATATGTTTAGTATTAACAGTTTAGAAACCGGAAGCAGTTTTGTCAGTAGCTGCAGCTTAACACCCACTCTCCATGCCACTGGAGTCAACCTAGCCTGGCTGATGAGGGGTGAAACCCCGAAACCAGTCCTAGGATGCTTGTTTCCAGTCCAGGGAGGACCTGGCTTGGCAGTTTGGGCTAGAATGTTCCTATTGGGATCAGGGTCAAGACTGATTTGCATATGGCTGGGTCTAAACTGGAATGGCATTGGGAGCAAAAAAACGATGGATAAAACCCAGATCTCTGTACTGGGGTGAATGTATGACATTGTTGAGCATTTTGTCCATCAATTGTTCTTTTTGCATTTGTAACCCCCAGTAGCCAGGGATTTCCGGTACCAACTTTTCAGGGTTGATGATTAGATTGGTTGTCCCTAACGTTGCCAGACCCCCTGCCGGTCTGCCCATTGATACAAGTTATACTGCTAGGCTATGGAATGCGTCATAACCCATCAACTTTCCATATCTCTGGTAAACACATGTCAAAAATGGATATGGAAGCTGCTGCATACAGCTTGTTCCATCTTGCTATGTTCAATGAACACATTTTTAGTTTCTCAATTTTACAAAGCTTCTCTAGTGCCACCCCTGGTACAGTTGCGGGGTGTGTTCATTGCTTTCTTGGCCTTCTCTCGCTCCCACTTGAGCCTTGGGGCCTCCTCTGAATAGTCATGTTGGGTGTGGATCTATAAAGACTGCGTACACACCACTAAACCCTGCTTGGCTTTAAGAAACCCACAGGGAGAAGACCTTGCGCTCCTTACCTGCAGAGAATCCTACCCTGACCCGCCTTGAGGACACAGACGGACTCCTTGCTGTAAATCTCCCCTCAAGTTACATCCTTCGGAGACCTTCGGCTACAAAAAAAGAAAAGAGAAAGAAGACTATTGTTTATGAACTTGAATCCAGATCTATTCATAAGAACAACTAGCGAAGAAGACTCATCCCTATGAGAGAAAAAACAAGACATAGGACTTTTAGATTCAGCCTGCGCAAAAGAAAAGGTGACCAAGGTACATGATAGAAGGATTAGGGAGCCAATAATTGCAGTCACCTAGAAAAGATTTAGATTGTTTGCTGCAATTGCTGATATGTATTCTGCATTTCTTTAGGAGCAAACCAAAGAGAGACAATCAACCCTGAAGGTTACTGATTCAGAAGGTTGAGCAGTAATCAATATCACTCACTTCAGAGCACCATGGTAGATTACCACAGGAGGTGATTTTCTCTGTCTTCTCCCAGCCCCCTTCCTCCAGTGGCTATTCTCTATCACATAGTGAAAAGGGACCCGAGTATTGAGAATCAGCTTTTTTTTTTTAATTAAAGCATGTTTTTATTGATTTTTCCATTCATGAAAGAAGTTACATTACAGACATTAATGTATATCAGCAGACATGGTAGGATGGAATAAAATGTACATCTTCCCCGCACATAAAAAAAACGTATTTCTTTTTTCCACTCGGGTGAGTGGCGAGCAGGTCATTACATTGTTCTTGCGTGCGAGTCATTCGCTACTTATCTAGTCAGGTCTTACTATAGGCAGCACATTTAGAGTAGGTTTGGTTTTTACTACAGAGGTATCAGTAAAATTGGCATCACGATAGAAACTGTCATCGACATCGGAGAGCTGATGAAGGATACAATACAACATATCATTAGGTTTGTCACAAAGAGAGGAAAGAACAAGACATCAATACAGCATGTAAAACAACATATTGCCTTGCTTTATAATGTAAGCAACCTCATGATGCCATGTCTGCCAGAGTGGCCGACGGGACCTCTAGTGTCTGCGACAGAAGATAACTCTGGAGAGGGTTCCATATATCTCTAGGCCTCGAGGCCCGGGGTAATGTTTCAGCATAAGTAGTCAGTTGTTCCTGGCAATATATTAAATCATTAAGCCACTCCTTGAACCTTGGCGCACGACCCCTGCCCCATCGACAAGCCACTCTCCGTTTGGATAACAACAGGGCAATGGTGAGGTATCTACGGCTCGAGCGGGGAACAGATTTGGTGTATCCCAACAAAGCTATCAATGGTGTGCGCTCTAAAGAGAGTGCTGTCATCTGTTCCAGAGCATCATAAACCTGCGCCCAATACTCATTCACTCTTAGACATTCCCAGGCCAAATGCAAGAAGCCAGCCCCTAAAGCACCACATCTTTCGCAGCTATCTGTGTCTTTCAATTTAAATCGGTACATCTTAACTGGGGTATGATATAGACGCTGCAGAAATTTGTAGTGTGTGATGCGTAACCTGCTGCTAGAAGATATTTGTTCTGTTTGTAGACAACAGTATGTCCATTGTTCATCCATTATTTCAAACCCCAAATCCAAGCTCCATTGTGCACGGGAGGGGCAGGCAAACTCCGTCTGTTGAGTGTGTATGGCGTGGTAGAGTATGTAAACCAAGTGTCCCGGTGAAGTAGCACGGAGCATCATATGCAAGGGAACAAGACTAGGGGGTTCCTGCGGGAACTCTGGAGTAATAGAGCGTATTCCTTGACGAAGCCGGACATAGAAAAACATGTCTAGAGAGGTGGGTTGTATCTCGTGAAACATGTGATCAGACATGCGAAATGTCCCATTATGATAGAGATCTCCCCATGTAGCAAGTTTAGTGCGCTCGCAGAGTCTGGTAAACCCTGTTTCCTGTAGCAATTGCATGCGGGGATGGTAGGAGAGTGGAAGCAGCGGCGAGTATAGCATAGGGCTTTGAAGGAGGGTCTGGATGCGATTCCATGCGTTGACTGTGCACGTTAGCGTGGTGGGCGCTATATCGCGTGTGCGAGGGGCTGCGTTTATCACGCCATCCAGAGGGATGGAATCTGCTAGCCACTGCTCCACCGCAACTTGCGGCATATATCGTGGGGGGTGAAACCAGTAATAGGTGTAGTGGGCCTGTGCGCACATATAATATAGCTCAAAATCAGGGACATCGAAGCCTCCCTGCACATACGGCCTCGTGAGCATGTTCCATTGTATTCGGGGCTGTTTACCCCCCCAAACCAACCTAAACATTTCTGACCTAAGTGTTTTAAAAAAATGTCGACCAGGGTTATATGGGATATTTAAAAAGAGATACAGTAATTGCGGAAGCACCACCATTTTTATTAAGGAGACTCGTCCTGCCATGGAGAGTGGCAGTGAGATCCAACGAGTGACATATCCTGCAATGCGGTCCATAGCTGTGCCATAATTGAGGCGCATCAGCTCCTCCCTGTCACCCGAGATGCGAATCCCCAGATATCGTATGTCAGTATCGCACCAGTCCAATGGGAAATCCAGGGGGAACTGAGTAACCGCAGAGGTGAGAGGAAATATTTGCGATTTCCCCCAATTAATATGGACCCCAGACAATTTTCCGAAAACAATACATTCGCATAGAAGTGGGTTAATATTGTGTTGCGGGTCTCTCACATAAAGGGTAATGTCATCCGCATATAGGGATACAAGTATTTGCCGCATGCTGCACCTCAGTGCCGTCTCCTGATGATGCTGCCGTAGTTTGGCCACTAAGGGTTCGACCGCGATAGCGAAGAGCAGGGGAGAAAGTGGGCACCCCTGTCGGGTACCCCGGGTGATAGGGATTTCAGCAGACAGATGTCCGTTAATTAGAACTTTAGCCTTGGGACATTGATAGAGAAGGCGTATCCAGGATAGGAACAGGGGGGGGGTGAAAGCCCATTCGCTGTAGCACCTCAAAAAGATAATCCCATTCCACAGAATCAAACGCCTTAGTGGCGTCCAAAAAAACCGCCGCCAGCGGCAGTTCAGGAGCAACATTCTGCAGAATGGAGAAGAGGGTACGGAGATTATGCGTGGTAGCTCGCCCTGGAACGTAGCCCGCCTGATCGAGAAGAACCAGTTTTTCCATCAGAAAAGCTAATCGATTGGCCATGACCTTAGCTAGGATTTTTGTATCGCAATTAATTAGGGATAATGGCCTATAGGAATCGCAATGGATCGAGGGCTTTCCTGGTTTGAGAAGGGCGGTAATGAGTGCCTCTCTCATAGAAGGGGGAAGTGTGCCGCTCTCAAGTGATTCCTCATAGATCTCTTTTAGTACCGGGGCCATAATATCTATATAAGTTTTATCAAATTCAGCAGGTAGCCCGTCCAAGCCAGGGGCTTTTCCGGACTTCATTTGCATTATGGCCTCCCTGATCTCATCAAGTTCGAAAGGAGCAGAGAGGAACTCTCTTCGTGAGTCGCCCAACCAACCTATCGCCACATCTCCCAGAAAGCTGTCTAGCTCGAAGTGGTCTCTTCTTTGTGAGGTGTATAATGTGGAGTAATGCGCGGTAAAGGTTGAAAGTATATCAGTAGTGTCGCGATAAATTACCTCCCCTGGACCAGTAAATTCCAGTATATGGTTAGCGCCACGTGGTCGCCGTATTGTCTCAGCCAATGCCCTCCCGGGTCTCTCACCTTCACCATATCTACGTGCCACCCAATATTTTCCCCTAAATTTAGTCTTGCGAGCTGCGGTTTCAGAATACTCCGAAAGCTTCTCACGGAACGCATGCTGAGTGTCGCTATCGCCCCCGGAGACAAGCTGTGTCTCCAGCGTCTTTAGCTCTGTTTCCAACTTGCGTAGAGTACCTTGTATGTCTCGAAGCACCCCTGAGCTCTTGGATATGCAAAATCCTCGGATTGTGACCTTAAATGCTTCCCAAATTGTTTCAACACTATCGACCGACCCTCTGTTCCTTTGAAAGAAAGCTTGTATTTCTTCCCCCAGCTCACTTTGGAATACCGCGTCTAGTAACGCAAAGGGTTGTAATCTCCATCTAATGCGTGGTATGTTGTATCCAGGAGGGACAAGCGTAAGCTTCACAGGGGAGTGATCAGAGTATGTTCTAGCCAGATGTGAGACTTCCTTGATCAATGGTCCTAGACCGCGGGATATTAGATAGTAATCTAAACGTGCCCAAGACGCGGCCTGTGTTGTGAAATGTGTACCCTCCAGTGTATGAGGGTGGAACTGGCGCCAGGGGTCTAGAAGGCTATGATCTGTTCTGAGTCCCTGTAAGATTTCATATGATCTATTGTAATGATGTTGTGCAGGGTTGGACCTGTCTACTGCTGAATTGAGGACTACATTAAAGTCCCCTCCCCATATTATGTGGGTAGAGCCTATTTCAACAATCTTTCCCCATAGCACAGCAAAAAAGTCAGGAGTATCGACATTAGGGCCATAACAACATACCAGTGTAACTGAATCCATACCTAGGCGATCCCACGCGAGGGAGTATCTACCATTGTGATCTATTAATGTACCAGCTAGCGCAAAAGGAGAAAGTTTTTTAATAAGTATGGCCGTACCTCTGGCGTAAGAGGAGTACGAGGAGAATATCCTATGATCGGCCCATTTTTGAGCGAACGTAGTAGCATGTAGTGGATTGATGTGCGTTTCTTGGAGCATGGCAATATTAATCTGATGTCGGTCTAGGTACGCTAGTATCTGGCGACATTTCCGTGATTCGCCTAACCCCCGAACATTCCATGTGATGACACTTAAGTTCTGGTGAGCCGCCCAGCTAGCCATTGTCCCTATCTGTGTGTACCAGATAACAGTTTAGACCCGTGTTGTGTGCGGAGAGAAGGGAAACATATCTACATTTTTGTCTGTCTAGCTGTAACATGCATCTAATAAAGAACAGAGGAACAAACCACCCACCTCCCCCCACCCACTGAAGCATCCCAATTATGCCAGATATCTCTACCCCACCCCCACCCCAACACGCAATAAACAAAAAGCACATAGTTGTGCAATGTAATTCAAAGGGGGAGCGCCCTCCGGGGGAATCTGCTAGGTGCAGGCACGTATCCACCTCACCCTCAGAGAGATAGCGGGGTGGTAACAACGACCTCTAAGAGGGTGGGGGTGCTCGGCTCAATTTATCTTTTGTACCCAGTGTGGCACTCATCTGGACTATAGGAGATAGTGTTTGGTTGCAGCTATCAGAAAGTCTGGTATTGCCAGGAAAGCATGTCGTCCCAGCATCATAAGCCTCTCCGAGGACGCATTTCAGCCGCCATATCCTGTGGATCACTCTGTAGTCGGCGAGGTTGATCTGGGTGATGTATCTGGTGCGGCTGAGGCCATATTGTGGCGCTTGAGACGCTTCAGGAATTCGTCCACCTGCTGTGGTTTGGTGAAAAACATCTGCTTGCCTTGGTGAGTAATTTGTTGACGGGCCGGATATAATAAAGCATAGTCTATTTGGGCTTGTCTCAGTTTTTGTTTGGCAGGTAAAAACTTGCGCCTTTCTTCCTGCACCGTCGCCGTAAAGTCTGGATATATAGTGAAGGAGGTGCCCTCAAAATTAAGCTGTCGTTTTTCCCAGGCCACTTTCAAGGCAACATCTCGGTCCCTATAATTCAGAAGTCTCACAATGATGGGCCTAGGCGCGATTCCTGGCGGAGGCCTAGGACCCAGTGAGCGATGTGCCCGTTCGACAATGAATTGGGAAGCTAGGGCTTCAGCTCCGATCGTGGCAAGCAAGTTTCTCTACATATTCTTCCATTTTGCCCACATTGGTACTTTCCGGGATGCCAAGAACGCATATATTATTGCGCCTGCTTCTCGCTTCGATATCTTCATTCTTCGCGGCAATGATTTTCAGAAGCTTGTCCATTTGCGTCATATTTGTTTGAATTTGGGATGTGGTATCTTCAGCGTCAGAGATACGTCGTTCTGTCTCCTTTATGCGTTCTTCATGGCCATCCAGTTTGTGAACTATGGCGTCCATGCGTGTCGTCATGGCATCCATCTTGTCAGCAATAGTGGTGAGTCCCCGCCGGACTTCTAGCAATATGGCTTTCATATCGTCATCTGGAGGTGAGGCCGTCCCCTGAGCCGGAGTGTCATTACTCCTCTCGGGTTCTTCCTGGTGAAGTCTGGCACTTTTTTTTGGCATCAAATGTCAGCCTCGGTTGCTTTGCGTCAGGCTTCCCCATACTAAGTTCGTTACAGCCTCGTGTTTGACGCACAGCGGTGAAGTCTAATCTCCAGGAGCCTTTCAGATAGGGATCAGGGAGAGTTGAGTTTCTATGATATATTCTGGCAACGAGGGTATCAGACGGCAGCAGGGTCTCTATCACTGTGGTGGGAGGTGACCCAACAGGAATACAACAGTCCCTCAACTGCCGCGCACCACGGGCCTTCAGCACTTGGTCCTACGCACCCCAGCTTATATGGAGCAACCAGAGGAAAGTCTGTCTTATCCAGTAGCGCCAGGAGCAGCGTCGGCACCGCCGAGTTCAGTGTGGGAGTTCTTCCTCCAGGTGTTTTGACGTAGTAGCAGAGTGCCCCTGCGCCAAGGAACTGGGGTAGTAGCTTGTATCAGTAGGGAAATATGTTTCCACACCATATCCCCATATCGCGATCAGCCGTGTTGTCTCAGCAGGGAATAAGACGGAGCGTCCCAGCACCACGTGGATGACGCCCAAGCCGCCCGGCCTCTTCTGTCTTCCGCAGCAGCGCTGCGGCAGCACTTCCCATGCGTCTGTGCTCAAAGCCCGTCGTAGTACCCTTCGCCCCAGTGCACGAGAAGACGTCAATGCCCCTCCATTGCCTTCATAAAGGTAGGCTCTGTCATGCCCCAGTATCCAAGAGATAGCACTCGAGCCACTGCCGCATTAGCGTGTCTGCAGTGCGTCGTGCAGTGAATGGAAACCGTGTGTTGCCGCTAGTGACTTATTCGCCATTCGCGCGGGTGGGACAAATATGGCGATGCCGATGCAGGGCGAATTATGTGTACAATGCCTCTTCCGCCACTTCTGTGCTTTTGCTTGTGTAGCAGATGATTACGTGGGTTAGTTTGCGCTGGCGGATGGGATTGCGCACTCACCGCTCCGTTCCATGCACTGAAGAGAGGAATCGCCCCGGTCAGGCCTGGTCGCCTCGTGGCCGCCTCGGCACTCGCATAGCGCAGCTCACCCAGCAGCTGCTCCAGACGGTGCAGGGACCTCCGGCGCCAAAAGCAGTATCTGCCGATAGCGGTAGAAGACACCCCACTGGCGGCTTCAAAGTCGGAGCATCCGATTTCGGAACATCAAACATCACAGCTCCGCATTTATTGGGTCATCACTTCCACCTGGGCAGGATATTTTACAGGATAAGTGCGCCGAGCTGCAGGAGCCTCACTCCAGTGCGGCCATTTTGCTCGTGCACCACCTAGCGCCCCCGAGAATCAGCTTTTGGGGGACATGGGCAGTAAATCTTTGCTTCCGCAGAGACCTGGAAGTTCAGGTAAGTGAATTTGACTTTACATCTGGGTGATGATCCCTTTCATGGCGTTTTCAGGAGTGATATGGCACGTTTCTAATGATCTCAGGCATGGGATTTGTTTCAAGTAGGCTTCGGGCAAGCCAGGACGAGTCTTGTTCTGTGTTTTTTGCACTTTTTATCTTGCAATATCTGTTACCCAAGCTGTTAATGTTGAGAGAAATGTCATTGTTGTCATTCTTGAATGACTTGAGACTGCACTACTTTGAGCTCGAGTTACAGCCTTCTCTTGGGTGTCTATTTTAATTTCCAACTCCTACACCTTTTTTTACCAGAACCTTGTTTATTGGTTGCTTCTTAGAGGCTTTTCATTTGGTCATTGAGGCATGGATGGTTCATCTTGGTTTGGCATTAAGGTTGCGGGATACTGCTCCGGCTTGGGTATAGAGTTTAAATGCCTCAATTGGTGAAGGGTTGTTTTTGAGACATTATATAGTAAAATTATTTTTTTGAATCTGAAGATCGTTTTAATAGATTCTTGAGTTTTGCCTCACTGAGGAGGTAGATAAGCTATTTTTATTATCATTTGATTAGAGAACATCTGAAGGTTTGCAGAGATTTTTGAAGTTTAAAGATGTTGCCCCGATTAAAATAAACATGCTGACCCTTCGAAGTGTATTGTGGAGTTAGTAGAATGACGTGTTTCACAGTTTCCTCCTTGTTTGAAGCCAGCTGTATTTCATCCTTTTCTGAGTTGCTTGCTTTTGTTTCAATGTTTAATTCTGTCTGAACATGTATTTAATCAAATCTTTGCCATGTGTCAGTTTGCGTGATTGATTTGTGCACCATCTTAAAGTTATTTATGCTTTTGGCCAGGTCGCTTGAGGAGTCATTATTGTAATTTTTCCTCTACTTACCATACATACAGAGGTTTGACGTTCACCGTTGGTTGGAATGCTAGAGATGATTTTAGGCTGCTCAGATGTTAAATGTTATGTTATGTCTCTGAAGAAACCTTGCTTCACCTTCGGTGTAATTGCCACTCGTGATCCGCTAGGCACCAATAGCTATGCAATGATCCTGCCTGGTGGTTCACCATCAGGAAAATCCCTTGGTGGTTCAGCCATTTTCAAAGGGGCAAGGCCTCCCGGCACAGGGTCTGTGACCCCACCCCGCCCAGCTTGTTGCAGTACCACAGTGCAGCAGTGGTGTTGTCTGTAAGCACCTGCACCAGCCTCCCCTGTCGTGTAGTTCCTATATTGCCCATACAGGACCTACGCGTTCAGATAACATAAACTGCGGGTTTGGTGGCAGACTGATTATAAAAGGATAGTACAGTTCTACCATCTTGCAATAAGCATGAATAAATACATGAATATAAAATGCATTGATAAAAGTGCGCGTACTCCTACGGTGCCTATCTAGATGTACCTAAGTGTACCTAGCATGTGAGTAGGTGTGAAGCCAAGAATCCCTCTAGGATATAGTCGAACCCCATTACCTGAAGTGTGAGAATGTAGGAGCCCTTCTTGGTCTCGAGTTGGACACCCCGCAAGGGATGTTCAGACCACTGTCAGCTGGAGCGTCTGCATGCAGGAGTCTCAGCGTCTCTGGTCAGTGTGTCGGCCTGGAAGTCGCGGTTCCCTCTGACTAACATTAGCAAGAGGTGCTATATTTATACAGAAAGTATCTAGGGCTCCTTTGTCCCTTGTTGCTTGTATTAGCCATTGTTGGATTTGAGGATGAGGTATGGGATGAACCGTGTACGTAGATATGGGGAGGAAGGTGGTGTAGCCCCAGCCTGGTTTCTAAGAACCCTTATGAATATTCATTCATACTGTGTGAGTCTATTGATGGAGTTATAGGACTCTATTGTTCAGGAGAAACCCTCCTTCTGCACCCAGGACTAAAACTAGGTAAAGGTTCAATCCTAAAAAGGCTCGTTACAGTGTAGTGTAGGGGAGGTAATGTAGGTGAAGGGGTATGATGTTACCCGGTCCTTTATTAGGGTACCTATATGAAACATAACACCCACTCCTCTTCCGAACAGTCAACAATGATAAAAATGCTAGTGAACTCTACTCTTTACTAGATAGTAGTGCAAAAAACATTTTTCAGTGAGTTCTGTAAAACCTTGTTCTAAAATCATTTTTAAAAACAGTTTAAAAAGGTTTAAAAAAATTTTTTTACTACGAAAATCATTTTCTGGAATGGTCACTAAAGTCACAGTCCTAATTGAGTTCGTTTATATAAGTTGAGTTTCTACAAGCGTAAAAAAGGCCATGCTTTTTAGCGAGAGAGTGTCAATTTTCTAGGAAATGTTCCAAATTTAGTTAAGTTTAGAGAAAATGAAAATCCGAATTCTTTCCCAGCACACAATGAGCCAATTACAGATTAAATGTCCTGGTTGGGAGACGCAACATCATCGCTGCTTGCTGGTGCTAGTGGTGGAGCTAAAGCTCACCCCAGTTGTAAAAGGCACCTGCGGATTCTCGAGGAATGCAGCCATCAAGATGGGAATACGCTGGGGACATTGCCGAGCATGAGACCTCAAGGGTTCCAGCCTGGTATTCAAGTCTGCAGGCGTGTCCGTTGCGAGTGTCAGACAGAGGTCCAACACGCATTCATCACCGCAAAATAGGCATCGAAGGACAGGTAAGATGCAGTCCATCCAGACTGGCCTAAACAATAGTAACCAAGAGGCGCTTAGTTCCCTTAGGCGAGGTGTGCCCAGATGTTGTACCATGCGTTCATGGTATTTCCGCTCCAGGAGCGCTTTTGCCATCTCGTTGGTAATTTGGCCGTCCATGGCGTAGCAGGTAAATGACAATCAGGATTCCCGCTATTGATAGCAGGATCAGAGGTAGACCTCCAAAAATGCTTCCAAATACGGAGTGTATAAAGTTCGGGATAACTCCGAGGATTGTCTGAAAGGTGCTAAGAAGTCCTGACCCTATGGTCTTAAATAGGTGTACAATACCACTCGTATCAGACATATTAAAGATACGACCCACCATTTCTGTGAAATGAATGTGGCAGTTTGTACGTATAAGTGCCTGTATCTCAGTCGAGGTCCTTGCGATTTGAAGATCAAAGGTCTCTCGAGCGGAGGTTAAGAGCACGGTTTGCTGTAAAAGCATGGCTTTCAGTCTGCTCAAAATATCAAATTGTATAAAGGAAACATTCAATGAAGGCCATAACGGTGCCTCCCTGACTGTACTTGTTGGGGGAAACAATACTTGCATACAGCAAGTAACCCTGGAGTTCACAGTGACCAGATAGGCAATGCCCGGAAGCATACCACAGCAACCTTGATTGTTCAGCATCAAGTAACTCCAATTTGAGAGCAGCTCGAATACCGGTTTAATCACGGCAGCTGGAGTCCCGTTCATGTGACAGGACAAGTTTGCTATAGATCCATTACACGCTCCGTGCAATGAAATGTCCCGGCACATGAGAGAACCGCTCAAAGCGTTTCTGCAGTTTGTACCACTTAGAAACACTTCTCGATCCCCACTCCGGCATCGAAATCTATATGGTAAATCCCAGGATTCCTTAATGCATTCCTTACCCATTTTTTCATATTTCCCCGCCTGCCTCTTTTCAAGGCAATATTGAAACTGAAAAGTAGTGACCGATAGAGTTATGTGGCGATGGATAAGCCATTCAGTAGACGGAGCTTCCGCTACTGAAAATGGTAGTCGGTCCAGTTTTTCAATACGCAGCATTGTATATTTAGCTCCCCTTTGTGCCATTTCAACCTGTTTATCTGTTAGATTATATTCAGGAAACAGAGACGTACTGTTTATAAAATGCCAAGGCACAAAGCCTGCACGCAAAGATTGTAGCGTCCAGCTCAATAACATGATAGAACGTAATTGAGATTGCACGTGTTCTAATATGGCCAAATCTTGTTCTAGGATGTCTATCGCAGACGACACAATGTTGCCCAAAGAATATATTCTGGAGGACAAAGTTGTTAACCCATTGTCTACCACAGCCAACGATTTTTCTAAGTTAATACGGTCTATTTCCCGTATTCTCTCTGCGGCCTCTTGTTGGGATATTTTCCAATTTTCATTATAGGCAGCATAAATACCGGCATATATGAAACGTTTCTGACGTTGTTTCTTGGGACCTTGTAAAAAATCCCAAAGATCCATGTCTTGTGAGAGTAAGGCGAAGTGTTGTTTCACTTCTGTTAGTGTTGAGGTTTCTAGCCAATCAAGGCACAACTTCCCAACACTGTAGGATGTCACTATCCCTGGGTGTTCTCTTTGTACAGAACGTGGGTCTGGCCTATGGATATTGAACCCTTTGGTGATACCCAAGAATCGTTTATGACATATGTTTGTGTCTAAGGCCCAAACCACCCATTTTCCCCAATTAGGGTCTGATCTATTATACTTTAAAATGTCATCTACTGTTGCCCGTTCCTGTGAAGTCGAATTTTGCCACCCTCCCATCTGTGATGGTGTTGGAGATCGAGGTATGTTGAAGTCCTTGATCTTGGCTAATCTAAGACAGGATGTCTGTTGCACAGTTTCGTTTAGAAATATCATCTGCTGTGGAATGAGGCATGCTCTAAATAGCGCTTCTGTTCCCTGGACTTGCCAGTCCCTAGAACCCCAGGCTGATTTTAAGTCTATTGTGTCCTTCCATAGGTCAAAACCCTGTTCAGACAGCTGGGCAATAAAGGAAGCAGAGTAAATCTGTTTGTCAACATAATTTTCAGTGCTGATGTTGGTGTAACCTTATAATAATATGAGGTCGGGTCAGTGGTGTTAAAGCCTGAAAAGTATGAAAATTTCTGTGCAAATGTGTGCAAACTACTTTTTGGTGGTGTAGGGCAATGTTCCCACTGTTGGTACTCAAAAACATTTCTAGGTGAAATAGATTTGTGCAGGAAATGATGACCATAATGCTGGTAACAGTACAAAGTGTCATAGTCGGAATTACTTTCTAACATTTCAGTGTTCGGAAATGCAGCAGTTTTTTCTAAATCAGACAACATGTTATTAACAGTTTCAGAGTCCCAATCATCAGAAAATGTACTGGAGGTAATGATATCACTTAATGAAATTTTAAATAAATGAGAAATTTTTAAAAGTTCAGTCGGACCGAATATTTCGAAATCAACCTTGTCCCAAACTATACCACCCGGTATAGGAACCGCTGTGATGTTCACTGATAACAAGTCTCTCTGTTCACGATGAGACGATTGATGTGGTTTTAAAATCAAATTAACTTTCGGGGCTGGAGATATCGTCCATTAATAAGCATGCTAAAAGCTATTACTAAGCCTAGCCAGAAAAGAAAAAATAGAATCCCGGTAATTACCCAAAGTTCTAACCAAGGTGATACCAGGTAAGTCTTTTGAGAAAGTTGAGAAAGTCTTTAGCTTGCTGTTTGCGTGATTTTTTGGGCTTGCGTCGTTTCCGGTTCACTTGGATCCAAAGAAAACGTATCAAAGTTCATGAAGTAGCCAGAAGCAGTTCGATCAATTGTAGGAATTGCATCGGGATTTGTTGAAATCGCATTTTGCTCTCGTCGAGGCATGTTGACGTAGACGTCTGTATTTGGTCTGATTGCAACTTGAGTGTTGTCTTGAGTTTCATTTTGTGGATGAACTTCGGGTTTAAGGGGAACGAGTTCCATAGCATTGTTGCTTAGTCCTTCATTCCGCACAGGAGGCTCTTCAAACGTGATGAGTCTTTCTGTTTGTACTTCTTGGATTGTAGCTAGAGGAGGGCGTCTGCTACTGTGGAGTCCACGAGGCCTACTGTTCAGTATCGGCCACATAGTGTGGTTTGATTAAGTCAATTGAGACAAACCTTTTCTCCTTTTTCCCGGCAAGAGGTGGCAGAAGTACAGTTCTTGTTCCTTGTACTGCTAAGACCGGTACAGGCTTTCTGTAGGATGGCCCGAATTCTTTCTTGTCCGCTATTTTCTCTCTGAACAGATCCCCGACTTTTGGGATCCAGACAGGTCTTGCCGTGTTTGCCTTGACTTCCCCAGTGGCGGTCTGTTTCTGGACAACATTGCTTTGTTGTGTCCTGGATTCATTTAGATCCTGTAAAACAGCCAAACGAACATGGATATCAAATGGTTTCTCATCCGCCACTGTGCCTTCACAATCAAGATCAGGTACCAACATTCTCATCCCAAATAGGACCTCATATGGAGTAACACCCCCTAGAGAACTTCTTGGCTGATTGTTGAGTGCTCTCTGAACCCCATATAAGTAATTGACCCAACTACCGCCCTTGCTTAATACCCTAGCTGTTAAAGATTGCTTTAAGTCCTGGTTTTTCCTTTCCACGACCGAATTTCCCTCAGGATGGTACGGAGAGGAGTACTGCAATGCTAAGCCCATACTTTCCATGGCCTCTTTGTAAGCCCGAGAGCTAAACGCTGGGCCACGGTCAGAATGTAACATGCCAACTGCGTATGTCCCTATAAAGACTCGCAAATCTTTTATAACAGTTCGGGGGTCAGCCGAGCGATGAGGCCAAACCCATATGAATCTGGAACAAGAATCCACTGCCACCAAGATATACTTGTAAGCCCCATCAGATTGTAAAGGACCGCAGTGATCCAGATACACACATGCGAGAGGTCTGTCAGATATCAGTAGTGGTGTCTGCGCCGGGAGTTTTATGGTGGAGCCCTTCATCTGCTGGCAGATGTCACATTTCAAGACGTAATCTTTAGTTTGTTTTGCTAGACCTGGCCACCAATAGCGCTGTTTCAGTAGTGAAATAGTCGCTGTAACGCCTGTATGTGCAGAACCCAAACCCTTGTGTGCTGCAACAATCAAATCTCGCCTACGATCCATATTTGGTATTACTCTATCCCCCACTCCAGGAATCTGAGCATATGGAATGTTTTGTGCATCTAATTTGTAGGAGTACTTGAGTGGAAATTTTTTCGGTACTGCTGAGCTGTCTTTGCGCGAAGCAATGACAGCCACCATAATCTCCCCGTCTATTCTCGTTTTAGAGCGAGTGATTGCAGCTACGGAAGCCGTTCGCACAGCCCCTTTGCGGCTTCATCAGCCAATGAATTCCTTCAACGTGAACGCCATCACGCTGATGACTCAGTGTGTGTATCACATGAGCCCTTGGTAGTTCATTTTTTAACTCCACTACCTGTTCCCATAGCATTTTATGCTTAATTGTGCCACCTTTTGCATCTTTAAACCCGTTTAGTTCCCAATGTTGTGAGTATTCATTGTATGACTGCACACAGTAAAAGGAATCACACACAATTAGTGTGGGGAATTCGTGATCCGTATTTACAAGTGCCAGTATCAGTGCTTTTAACTCTGCCAACTGAGCCGTGCAGTCTCCTAGAGATTGCATTTTGGTGCAACTCGGATGGAACTTTCCATCCCGCATGCGACCTTTAACGATAGAACATGCCGCGCTGTATTGTTGCTCACTCCCTATGGCCGGTTGAGCGGATCCGTCAGTGTAAATAATGTATGCATACTGATCGAGAGGCAAAATCTCATTTGGTAGAGGATATTCTTGTTCGTATTGCAGGAATGCTTGTGTTTTTAGACTTGGGTCAAATCTGTATTCAACGTCCGTTGCAGTAAGAGAATTAGCCCATTGTATCCATCTTGGATGTAAGGCTTTTGCATTTGGAATGCTTGCCTTTGTAACAGCTTCTAAAGCTGGTACCGGGGTTACGACTATTATGCGTTTCCCCTGAGCCAGGGCTCTTTCTCTTGCTACAGCGGTCTGAACAGCTGTCAGTATTTTTTCTGTTGAAGTGAAACGCATTTCTGCGTTTGTGTACGGGTGTAATTTGTATGCGATTGGCACCGTTTCTCCTTCATTGAAGGTTAAATAAGCGTACCGGCATTGACCCGCTATTACTCGGATCACTAAGTTGCGTACATTTACGCATGTCTGTAAGTGTTTGGAAGCTATCATGTCTTCTTGTAGTGAACGTAGGATGTTTGTGTGTACCTGTGTCCAGTGTCTGACTGAAAAGTCAGGTTTGATTAAGTCGTAGAAAAGTTTTACTCTTTCTGCGTAATCTAAAATGTATGTTCTGCCGAAATTTAGGAATCCCAGTATTCATTGTATATTTTTTAATGATTTCGGTGGTTGAAGCAGCGCACACGTTTCTAAAAAGTTAGCTGCCAGGCTTTTCCCTTCACTTGAAAGCTCATATCCTAAAAATAGGACATTGAGGTCGGCTATTTTTGATTTCCTAAAATAAAATTTGTAGCCCTCAGAGGCGAATCCCATAATAATGGTGCTCATCCTGGTCAGGTGCCTCATTAAGTCATCGTCCGTCAGATAAATATCATCCACGTAGGACAATGCTTCCTCATCAAAATTTTGGAGTAACTCAGTTACCCTTGCTGAAAATACCCCGGGGCTGTTCTTATACCCCTGGGGGAGACGACAAAATTGTCGCTGGGACCCCAACGCTGAGAATGCGGTCAAATACCTGCTTTCAGGTGCTATATTTTGGCAGAAAAATCCATTCGAGATATCTAGTGTTGTTTTGTATTTTTTCCGCACAATGTTATTCATTAATGCGGCACTATGTGCGTTTTGGACAGCGAATGTCTTTGTGCAAGTGTTTAAATGTCTGTAATCTAAAACTAGACGATATGAGTTGTCCGGTTTTGATACGGGAAACAAAGGATTGTTCATTGGTGAGGTGCATGTTTCAATGACCCCCTGATATTCAAGTTGATCTAAGATCTTCCCGACCTGTTTTTTAGCTTCTTGCTTTATTGGGTATTGCCTCTGAGCATTTGGTGAAACTTTTAACGGGATCACGTGGTGGGTTGAATCCTCATCCCACCCTGCAAGATTTTTATACAATGCTGGAGCTAGGGCTACTGCCCACTCCCGTGCATATGCATGTTTAAGGTGTATGGGAACGTGGTCGGAGAATGCTGGAAAAATTAGGTTTTCCCCCATAGGGCACTCCATAACGAATGCTGGCGGCCAATCTTGTTCTGCTAATAGGATGTCATACCCAGATGACAGAGTTTCCCAAAAGAGACCCTTAACTTTCCTGGGTTTGTCCCCCTCCATTTGGAGTGTTATCTCGTGTAACTTATGTGGGACTCTCACCCTGGTGTCTGGTGTTTCCACCGTGATGTAATCATTCAAGTCCGCTGTCACCAGAAATTCCTCCAGGTTCTGGCAAGCTATTGTTACCTCTGCCGCACTGTCTAGAATCGTCTGAGCCCATTCCCCGTTCAGAAGTTGCGTCCTCAGAATTCTGGGCATGTCTGATCTTTATGCCCGCAGCTTTCTTTTTCTTAAATTGAGGTTTTGATTTTGGCTTGTCTTCTTTTTTGGAAGTATAGTCTTGAGCGTGCTGCTTGTCTCTGGACTTTGTACGCTCTACTTTGTGTTCTGACCGTCCTTCTCTCTCTCGGGAGTTTTCGTCGAGCCCTGAAAGGAACGTGTATCAGTATCCTGATACCTGTCAGGTTTCCTAATATTATCCCTATTCCTGAGATTATACCTCTTTTCAGAGGGCTCCTGTGGAGGAGATCTACCTCGGGATTGAGATCTCTTTTCCGAGAAGTTTTTTTTTTTTTTTATTATCCCACTTCTTTTTAGAAGAAGCAGGTGTCTGCTTGGAAGTGTCCTTTTCAGGACTGCCCATCAGTTGTGGTTTTAAAGCTTTCCCACCCAAACTGTCTCTGCATATGCAGTTTCGATTTTTTTGAGTAGTTCATGTGGTTGGTCTAATGGACTGAACTCCCTTAGGCGTTGGCGGATTGCCACTGAAGCTGCTTCACCTTTAATATTAGCTAGTATTATGGCTGATACCTGGTCATAGTTATTTAATAACTTCATACCTAAGTTCAGGGCAGGCTCTGCTCCGTACTCGTTTTGTATTTGTCTTAATACATCTGGTACTACCGCTAATGAAGGAATACCATGAGTTCTGGTATATATGGCAGCAAAGACTGTACCCCAAGTGGTACAATCTTCTAACTGTGGTGTTATCCCCATGGGCAAGCAGTTTGTTAGCATTCTGTGTTTTTCAAATGTGGTAGTATTTGGAAATACTGCCTCGAGCTGAGTTATTTTCTGAGCTACCCAGAATGGTATTTGTTCACGTTTCGTGGGCATTTTGCCCATTACTGCATGTAATGTTTGTGGAGTTATTTTAGTTGCTGTACCCTGAGATTGAGTTCCATTTGTTGCAACTGTTGTTGGTTGGACTGTGAAAGTCCTCATGACGTATCTGTAGATTCTAATTAATTCTTTATGTTGTATGAGTAAGTCCGGCTGTGGCATTGTTTCAATGTCAGGATGTGGTGTGTATGCCGCTAATATCGGCCATGTTGCCCCATCTCCTCAGAGCGGGCCTAATCTTACTCTGTGTCTTATATGGGGTAGGGCGCCTTTAAACCAGTATAGGTGTTCCTGATACGTGAGTGGAACTTCTATGTCCTCGCAAGGACCGTATTCCGCTGGTGCATCTCCTTCTACATAGTAGTGAAATGTGTGTGTTCTTGCATGTGCTTCTGGGAATGTAACCCATGAATAGAATACCTCTGTTTTGTTTAATTTGTGTGCCTCAATCACGAAAGCTACTAAGCCACCCCTAGCTGATAAACCATATTCTAGTAGTTTCAGGGTGATAGTACGTCTGAATTTAGGTGCAATGAGTACTCCATCTTCTACTGAGATGCGTCAAGCCACCACCGGGTTCTCTTGGTTGGTTGCGTCCTCAGTCATTTTGGAAAGTAGTTTGTTCAAGGGAACTAAGATAAGATGTTATGCACAATTTTAGGAACCAAATGTCCTTCAAGCTTGATTAACCAGCAGCCAATAAATAGGATATTTCACCTACTCAGCTGTGGCGGAGTTTGTGCCCACCCACTCCAGATGTCTCTGGTGTTTGTGAGTAGGGGTCTCTGAGAAATAGCACAACTGAACTACTCAGATTCTACTGTTAAATAAGTACCTAACCAACGTTGGCGGCGCCATGTCGTGTAGTTCCTATATTGCTTCACGTTGGGCGCCATGTCGTGTAGTTCCTATATTGCCCATACAGGACCTGCGCGTTGGGATAACAAACTGCGGGTTTGGTGGCAGACTGATTCTGAGCACCCCCACCGAGAAATGTTAGCCTGTTTGCATAAGCTAGATCACAGTGCCACTAGTGTCTCCTCTTAATGGGGAGAGATTAGTTTCTGGCAACCTTAGAACATGACAACCCTGATCCCGCAAGATCGTGGAGACAATGTACTACTTTTCACTCGTGCTCACTTATCTAGTCTCAGAGATACACAGAATAAAACAGCTTGGGCGTTTCAATAAGGATTTATTGAACAGTTGTTATTTTCGTGTAGAATATATGAGCTGCAACAACCATTAGACAGTAGCAGAGATATATGATTAGCAGTACAGTGAATATAAAAGGATAGTACAGTTCTACCATCTTGCAATAAGCATGAATAAATACATGAATATAAAATGCATTGATAAAAGTGCGCGAACTCCTACGATGCCTATCTAGATGTACCAGAGTGTACCTAGCCTGTGAGTAGGTGTGCAGCCAAGAATCCCTCTAGGATATAGTCGAACCCCATTACCTGAAGTGTGAGAATGTAGGAGCCCTTCTTGGTCTCGAGTTGGACACCCCGCAAGGGATGTTCAGACCACTGTCAGCTGGAGCGTCTGCATGCAGGAGCCTCAGCGTCTCTGGTCAGTGTGTCGGGCTGGAAGTCTCGGTTCCCTCTGACTAACAGCAAGAGGTGCTATATTTATACAGAAAGTATCTAGGGCTCCTTTGTCCCTAGTTGCTTGTATTAGCCATTGTTTGATTTGAGGATGACGTATGGGATGAACCGTGTACGTAGATATGGGGAGGAAGGTGGTGTAGCCCCAGCCTGGTTTCTAAGAGCCCTTATGAATATTCATTCATACTGTGTGAGTCTATTGATGGAGTTATAGGACTCTATTGTTCAGAAGAAACCCTCCTTCTGCACCCAGGACTAGAACTAGGTAAAATTTCAATCCAAAAAAGGCTCGTTACAGTGTAGGGGAGGTGATGTAGGTGAAGGGGTATGATGTTTCCTGGGCCTATATTAGGGTACCTATATGAAACATAACACCCCTTAAGGGATGAAAGGAAGGCTTTCAATGCCAAGTGGATGGCTCTCAGTGGCAGAAGGTTAATATGGAGCAGGGACTACACCAAAGATCAGAGGCCGCTGATCTCCATCTCTTGCAGATGGCCAACCCAACTCAGAAGCGATACATTAGTTCAGTAACCACCACTGCAGTCTCGCAGACTTGGGATATTTTGAGACCGAAACGTCGATGCGAAGTCCACATCCTTTTGCTACAGTTCTTAGATCTTCACCTATGAGGACTCACGTTTTAGTGACGGACATTAAAATTCAGAAAGTGGACTCCACATGCATCGACATATGTATCTGTAACAATTGATTCTTCTCTTGATTATGATAAAACAATGTTGATGTGTGTCATGATTCTTTATTTTATGTCCCCTTGATTTGATGTACAAACGAATAGACTTGCATTCATAATTTTGTATACGCCCGTTTCTTCGCAATAATTCATCTCGAAAAATTCTTTAAACACATGACTATCTAGAATTTAATTTGTTTTGCAACTATTCAGGCAAACAATTAATTGTGAATCTCTGAAAATGCTGATTCCCTTGTCAGCCATTTACCTTTACTTTAGGCTACACCCATGCTCGCAAGGGATTACTGGGTTGCCCTTTTCTATAAAAAATGTACTTCCGTAAGGGCAAGTTAAAGGGGTTTTGCATGTGAGGCTGCAGGGGGAGCCATGGAAAGGGCAGTCCGTTGACCTTGACTGCGGGGCAGTGGGCACCACAGCTTCAATCATGAAACTTTTGGTTTCCTTGCTAAGACTGGACAGGCTGGTGGCATGGAGCAGATATACCTAAGCCACAAAAGGAGCGGGATGGTTGGTGCAACTGGTGGGGTGGATAAGCCCAGAGTGTGTGCTGTGTCTCTGCTCTCTTTGAATCACTCTAAGGTGGAATCAGCCTTGTACACAAACAGGCAAGTCCTGGCAAAGGGCATGTCAATCAGGGAGGACTGGACATCGCCCGAAAACCCGGGTGAACGCAGCCACACATCGTGGAGAATGGCAGTACTGGTACCAATACCTCGCCCTATGTAATCAGTGGTGTCCAAGCCACAACGTATTGTGAACTTGGCCGAATCACGGCCAATTTGAATGGCGTGGGCAAGGAAAGGTTGGAGATCTTCAGGGACACCAGGGAAGACTTGAGCCACCAAGTCCCTAACGGCGTGGGAATAGCATCCCATGTGAAAGCTGACATTTACTAAATGGAGAGCCAGACTGGTAGAAGAAGTTTCCCAAATGCCTCCACCCACTTGGACTCCACTGAGGGGATGGGGGGTAGTAAAAAATAAAGTGTTAGGGTTAGATCCGCTTTTGAATGCCTGCCTCACTAACCTTTCGGGGAAGGGTGCAGAAACAGGAATGCAGGGTTGGCCAGGGTAGGGTGATGGCGTCTCACTATTTTGGGGGAAGGGCAGGAGCAAGGTTTGGCCCAAGCGTCCACAAGGTATCTGCTAATGCCTCTGTAAATGACAAAAGGATCCCACTTTGATTTTTCCTTGTTTTTTTTCTTGGACTTATCGGACAATTTAGATCTCAAAGCAGACATTCTGGACCGGATTTTTCGACTCCTGCAGTGAGAAGAGTACCTTTCACCTGGACCGCGACCCAGCAGGGACATAAAACGGATTTGTAGGGCCCTGAGCAATATATATTTTAAGGGCCCCTGTTTGAAGCACCTTCAATTTATTACCCATTGTCGGCTCATTCAAACCTTTGTAATGCCAAACACTGTTGAAATATATGCTAACCCTCCAAAAACCAGGGACGGAAAACAATCAAAGTTCAAGCTGCCTGGTATGCAACAGCCCAATAGTATCAAAAGAAAGTTTGAACAAGTACTGATGAAGCCCTTTTTAAAAAAATTTGAAACTGGGTTTCGTTTGACTTGCAACAACGACATTTTATGCGGAATTCTGTGTCTTACCTGGTTGTTACTCCCATTGTAGGAAAAACATGCTATGGGTGACTTGTTAGATGTTTAGTGGACTAATGCATAATATTAAAGTAACGCATATGCACAGAGCACTTGTAATTGTAGCTTTAATTGCTGAATATTTGTAATCACAAATATATTCCTTTCACAACTGACGCTCTTACTGCAGCAGTTCAAATCAAAGCGCTGCTCTGAGGATTTTCACAATGTAATTGCTACAAATCTAATAATGTTTTCCAGTTTCTCTTCCTGTGCATTGTAACTCTTCTCTTTATATGTGAGCACGTAAAGAGTGGAAAAGAAAGTAGACAGGTAAAGAGAGTAGTGGGGAAGAGCAAGGCAGAGAGTCGTGAATGGTAAAATAAGAAAACGTTCAGATATTATATATGTGAAATAGAGAAAGAGGTAGGGAGCTGCAAGATATAAAACGAGGAAGTGATGGTGAGGTAGTGAGATCTGTAAAGAATGAGTTTTGAGAGGTAGAGTTAGGGTGGAGGGTGAATGGAAATGGAGCATGAGGTCCAGAGAGAGATGTGTTTGTGTGTAAGACAGACAGGAGGAGGGAGAAGGAAAGGAGTTGATGATAGAGAAAAAGTAGAGAAATAAAGACAGTCAGAAAGGTGTATGATGGTGAAAGAACAGGGAACACAAGTAGAATGATAGAGTAGGTGGAGATGTAAGGTAATGAACTAATGATGAGGATAATTGAGAGGTAGGTAGTAAAAGAGCGATGGGATATGGGAGGTGAGGTAGATGTTAGGTTGAGAGAGAAATGAGTTGTTAGAGTTGAGTCGGAGTAGAGCGGTAGAGAAAGGGCTGAGAGAGAGGTAGAAAAGGTAGGAGAGAGAGAGAGAGAGAGAGAGAGAGAGAGAGAGAGAGAGAGAGAGAGAGAGAGAGAGAGAGAGAGAGAGAGAGAGAGAGAGAGAGAGGTAAAGATGGAAATTAGGTTTGTTGGAAATGGCCCTTTTTGCAGGGTCACCCCTAAACTTTTTGCTTGCCTCCTGTATTTTTGCTGACCTGTTTCTGTTGGTTTTATGACTCTGGGCACTTTACCACTGCTGTTCAGTGCTAAAGTGCATATGCTCTCCCTTTGTAAATATGACTATGTGAATTGGTATATCCCTGATTGGCTTATTTGGTTTACCTGTTAGTCCCTAGTAGTGTGGCCTGTGTGTGCCCAGGGCTAGTAAACCAAATGCTGCTGGTGGGCCTGCAGCACTGATGTGTGCCACCCACAGAAGCAGCTTGTAAAGTGTGTCTCAGACCTGCCACTGCAGTGTCTGTGTGCAGTCCAGAACTGCCATCTTGGCTGTGAAGTGCACCCACTTTCCAGCCCCTGAACCTTCCCTTGGCATCTTGTAAGTCACCCCTATGGTAGGGTGCATTGTATGTGTAAGGTAGGACATGCCTTGGTGTGTGTAGCATGTCCTGGTAGTGAATTATGCCCCTTTCGTTTTTCACTACTGTAAGGCTACCTGTTCATCATAGGCTAGAATGGGCAGTTTGACCATTACATTCTATAGTCCTAACTGACCCCAGGAACATGGTAGAAAAACGAATTTAGTATGCCTGAGCTCAGAATATTAAAATACATCTTTTAGTGAAGTTTATTTTTATATTCTGTGTTTGAAAATACCACTTTTAGAAAGTAGGTATTTTCTTGCCTAAGCCTTCCAGTGTGCTCTGCTGTTATGTGTATTGGCTGTCTGGTTTTAGATGGGCAGGGCAGGCTGAGTCAGACCTGGGTTGAATAGAGAGATCTGCATTTAGAGTGTGGGGAGGGGTGGCTCCTTGACCTGAATAGGGCTGTGCCTGGCAAGGTGAATGCTGGCTCCACCTGCTACTGTGTGTCTGCTAGCAGACCCCTCTTTCTGAAAGGAAGAATGCAGCCTGGTAAACAAAGTGCTCCAGGCCTGAGCAGAACTGGTTCTGGCTAGGTTCAGTGACTGGTAGCTTAAAAGATCAAAGGCTTTTGGGGTATAAATATCTGTGCTCAAGCCCCTACATTTTGTATTGCTTTTGGATCTGGAGAGGAAACTCTGTCCATGCCACTGGAGGAATCTGCAGGAAGTGACTGTCCTTGTGCTTGTGTGTTTTTCTTGCACTGGCCTGCAGCAGTGACCACTGGACCTTGAAGAAGAGAGAAAAGGACTTTTGAGAGAACTTTTATTTTTGTTACAGCAATTACCCAAGGGCTAGGAAAAGAGCTAGCCTCCTGCTGGAGTCTCAGGCACATCAGACTCCACCACCAACCTCCTGCTTCCTCCCTGCGAGGACTGCTATCTGCTGATGAGGCTCCTGTGAGTTCCAGGGCCTCTAGTTTGCTTCAGAGAAAAGAGTGCTGGAAATCGACGCTAACACACCTTTGCGAGCCGCTGCAGCAGAGAGCGCTGGAAAAATCATCGCGCTGCTGCCGCTGAGTGCTCAGAACACGAAACCATCGCTAACGCCTCTTTGCGAGCCGCTGCAGCCGAGACGCGCTGGAAAAATTATCGCGCTGCTGTCGCCGAGCGCTCGCAACCCCTAAAGAAATCATCGCTTCAAGACATCGCATTGCGGACGCCGTGTGTCCGCCATTTTCATCGCATCGCACCGGATTTCGTCGCTCCCTTGCGGAGCGCCATTTCTTCGCATCGCAACACGATCGCACAACGCAACAGGCTCGTCGCATCGACTTCTCCCTCGCGGCAAGAAAGTCATCGCATCGGCGGCCTAGCGTGCAGAAGTTGGTCGCATCGTCTCCGCACGCATCAGCAGATCGGCGCATCATCCTCCCTTGCGGCAAGGATTTAACGCATCGCCGGCCTCGCGTGAGGAAAATCATCGCTACCACTTCTTTGCGACATTTTGTTGGTTTTGCTACTGAATTCAGGTACTTTGTGCGAGAAAGGGTCGCAGAGACCACTGCTTTCAATTTGAACCTTATTTTTGCAATCTCTGAACGAGACAGGGTCGCAGAGAACCCTGCTTTGAATTTGAACCTTATTCTTGCAACCTTTGAACTATTTTTCACAGTCCTTCAACAGCTATCCTATTTTTGACAGTATTGTGGCTTTTACAGTTATTGGTCTTGTGATAAATCTGCCTTTATATAAAGATACTTATTTTTTATAACTACTTGTGTGGTGTCCCTTTGTAGTGTTCCTCACTGTGTTACTGTGTATGGTCATAAATGCTTCACACCCTGCCTCTGAGATAAGCCTACCTGCTCGTGCTACTTTACCACAGGGTTGAGCAGGGGTATTAAAGAGGGTAGCCCTCTCACTCTGACTTAGGAAGAAGGGTCCCTACTTGGACAGTGGCCAGCCATTGCCAACTAGAAACCCCCATTTCTAACAAGGTTGTCTGGGAAATGAAGTAGATGGAGGAGAGACACTGGTAGGTCTGATGGAAAAAAGTGATGTGAAGTAGAGAGAAAAGGATAAGGAAGAGAGAGTTTGGGTAAACAGAGGGAACTGAGAGCAATGCATATAAATAAAGGCAAAGAGAGTGATAGAGAACGGAGCAAGGTCATGAGAGTGGTAGACATGAGAGAGGTATTTGGGGTTGTAAGGAAACAAGCTTTTGGGGCAGGGCAACAACACATGAAAGAAATCTCCCTAGGTTCAGGGCATCTACAACAAACAGAGGACGGTCGTTTCTGAACACTCAACAACCTCAATGGTGACATTCACAGTGTCTAAATATGTTAGTTCTATGACCCGAAGCTGGGATGATATGGGCAGCGTATGCAGCGCCATTTTGGCATCCTTCCAGTCACTGTCACCTCCACCCAACCATCCCACTTCTCCTTCAGGGGCATGAAAAGGTCAGGTTAGTTAAACATTAGGGGCTTGTAAATATGGAAAATGCCTCCTTTTCTCAGGGAACTCATGAGGATCTTCCCCTCCATCGGGCTACACTCTGGCCCCTTTTCCTAGGGTGTCCCCGCGGACTTCTAGGGCATGGATTAACTGCAGGTAACGGAAGAACTGCGATTTGTGAAGCTGAAACTCTGTCTGTAGTTCCGTAAAGGACTTCGTGGTAGATCCTTTCCAAACATCCCCTAGTGTAGAGATGCCTACACCATCCCAGCCCTCAAAGCCCTCCAACCCCACCACCTGAGCAAAAAAAAATAAAAAATGTAAGGTCACAACCCCTCCACGGGGGATGGGGGGGGGGGGTGTGTGTCGACGTTCCCACCCTGTCTAGCGCTGGACCATCCTCCAGGCAAGAAGCAATGTCATGGACATAGCTGCTAACGTGTTGGGAATTGGAGATCCATTCATCATAGCTATCGTTATCACATTCAATGGAGATTGTTTCTAATCGGAAGGCGGGGTCCGGCCTACCTCTCACTCAACCAGTCATTTAGAACGAACAGTTGTGAGGTGCATTAGAACCGATGAAGGTCGGCTGCCCCCAGCTCCCGGTCATATGTGGACTGCACGCATATACGAAATGCGATACAGGGTGTTTGGTTTGCCCATAGAATGCTCAGACGTTAGTTTCTAGCGTGTGAAACCAGGTTTGTGGTAATAGTATAAAGAAGTTTTGGAACACATGCAGGAAGCAAAGCAGTATCATCATCATCTTGAATAGGACTGCTCCCCCCATAATATTAAGAGGGCGTTCCATCCATAGTATCAAGTCTGTGGTCATCTGGGCAACCAGGTGTTTGAGGTTAAGGTTCCATGTGAGACCCAGAAGGAGAGCGATGTGGATGCCCAGGTAAAGGAAGCTAAGTTCACGGGTTAGAAGTCTATTCTGCCAGTACTGTACTCTTGTATCCCCGGACAGGGGCACTGCAGGAGCAGATGACCCGATTCTGCGGGTTGTGAGATCAATAGTAGGATGTTGTCCGCATAGAGGATAATTCGGTCATCTCTGTCATCTCCCTACTGGAATCCCCGGACTTGAGCATCGCAAGAGCCCAAGCTGCCAGCAGCTCTATTGCCAAGGCGAACAGAAGGTGTGAGAGCGGGCAGCCCTGCCGGGGGCCTCGATGGATTGGGAAGGGATCAGACATCACTCCATTGACACGGACCTGTGCCCTGGGGATGTGTGTACAGTACTCGAACATAGATTAAAAATCGAGGCACACATCTGACGCATTCCAACACCCCCATAAGGAAGTCCCAATCGAGGGAATCAAAGGCTTTTTCAAAGTCAATAAGCATAAGCGCAGGCCGGTCCGACAGTCGGTGATGTGCCAGGAGGGCCACCTGCACTCTCTGAATACAGTGTCTTGTGCTACGTGGGGGATGAATCTGCACTGGTCAGGGTGGATAAGCTTTGTGAGAACATTGAGGAGCCTATTCGCTAGTATTTTAGCGTACAATTTCAATTTGGCGTTTATCAGCGAAAAGGGGTGGTAGGAGGGGCAGTTCTTGGTCAGCTTCCCCTCTTTGTGTAGGAGTACAATCGTGGTGAGGTCTAACTTCAGGACGAACTTCCCTTTTTTAATGGCCTCACTCAAACAATGAGAGCAGGAGGCCTGATGGGTGTTTGCTTAATCTTTGGTAATATTTCTGGGGAAAGCGATCGGGACCCAATCTTGCTTGGATTCATATCTCTAAGGGGCTTCTCCATCTCTTGGGCGATCTAGGTGTCACATGCCAGATCGAGAGAGAGTTGGCAGTGGGATATCTTTGATGAGGGGCCAAGTAGATTCTCTCTCAGGACTGGGACTTTTAGTATGTAAGGACTGGTAGCAATCTGCAAATGTGGAGGCAATTGATGCAGCCGCTGTGGTGACCACGCCATCAGAAGCACCCACCCTTGGGACCACCTCGGGCCGTTGGTAGCCAACCAGTACAGTAACTTACCAGATTTATCTCCCCACTACTAAACTCACTTGGTAAAGGCGATCCAGCATTTTTTGGCTTCATCTAGGCAGAGTTGCTTAAGCGTCGCCTAGGTAATAGCTAGCTGGTGACTTTCATGACTGTCGGGGTCCAGGTCTTCCCTCCGTTCAAGGAGAAGGGCCTGGGCTTCTACTTCGGTAATTGAATGCATCCTCTCATGCTCTCGGCTCCTGAGGAATGATCTCGCTACCCCTCTCATATAGGCCTCCCCTGCCGCTCACTGTACGCCAGGGGAGCCCACAGAGTTCGAATTTAGTTCAAGGCATGGTTGCATCTCTTGTGCCAGAAAGTTCAAGCAGTCCCTGCCCAACAAGTGCCATTCAATGAGCCACAAGTTCAGGCGGTTCCCTCCCCTCTGGGATCCTATGCAGAGCATCACTGGGGAGTGGTCTAAAATGCACCATGGAAGGATGTGTGCCTCTGTTGTGAGGAGTAGATAAGTAGCAGGGAGAAAAAACAAGTCTATGCATGACCTAGATTTATGGGCTGCGACGGTATGTGTATATTCTTTGATGGAGGAGGACCAGGCATTGCAGTGACCCAGACCTGAGGCCCACTTAGCTAGTCCAGTTTCCTCTCAGCCCGATCCCCTACCCCGCCCAATAAACCCAGTGGAGGGGTCATTACCCCATTAAAGTCCCCCCCATATAAGTGTAGTGCTGTACTGTAGTTCCAGTAGAAAGGTCTTAAAGGCCTGCAGGGTGCGACCAGGAATCTGCGGGGGACATGTGCACTGATGAGGTTGCATGCTTGACAGTTCAACACCCCTCATATTGCCACGTATGTGCCCTTAGGATCTGTAACCACCCAGGAAGTCACAAAGGGGAAAGTTCTGTTGAAAGATGATCACTACTCCCCTGGATCCCAATGTGTAACCGGCATTAAATACCTTGTCGTAACCTTAGCGGGCCAATCACGGGCACTTAGTTCCCAGGAGGTGTGTTTCTTGTAGCAGCCAAATCGCAGGGCTATAGCATTTAGCGAACCCAAGTACTGTCCCTCTTTTAATGCGGTCATTCATCCTGTTGACATTCCATGTCAATACCTTAAACTTGTGCACGACAGGTTGTGTATTGTTTGGATGCCAGCCCGAGGCAGTGTCCCCGGGTCATGGAACCTGGTCCACCTATGATGTAGGGTAGTTATGTATGGTCTAGACAGACTGTGCTGTGTAGATAAGCTTGCATGGTGACAACTACTGAGGCCAAGCGGGCCAAAACCAATTTCCCTCATATCCCCCAACAGCCCCCCTCCACACCCTACACTTCCACCCCAGAAGTATCTGTTGCCTCAAAAAAAGAGAACAGAAGGGAGGGAGAACAACAGAATGGGTTCCCCCACCCTTGAACAGTCCCAACGTTGGAAAGCGGCACTGGATCAGGGCCCGCTGTGTCCCAAGACCCAACAGAGGTCAATTACATAAAGGATATATTGTTGCTGGGCAATGTAGAAACAGAGAAGAGTGTCATCAGTGATGGAAAGTCTTGATGTGCCATGGAGAGCGGCACAGCTCTCAGATCACCCAGAGGGCATTGGTCTCGATTGTGTCCTGGGACTAGAGGGGTGGGATGAAGATAGAGATACAGTATCCGGCGGGCACAGTCCCCTCCCCACCCCCCCCTTTGGAGAAGCTCCAGTGTCCGCACCTGGTCCCCAAGAGTCTGAAATCCTCCTAGGTAGGCCAGCCAATTTCTGGATCCCTTATGTTTGTTCCGCCTCTGGGGTTGGACCCTCCAGGCTGCCACCCCGTGTGACTGGCTCAGTTTACACGAGGGACCGTTGTTCAGTGTGCCATTCCTAGTCTGCCTCTGGGGTTTCAAAGAAGGATTGAGTCATGTAGCACCTTTAGCTTCGCAGGAAACAGCAGCATATATTGTAATTTCATTTACGGCCTCAAAGGATTTGCTTTGTGACTGCACACGTTTAGTATAATCTGGGGAAATCATTATTTTGGTCAAGTCATATGTAAGTGTATTCAGGCCTCAGGCAGTTCGGAGTATCTGTAATTTAGCAATCATGGGGGAGGAGGAGCGCCTGGTGATGGACGCGTCACCAGCGGTTTATGGGCACGCTCTTTAATAAAGCAAGTAGATCTCGTCATTGATGGCACCCAAATTGTAAGTCATTGTCCAGAAATTTCTAAGGAGCAATGACCTCAACTTCCTCCGGGAAGCCTATAAATCAGAGGTTGCTCTGCCTGGAGCGATTTTCAGCATCCTCAAACCGCTCCTCCAGGCTCCAGGTTGTGGTCAGCAGGCGCCTCAAGTCCATGCACAGTGTCCTCTAGGTAGGAGATGCACCCTTCCGCTCCAGAGACCTGGCCCACCACATTTCAGAGATCCTGACGGAGTAGGGCAACACTGACCCCCACCTCACCAATCTTGGTCTCCCACGCTGAACTCAAGGCCTGCATCACCTGCAGGATGACATTGTTGTCCATAGAATCAGGGTGACATTAGGGTGGACCACCGTCACTTGCGCTTTTCGAGACCTCATGTGCCGGCAATTTGTCTATTTTCGTTTGGGTATGGGAAGTGGGTGAGGCTTGTTGCACCCCATCTCTACTCGTACAGTAGGTGCTCTTGAATCTTGGACTCCGTTGATCTACCCACTACTATAAGCAGTAAAGCAGAACCAGGCAACACACTCAGACTCAGACAGGAGAGTGGGGAATCCTCCAAGTCAGTTTCAGTTTCAAATAGCTTTATTCGACAAATTAAGTCATAAAAGCATATAGGAACCATCCATCATAAAATACATGACCTAAAAAGAATATTTTAAAATATATACAGTGTTATAAAAAGTAATATGTTAAAACCAACTTTTAAAACATATAACATGTACATTTAATAATACATTAAAAGGACCTTCCCTTCAGAAATATTTATGATTACAAGACTTGCAGGGCAGCTCTTAATATAGCTAGCTTATGCATTTCGTAGGTTATTTGATCTTAGAGCCCACGACCACCCTAGGTATTTCGCCATTGCTATGACAACAGGTGCTGTAGTATCCGAGCGCAATATTCTTTCAGCCTCCTGCGCCCTTCTTGTACCTATGAGCTTACAGATTGGCCGTAACCAAACACGGCGTGGTCTTTCATATCCGACACAGACAAATAGTAAATGCGTTAGAGACTCAACACTATCTTTGCAAAATGGACAAGTTTTATCACCAGATACTTTCCATCCCGCAGTAAAAGCTCTCAAGGGTAGGGAACCTACCCTAAACTGGAAATACAATTTCCGGTCCAATGGCTTTGTAATGAGGTCCCAATAGGACTCCATCCTCGGGGTAGCTTTAAATTCCAAAAAGGAACCAGTCAAAGTGGAAGAATCACTGGATCTAAAAACATTAAAATAGACCCATTCCCAATATAACTCCTTCATACATTTTTTTGAAGGGAAGACAGAATTTTCTGGATCATTCCACAACTGGATCATGCCAATATTAAATAAAATATCTCTAACTGTCCGTAGCCACTTTGAGTGAAAGGTGTCGGCTCTAATTATATCCAGAAACCCTGCTGCATAACCTACAAGTTCTGGTACACTCCATACTCTACGCCAATATAGTAGAGGACGCAATTTCGCTAGAGCTGCAATCGGTTTTCTCCCCATATCATTCAATAATGGGCACATTGGAGTGCTTTGGGGTAGTTTAATAATATTCCTCAAGAATCTATTTTCAGAGGATGTAAGCACCACCAGATTTTCACAGCCCCACAGCTCCGAACCATAAAGGGCTAAACTAATAACTTTTGTGTTATAAATCTCCAGGGCTGGACTTATGGGTTTTGTGTATGATTTATTATATTCAAGTTGAACCGCCCCCGCAAGTTGTCTATGCTTAAGGGATGCCAATTCTATCTGATGATTCCATTTCAGATTATTTTGGATGTTAACCCCCAGATAAGTGAACTCTTTTACATATTCTAACGGTCTATTATTCATAACAATTCCGCCCTTCAATACCTTTTGTGTGTTGAATGCCATCACTCTTGTTTTCGATACATTAACCTCTAATCCACGCAATAAGCAGAACTCCTCAAATATTTTGAGGGCCTTTCGCAGTCCGCTAGGGGTCTTGGAGATGATTAAAGTGTCGTCCGCAAACAACAGTATGGGGATTTTTACTCCAGCTAAACTTGGGGCATCCGTAGGGGTAGAGCTCATACTATTCACTATTCCATTAATATATAATGAGAATAGTGTCGGGGCCATCACACAACCTTGTCTCACCCCTCTTTCCACAGGGAACGACTCAGTCACTTCATCTTGATTCCCCCATCTTATCTTGGCACTATTCTCAACATGCAGCCTAATAAGTGACAGAAGCTCATGTGGCATCCCTAACTCATGTAGCACCTTCCATAGTTTTGCTCGGGGAACTAGATCGAATGCTGACTTAAGATCAACGAACGCGGCGTATAATCTACCCTTACCCAAAGTAACAGTTTTCCAATAAAGCAAAACAAATCTAAACACCTGATCGATGGTGCTGGTTAATGCCCTAAACCCTGCTTGGAAGGGAGATAAAACATTGAGCTCATCGATCCAGGTTTGTACTTTATTCAATACCAATCTCCCCGTAACCTTTTGCATACAGTCAATCAGACTGATTGGCCTGTAATTCCCGGGGCATGACCTATCCCCTTTCTTATAGACTGGTATAATTATTGCTCCTCTCCAGGATTCTGGTATTGGCGCCCCCTGAGCGATAGCATTTGTCAGCAAGAGGATATAACGGTTCCACTTATCTCTATCATAAAGGAAAACATCCCCCGGTATGCCATCCGGCCCTGGTGCTTTTCCCGCTGAGATTGCCCTAAGTGCAATGTTGACCTCTTCCTCACAAAAGACTGGGCCTTGATATGGTGTAATGGTGAAGCCACCTTCCTCAGACTATTTCTGAGGCATACTGGGGTCTAAAGTGAGTCACCCAGTCCTCCAAGTCAAGCTGTGCCGAGTAGGACAGAGTCCCCAGTGTAGCCCCGACCCATCTCACCCGGGCCAAGCTTGTCACCTTCGCCAACTGGGCTGAAGTTCAGGCCCCATTTATGCCTCCGGTCCCACCCACCCCTCCTGTGTGGATCCAGGCAGCCAGGGACCAAACCTCTGTTTTGGGGGAGCGCACCCTGTCCGTGTAAAGCAGTGGGGGCACAGGAACACCAGCGGGAGAGCAAGGTGAAGGAGCGACAGGAGGGGTCCTCGCACTGCACCCCCAGGGGAGCCAAGTGCTTCACCTTCACCCACAGCAGGGTCCAGGTACGGACACTGCCTGGGTATTCTCACCACAGCAGCAGCTCCCCAACGCAACTAGCAGCCCAGTCATTGGCACTCATGGAGGGCAGCCCTCAGCCGTGTTTCCTTCCGCGGACCACACAGCCTCACTTGGCTCCTCAAGAGTCAGGGCCTCACTTCATGGCAAGCACGTAAGGCTGGCCGCATCCAGCGTAGGGTCCCAGGGCGGGCCACATCTAAATTACCTAGTAGTCCGTGCACTACAGCGGCTGACCCCCAGGGGCCTTCGCACAGCCCGTGCTGGTACTGGAGGAGCAGGGACAGAGCCCAGCGAGATCTCGCCCCAGACAGAGTCCGGGCAAAGGGAGACGGCCTACAGAACCTGCAGGATAAGCAAGAGGACCCTTGGGTGGAGAGGGGCCCGCTGACAAACCCGCAGAGTAATTGGATTTCTCCTCCGACGCCTCACCTGCATAAGCCTTGCTGCAGTGAACCTTTGCGTCGGAAACACAAGATGGTGGCTTCCTAGAGAAGAACCACGGGGCCTGCCAACTGTAGGCTGCAGGGGATCGAAGGAGACACACCGAGACTCCGGTGGCCTTCCCTGCAGGCCGGGCAGAACAAGGTTAGTGGTGCTGCGGTATCTGTGGAGTGCAGAGGCGCAAAGAAAGGGCATGCGTTTGGCTTCTGAACAGCAGGTCGCAGCCATTATAGAGGTGGCGGTGGACCCCCCTGGGGCTTCTCAAATAACTTGCGCTGGCCCGGAATAAGAGAATCAGCACCCAACGTGTCCGGACAGCATTCTGACGGAGGGGGGCAGTGCCTAGGGATCATCAAACTGTTGGACGGGCTCTTGGCATTAGCAGGGCCCACTGGCATTGTCCTGCAATGTGGCTGGAGCCCCTGGCGAAGTGAGGAGAACGCATTCGGCTGGTGACTCGGCAGGACAGCGACTGTAGCAGTGGTGTCTGATCCCCGGGGGCCCTCCACACAGTGCGTACCAGTGCTAGAGAGGTGGGGGCAGGACCCACTAGAATCTCTCCCCTAACGGGATCCCGGCAGGAGGAAGACAGCCTACAGAGGGGCACATGTGGGCCTGAAGAGGCCCACTGATACAAGCCCACAACGTGACCGGATGGTTTTCCCTCCCCCTCGCTGCCCCAAGAACACAAGCCTTGCTGCCAAAGCGGGGGCACCCAACCCTGTGTGAAAGGGTATTGCCCTGGATGCCACAGCGGGGGGACCCACTCCTGTGTAAGACCGTGATTGCCATTGGACTCTAGGACCTTGGGGGCACACCAATAATACCTGCAAACTCTGGGGCTCCCCTCTGCAGCAGGACGACACCCCAGGTGCCTCCCAAAGACAGACTCGAATCCGGAGGCCTGAAACAACTGGGTTGGCATTTGGCATCTAGTAACGCCCCGACCTAGACCGCATCATCACCGGCCGCAGAGATACAGAACGCAGACAGGCGGTCAAACGGCGCTGTGGATCTCCCCCGAGGGCTTCACCAGACATCACGGGGTGTTGGGGAGAGTCGGATGGGACTGCCACTCTCCCGGGCACCTCTGAAACACAGAAGAAAGGATCCCTGGGTTCCCACTCCGACGGCGTCACTCCTGGATGCTCCCTGCATAACTTGGAAACCTGAATAAGGATGCGGCCATGAGAAGAGTGGGGGACGGATTGCCAACACTGGCAGAGCAGTGAAGAAGGCCTAAGAAAATTGACCCTCCGACAACTATCACATACTGCAGCTCCGCGCCACACCTTCTAATACAATCCCACCATGGAGAAGGATAAAGGGGCGAAGCCACCCCCATCCCAAACCCGCATGGAACATTATTGCGCCTGGTTCCAAAATGGCGCCTGCAGTAGATTGGCGCCTGGGGTCTTATCAACACCATAAAGGAATCCCCCCGTTTGCATCTACGGCGTTAATGCCACATAATAGAACTGAAATTGTATCTACTGTCCAGACCTATAAGGATGACCCAGATTTGCTCCCTGGCTATGCGAGAATGACTCTGGAGGCATCACTCACCCCCTCTGAAGACATGCGGACACTGGCCCTGTCCTCCTGCCGCCTCACTGCATAGATTGCACCCCCTATGCTTTTGAGTCATTGAGAATTTTGGGGACCGACTGAACTTAACACCAAGGTCACAACCCCCCTGCCTGACCTCAAGATGGCCGCCTCAGTTGGTCTCTCCACGATGCTCCACCACTCCTGGACAATAGAACTGGTCATCGACCTGATCTTAACCACATCCCTCACCTGACCTTGATCCTGCTCTCCCTCTAGGACAGGTACTCTTCGAACTTTCCCTCGACCGTGGAGACCCTGCCATTTGACCGATGCCTGGTGGAGCTACCTGTTAGTTGAAGAGGAGATGGGCTGGGGATCCCCCCTTGGCCGTCACCTACCCAGCCGGACCTTGGACAGACTTTCCCTTCGTCTCTCTGTCGTATCTATACCCTACCCCTTTTTCCCCTAACCCCTTACCCGTCTCACTCCATTTTCCTTTTCTTCTATGCTCCTTAAATGTTTTTACTGGTATCATTGGTAACTTGTAACTGATGTACGTTTGCAACTATGTAGAACCTTATGGAAAGCGCTCTGATCCCTTCGGGTCTAGCCAGCGCTATATAAAACTCTTTAAATAAATAAATTATTCTACGTGCAGGCTAGCCTCAGTGAGGCCGCGCCGACCAAGGCCCTCCTCCTGGAGGGAGACCTCACCATGATCCTGCAGGCCATAAAATCCTCACAAGTAGAAACTAAAATAGGAGAGGTGCGTGTGGACATGGCCCTCATACAGCAAGATCTCCGCAATGCCACTGCCCGTATTACAGAAGCCGAATCACAGCTATCCAAGTTGGAGGATGGTGTACTACATCTGAAAGAGCAGGTTACGCAGCTACTGTCCCACACGGGTGACCTTCACAGGCGTGCAAAAGACGCCAAAAATCTCTCACGCCGAAACAATCTCGGCTTGTTGGGCATCACGGAAGGGGCGGAGCCTGTGCAGGTAGCCACCTTCATAGAGGACTGGATCAATTCCTGGATGCCACTGGACACACTCAGCGTGGTTTGTCGTGGAACCTGCCCACCGGGCTCTCGCACCCAGGCCATCCCTTGGAGCCCCACACCGGCCGATCATCGCCAAAATCCTTGATTTTAAGGACAGGGATGCCATCCTGCAGGAGGCCCGCATCCATCCTACCTTGTCCTATCAGGGCACCAAAGTAATGATCTTACCAGACTACACCAGAGAAGTACAGGCACAAAGAAGATCCTACTGTGCTGTTAAGCAGAAACTGCGGGCCCTCAACCTCCAATATGGACTCCTATTTCTAGCCCGACTTAGGGTGGTATTCCAGAATAAGACCCATTTTCTTGAAACTCCGGAGGTGGTGTGGACCTGGGCGACCGAGGAACGTCCGCTCCAACCATGAGCGTCCGCTCCTCCATCTGCCCCTCTGGCGCAGCTGGCAACAACTAAAGACACTGGGTCTTACAGGGGACGCACCCGCTCCTGCAGGAGGCGCAATGCCCACAGGGTGGTCTCCGCCTCACCCACTGGCACCCCCCCAAAAGTCAAATGGATCACCTGAACCCGAGGGTCGTCGAATCTCCCATGGAGCCTGAATGATGCTGGCGAGGTAGCCGGACAGAAACCCCCTGCGTCTCCAGTAACGAGATCAGAAGATACGGACCTCTCGCAAAGCCCAAAGATTTAACTTAGAATGCAGTGTCACTAGTACTCCTGCTCAGGAGGTCTTAAAATCCTGTTAAGTGGAGGGGTCCACCACTCTGCTCCTGCATTAAGCTTCGTAGTTTAATCTTGTTTTGAGTTCTCATTACCTGGGTGATAGATGCTTCCTCAAAAGAAGTATAGGGTGGGGGGTTGGTTGGGGGGATGGGTAGGGACCTGTTTTTGTTATAGTTTTTCTTTTCAGCTGCAGCACTTGTCATGACATTCTCGATACGCATTAGCACCACCCTCAAGAGAGGGCGAGGCGCCCCCATATATTCCCAGCCCCTAGAAACTCAAGTCCAATGGATAGCTCATGCAAACGGCCCCACGCGCCTACACTTAATTGACATGGCTATACTCCTACGGGTCCTCTCCTGGAACGTCAACGGGCTCCTGGATAAGGGGAAACGCACAGCGGTATTAAAGTATTCACAAGGATACACCCCGGATGTCATCTTGCTACAGGAGACGCATCTCTTGGGACATCACTGCCCCTTTCTAGTGCGTCAGGGGTTTGACAGGGTTTGGCACTCAGGTTCCTCACAGGGTTCCCACAGAGTGGCGATCCTCCTGCGGCGCTCCCTTCCCTTCATACCTGTCAGAGAAATCAGGGATCCTCAAGGCCACTTCCTGGCCCTTACGGGGACCCTATGAGGAGCTACTATCAATCTGGTATCGCTCTACGTGCCTCCAGCGACCCTTGAGCCCACCTTTTGTGCTACTGTAGATGTAATAATCTCCCTTCCCCAGGGTCTGACAGTGATTGGGGGGACTTCAATGCAGTCTTAGAACCCACCAGAGATGCCACTGGGATACCCTCCTCCCACAGAAAGCTGAGCGCCAAGCGACATGCGGACTGAACATCCAGACTAGGCCTATGCGATGTGTGGCAAACATGGAATCCCAAGACACTCCAGTACACCCACACCTCCGCCGCACACCACACCCACTCCCGCATTTATCTATTGTTTATCCCTGCCCTGAGTGCTATGTGGTCACCAATATTCAAATCCTAGCTCGTGGCATACCCGATCACTTTCCCCACCTCCTCCACGTGGGAGGTCCTACGGGAGCCCCACTTCCCATTTAGAGACTTAACGCCTGGTTCCTGCAGGACCACGACTACAAGCAGGCTATTGGGGAAGAACTCAAACAATATTTCCAGTCAAATTAGGGCACAGTACACTCCCAGAGTACACTATGGGCAGCAGGCAAGGCCACGATCAGAGGCTACGCCAAGGGATATCACAAACACAAACGCCTGGCACGGGAAAACCACCTTTCGCAACTAGAGCAGAACACTGCTACAGCGAGTGGGGAAACTGAGTGCCGACAGCTCGATCTGTTACGGGAAGAAATACGTCAGATATCGCTTGAATCAGCCAAGTGGATATGGAGGTCCTCTACGGCCCGAGTCTATGGCTGGGGCGATAAAAACGGTAAGCTGCTCCATTGGCTGGCCTCACATCCCCTTGCCAGCTGGATTGTTCCGGAGATCCTAGAAAATCAGAGCCGCACACACCGCACCCCTGCAGCAGTCGCGCAGGTCTTTGCAGGCTATTAAATGTCACTCTACTCAGCAGGTTGATCTCAGACACCCGACTCCAGCCCCCATTTCCTACATGGTGTCCCCCTCCCTAGACTGTCGGAACCAGAGGCACAATGCCTAGACCAACTCATCATGCGAGAAGAGATTGAGGAGGCAATCTCATCAGTCGTGACTGGGAAGACACCCAGCTCGGACGGATTCCCAGCGGAGTATTATGCGGCATTCCGGGAAACCCTGGTACTGCGTCTTCAAGCCCTATATGAGGAGTTGGCAGAGAAAGGCGTCTTTTCCCCAGAAATTGACATGGCTACTGTCGTGGCCATTCCCAAAATGGACCTCCCATCAGCCTCCTGTTTGGACTACCGACGGCCCCCAGCGCCATGAGATCCCTACGGGTGATTAGTTCACGCTTTGCAAATACCAGGTTATAAGTTATTATACCACCGCCCGATATCTCTCATTAATACTGAAGTCAAAATCTATGCGACTATCCTTGCCACACGCCTTAAACTGGTACTCAATAGCCTCATACATCCTGACCAATGTGGCACGAGACACTGCCTGCGACGCCTGCATGTGGCACCAGCTCACCGCCACCTCCTCCCCCGTACCTAACTTTGCTACTAATCGACTTCGAAAAAGCCTTCGACACAGTCAATTGGCAGTACTTGGAAAGTGTGCTGGAGAAAGCAGGATTTGGCCCACACTTTCGGAAACTGGTACGGGTGCTATACTCCAATCCGTCTGCTTGGGTCCTCAAACTGAACACACTCGAATGTCTTCCCTATCAGGAGAGGTATGAGAAAGGACTTTTCAGTCTATCTCCCCTCCTCTTCGCTCTAGCAATAGAGCCGCTCGCCCGCCTCATCTGCGCTGACGTGCAGATACAAAAGTGGCAATGGCAGGGATCCCACGAGGATCGCATCGTCCTATATGCCGATGGCGTTCTACTCTTCCTTGCTGACCCGTTACGCTCCGATGCCTCCATATCCTTCAGCTATTTGGAGAGGCGTCAGGCTTGTGCCTGAATCCAGCCAAATCATCTTTGGTGCCTTTCCACGTGTCACGGGAATGTGTGGAGTGGCAGACAAATATCCCCATACGACGCCTCACCTTTAAATATCTTGGCATCTGGGTGGTGCTCCTCCCAGAACTTACCTGGTCCCTTAACATTAACCCTCTAATCAAAAGAACAAAAGAGGACCTCCACAGATGGCAATCCCTCCCCTTAATCCCCTTGGTAAGATCACCTTGTTCAAGATGATGGTGCTTCCCCGGTTCCTATACGTAATCCAGAACCTCCCACTCCATCTTCCCCGTAGATGGTTCAGCGAGTTAGACAGCATGAACACGCCATTTCTCTGGGGAAACTTGAGGCCACGCATGGCCCTTACCCACTGCCAACGGGCCCCATACGATGGGGGTATGGGAATGACTAACCTTTTCCTGTACTACATGGCCACCCGCCTCCTGGTGATACATGACTGGTTCTCCGGGGGATGGTCCCACCCGGCCTACCGGCTGGAGCTGGAGAGCCTCGGGTTCTCCCGGATCCAGGCTATGCTCTATGGGGCCTGATCCCTCACACTGTCCCGGCAGTGACTCGGGCGGCCCTACTTGCATGGCGCTCCGTGCTGCGGTAAGCTCAATGGGAGACTAAACTCACATTACAGACACCCCTGTGGCATGGCACCTGGCTCGGAGAGGTGGGGTCACTGGAAGGGTTTTGAAAGTGAGACCTGATCGGGATCACACACCTAGGAGATGTGTGGAAAGGGGACATAATACGCTCTTTTCAAGACTTGCATAACACTTACTTGCTACACTCCACTCAATTCTATAAATATCTACAGCTCTGACATGCCATAACCCTTCGTGCTCCTGCAGGCGCTACATTCACAGATTTCAGCCCACTAGAAGCCAAAATCCTTATGGGAAATCTAGGCAAGGGAGGAGTGTCTCAGATTTATCGTTCCCTGGTTAACAATTCCCCATCCACCTTAGACTCTCAAAGAATCGCTGGAACCAATGGCTGGGCCCTCTTGAGGAAGAACACTAGACAGATGCCCTGATGCCCCCCCCCCGAGTAATTACCATATCTGCTAAGCTCCGCCTAATCCAAATATACTACCTCCACTGTACATACCTCACCCCTGTCCACCTGCATCAGGCTGGCTTTCTTCCTACCCCCAAATGTCCGCGATGTGCGGTAGAGCCCGCAGACTTTTACCATATGGTCTGGTCCTGCACCTTCCTCACCCAATATTGTTATGTTAATGATATTTTTAAAGCGCAGCGGTTACCCGGGGGTGTCCTGGCGCTAGTTACATCTCCATTAGGCTAGAAATGGAAGAAAAAGTTTTATTGGGCAAAGAGCCAGGTTTTTAAGCCTTTCCTAAAAGTTAAAAGATCTGTGGCATTTCTCAGGTGAAACGGCAAGTCATTCCAGGCTTTTGCTGCACAGTGAACAAAACTTCTACCACCCCACCGAGCTTTTTTTGTGTGTGGCACTGAGACCAACTTGGCACCCAGTGAGCGAAGTGTTCTTTTCGGTATGGACAGCAATAGCAGCAGAATTGAGCACCACACTGGGTTGGAAGGTCCCACTCAGTCCCTTAGCCCGTATCCTGGGAGTCATGGAGGGGTTAGACGGCTCCCGTGCTGATAAAGTGTTCCTAAGGACAGCTACCATGGTGGCCAAAAGGGACATTGCAGCCATCTGGAAAGACCCTGCCCCCCGACCATCTCTAAATGGCGCAAAGGAGTGGACTGGTGCACCATGCAGGAAAAAACAGTGTACGAGGCGAGAGGATTCCCTGCCAAATACGATCACATATGGAGCAAATGGCTGGGACCGGCGAACTAATGACACTCTAGCTGGGCGTGGGTAACCTTAGGCACCACACTGCAGTAAAACCAGTTATGTAAATATTGAGTAACACCTGGGAAAATCTGAAAATGTATTATAAGCCACAGTGAAATGAATTATCGTGCTGTTTTAAAAAAAAAAAACAATAACATTTGATTATAAAAAAAATGCACCATTTGCCACCTTTTTTCAAGTTTTTCTTGAGAGGAGGACCCACTCTGGACCCCACGTTTGTCCATTAGTCCACTTTCAAATGTCTCCAGCCGCCACTGGTATGCCCTATACAGTATATAAAACGGTATGAGTTTAAACAGCACATTAGGCCTCGAAAAATCATAAAAATTTTACTAAATCTGCAGGTCTAGTGACTTAAATAATCTACTCAACCTAATTGCAATGTGTAGGAAGCTGGCTCTGTATATACTATACCAAAGTGAGGTATAGTGTGCACAGAGTCCAGTGGAACCCCAAAGGTAGGCAGAGGTAAAGTTAGATAGCACCTCACTCTCTATTTGTGGTAGTATGGTCGACCAGTAAGGCAGTATCAGAGGACAGTGTTAAGCATGTGTTGTACCCACTCAATCAGCAAATGATTTCACACACTCAAAGACTGAACTTCAGACCAATTGGCTTTGTATAAAAATATTCTTTTAGTTATTTTTATTTCCTAGAACCAAGCAAGCCTGGCACAGGTAAGTTGATAAATACTTTGCAGTAAATATACAGTTTGGAATGCAGTTTTAAATTTACTTTGAAATGGTTACAGTTTGAATTACTGGTAATGCAATACTGTGGAATGCTGTACATTTACTTTGTATCGATTTTGCAGTAAAAATTACAGGCAAGTTACTTTTTAATTACTTTTTCTACTCAGTGTGATATGCCTAGATATCACACTGGGACATTTCCTAGAGAAAAGGTAAGTAAAGTCAGTTTTGCACAATTGTTATTTTTCAGGTTTCCATACAAATCAACTCCACACTTAGAACATTTTTCAGAGAAAAACAGTCAATGTTATCCTATGGAGGAAAATAGTGTTATCGGTTTTAAGGTAAGTATTCGGTAGTGGGAGTTGAGGTTCTGGGGGTAGACTCAGGGGTCCCCCAGGGTCAGGGATGCACTCTTGTTACACCCTCAGCGGCACTAGGGCGGACGGGTGCAGAGTGCTGAGGCCCAATGTTATCCAATGGGGGATAGGGGACCTCCGGTTGGTAGCTGCTGACGAGCAGGCCACAAGGTTGTGGGAGCCAAGCTCCTGGTGTTAGGCTCAGGGCAAAGGGGGATCCGGTTTAGCACACAAAGTGCACCCACAGCGGCGCAGGGGCAGCTGGGTGCAGGGTGCTGTTTTGGCGTCGGGTGCCCTGTTTTCAATGGAGATTTTCGGTTTTCGTTTCCAGCTGCAGGCTCGGTCCAGGAAGATTTCCAGGAGGAATCAACAGCTGGGCAGGTAAGTTGGAGGGCTCGGGACGTAGGTGCACCTCAGGTTCTGTTCTCCAGGGCGCAGGGCGGCTGGATGCAGGGGTCTCTTTTGAAGTCGGATTTCACCTTACCGGGCCACTCACGGTTGGGGGGGGGTCTCCGTGCAGAGGCTGCAGGCGACGTCGGGGAGTCCTGGAGAGGTCAACCCACGGTGGACTCGGACTCTGGAGCGCTGGGGGACCTCGCTGGGACTGGTGGGCCACTCAAACTCGGGCGTAGGTGACGGGTGCAGTGGTAGTTCCAGGCGTCTGATTTCTTTGTCCTCAGCAGGCTCAGAGTCTGTTTTCGGAGTTTCTTTTGAACAGGGCTGCTGTTCACAGGAGATCCGGTCTTTGTTGAAGGCAGTCAGTCCTCCCAGGGGTTCTGGAGGTCGCTGGCTGCAGAACAAGATGATTTTTGGCGCAGGATCTCCGGAAACTGCAGACGGGCCGGTAGGGCTGGGGCCAAGTCAGTTGTTCTCTGCAGTCTCCTCTGATGGGCATCTTCTTTCGTCCTTTTTCTTCTTAGGTTGCGGGAATCTGCTTTCTTGGTTCAGGGCTGCCCCCTAAATACTGTATTTAGAGGGCGTTTTAGGGGTCTCGAGGTCAGTAGCCAATGGGCTACTGACCTTAGGGTGACTACACCCTTGGTGTGCTCACCCCACGTGGGGGAGTGAGCACAATCCCTAATCCTGATTGGGGAGTGCCTGCCATCTGCAAGATGGCGGGCAATGAAGAGTGGGCTTCACCTCACCTCCCCCACCTGAGGGGTGGAGTTGGCAGACGTGGGCACACCTTCTGGGCTGGCTAGTTTTGCCCGCCTGTTTTCCAGCCGAAAAGGAGGGGAGACAGGAAGGGGGCCTGCTCCTGATAGCAGGAGAGGCTGGGGGTCGCATTACAAAGACTGCCAGGCCTTTGAAGCTCCCCTGCCACAGATGGCTCTTCCTGGCCTGGGGGAGGTGTGAACACCTCCGCCCAGGAAAGGCTTTGTTTCTGGGCTCAGGGAGCGAAGGCTCCCACCCTAGGGGTCCAGAAACATGTCTCGTGGTGGCAGGCTGGTGTGCACCAGTCAGGGAACCCACCAGAGGCTGGTCGTTTTTCAGGGGGCATCTCTAAGATGCCCTGTGTGCATTTTTAATTAAATACCACACTGGCATCAGTGTGGGTTTAATGTGCTGAGAAGTTTGATACCAAACTTCTGTTTTCAGTGTAGCCATTATGGTGCTGTGGAGTTCATAATGACAAGCTCCCAGCACCATATACTCTTAATGGCAGCACTGCACTTACAATGTCTAGGAATGGGCTTAGACGCTGTAGGGGTACAGGGCTCATGCACCTGTACCCTCACCACTGGCATAGGGCCCCCAGCTAGAGAGGTGACTGATCTATGACAGGGCAGTGGGTTGTAGGCATGGCACACAGGGATGTGTGCCAGGTCGATGCTTCACTTTGTTCTGCACCAAAACACGCAGCCTGCAAAGGCAGTGTGTGTGTGTAAAGGTACAGGGCCTCTAAGGGTGGCACAATAAGTGCTGCAGCCCTTAGATGTCTTCCCTGGTCACAGTGCCCTGGGTACCCGTGGTACCATTTACCAGGGTCTGACCTGTGGCCAGAGATGCCAATTGGGTTAGTGTTGGGGAAAGAACACAGGCCCTGGGAACCTAATTGGCAGGGACCCAGGGCACATCAAGTGAAAGTGCATCAGTAGTCTGGCAAAAAGTGGGGGGGTTACTGCTACAGGAACCCACTTTCCTACACAATGCTCTTGACCCATAAACTGTTTTCAAATGATGTGATCCTGTGCAAATATTTTAATTCATTGAGTTGCCATTTTCTTAATTACCACATATGAGAGCACCTTCAAATATGTGAGTTCAGCAGGTCTGCTGTACAAAAAAACTATTTTGATTTGACACACTAAACTTTTCCGCCATATACAATACAAATCTAGCCACATATACGATACACATGACTCCCGTCTTGCCTCTTAGTTCATTAACAGCATTGTCGCAGGGGCAGGCACGTTTCTCAAATCATGTTTAAAACCTATCACTTTGAATAAATACATAGCTAAAGCATGAAGCTGTAGCATACTTTCATTTGTAATCAGCAGATTTTACGTTGAAATGGCCACAAAAGTCCCACCGACATGCGGTTTGACTGATAAAATGATATAGTGTACAAACAATAATGTTTGGGAATCGAGTTTCTGTAAATATTTGTAATTGGCACATCACCAAGTAAAGTGTTCTGATTTGTTTTGCTCCTCTTTAAATCTTTGTTTGCATCACATTTCTCAATTACAAAAAAAATGCGCTTTCGTAATTCCTGATATATTTTGAAATATTTGTACTATTCACTTACAAGCTATTTAAAGGTTACGTGTTAGAAAAAATAGGCCTCATACAGCATTTTGTTTCATAATGATTGTTAGAAAACTCACTTGACAAAAACCTCTACCTGTAGTAAGAGAAAGAAAAATAAACTCCATTTTCCAAGCAGCAATTAGTAATAACACAAACTGACATTTGGCCTCTTTCCTTGAACAGACAGCAAATGTGTCAAGATAAAAACAGGATTTAAAGGCGTCTTTATTGCTCATTTACTTTCTGAATGAACAGAGCACCAGTTCCTTTTTAGATTATGTTCACTCACCAGAACGGACCAGAAGGTGCTAAAAATAGCTTGACCCGATAAAATCTGACTCGCCGTGGCAAGTAGATTTTTCAAGACCTGTGCATTCCGGGAGACAGTGATGGGGTAGGCCAGGATCACAGCCCATTCCATTGCATGCCGCTGCACTCCCTGCCCAAGTCCTCGGTCCCCCAGTCGCAAAGTGTCAGACGGGGCAAGCAGGTGTGTTCGCGCATTGCTCTGGTAAGCCATGTGACTAGGTGGCATCCCTTATCCAGGCGGTGCAGATATTGAAGTACTGTAAGAAACTGGCCCTATATATACTACACCAAAATGAGGTATAGTGTGTATAGGGTCCAGGTGACTCCAGAGGTAGGCAGAGGTTAAAGTTAGATAGAACCTTACTCTCTAATAGTGGTAGCTTGGTCGAGCAGTAAGGCAGTATCAGAGGACAGTGTTAAGCATTTGATGTACACACTCACTCAGCAAATGAATTCACACACTCAAGGACTGAACTCTAGACCAATTGTTTTTGTATAAAAAATATACTGTTGTTTATTTTATAACCAGCAAGCCTGGCACAGGTAAGCATAAAATACTTTGTAGTAATAAGTTACTGAATGTCGAACAGTTTGAAAATGCAATGGAAATTGTACTTTGTTTGATTTACAGGGGAGCAGTAGTATGCAACACTTAGCAAATGCAGTACATTGGAATGAATAGGCTTTTTCAGTAAATTGCAGGTAAGTTACTTTTACGTTACTTTTTCTAACTCACTGCCTGATGCCTGGATTCAGCACTGGGACATTTCCTGGAAACAGGTGAGTAATTGCGTTTTTGTTATTCGTGCGATTTTTAAAGAATATTTTAACATTTCAAAACTTCACACTTAAAAACTTTTTGGAGCAGTACATTGAAATGAATGGGCTGTTTCAACAAATTGCAGGTAAGTTACTTTTACGTTACTTTTTCTAACTCAGTGCTGGATGCCTAGATTCAGGACTGGGACATGTCCTGCAAACAGGTAAGAAACTCGTTTTGGTTAATTGTACGATTTTTAAAGAATATCTTTAGTTTTCAAAACTCCACACTTTTTTCGAAGAAAAATTGTCAATGTTATCCTATGGAGGAAAAACAGGTTATCGGTTTGCAGGTAAGTAAACGACTGTGGGAGTTAAGGTTCCGGGGTTAGAACAAGGGTTCCCCAGGGTCAGTGATGCACTGTTGTTGCACCCTCAGCGGCACTAGGGCGGCCGGGTGCAGAGTGTTGAGGCCCAATGTTATCCTATGGAGGATAGGGGGTCTCCGGTTGGTGGCTGCTGGCAAGCAGGCCACTGGGTTGTGGGAGCAAAGCTCCTAGGGTTTAGGTCAGGGCAAATGGGGAAACAAGTAGGCACAAAAGGTGCACCCTCAGCGGCACTGGGCGGCCGGGTGCAGAGTGCTGTTTCGACATCGGACGCCCTGTTGTTTTCTATAGAGAGCCTCCGGTTTGAAGAAGCACTGCAGGCTCGGGGACGAGGACCTTCTGGGTGCGACCACCACTTCGAGGGGTAAGTTGGGATGTCTTAGGTTAGTTAGGCACCGTTGGTTTGGGCACACAAGGCCGTGGGGCGTCGGGTGCAGGGGTGCCTTTTAGGGTCGGATTTTCTTACCCGCTCTGGTCGCGGTAGAGGGGAGCCTCTGGATTGAGGCTGCAGGCGTCGTCTGGAGGCTTGAGGCAGGTCAGGAGTCACCGGATCTCGGGTCAGGATCGCCGGGGTGACCTCCTCGTGGTGTTTTTCCACTCGAGCTCGGGCCGGGTTCGGTGGGTGCAGAGTGGCCGGAGCCAGAAGCTGCAGTTTAAACACGACCGGATGTGTGCCATGTCGACTCTTCACTTTGTTCTGCACCAAGACACGCAGCCTGCAAAGGCAGTGTGTGAGTGTCAGGGTACAGGGCCTCTAAGGGTGGCACAATAAGTGCTGCAGCCCTTAGAGGCCTTCTCTGGTCACAGTGCCCTGGGTACCTGTGGTACCATTTACCAGGGGCTGACATGTGGCCAGAGATGCCAATTGGGTTTAGGCTTCAATGCAGTTTTAGGGAAGGAACATAGGCCCTGGGCACCTGATTAGCAGGAGCTCAGGGCACACTCAGTCAAAGAACATCAGCAATTCAGCAAAAAGTGGGGGCATACCATGCAGAAAGAGGGCACTTTCTCACAAGTACCTCATGTGTGCATGGTTGGGGCTGCACTGACCCCCAGTGCGATTGAATTATATATGAGGAACCGCCCGGGGGGGATCAGTATGGTCACTCAAATCTGCAAACGGAATGAGCGCAGTGACAGAGAAAAGTTCCCCCAAGGGATGAATGCCTGTCCTTCAGCACCGCTGCGCCATGGTAGATCCGAATGCTGAGGTAGTGGAATGTGTCCTGCTGCCACTGCACCATTGTCTCACCCATCCAGGGTACAGGGTCTGTTGCCCCTGCCAGCAGAGGGGGAGAAGAGGCAAGACTTGTCCCAGTTGATGCATAGACCCGAGCCAGCAGCAAAGGATGTACACAGATGCTCAGTTGCAGGCAAAGGCTCAGACATGTCTTGCACGTAAAGGAGCATGTCATCAGCAGAGAGCCGGACAGCATGTATGCTGTCTTCCAACAGAATATCCCAGTCATGTCCTTGGGCCCGCAGTTTGTGTTTCAGGGGCTCCATGGCTAGGGAGAAAAGAAGTGGAGAGAGGGGACAGCCCTGGCAACCAATGTGTATGCTCTCTGAGATATACCTGCCAGTCTTGACCCAGTGTATAGGAGCTTGAGGAATCCAAGCATGTGAGGACCCAGACTGAATTTGGACAGGATGGTGAAAAAAATAGCTTGCCTTCAAGGAGTAATGGCCTTCTCCAGGCGGCCCGATAGTGGCCATCGACCCGGTGCCTGCTCCAGGACCCGGAAGAGACGGCAGAGGTTTAGGGATGTGCTACGGCTTGGGACAAAGCCATTTTGGTCTTTGTGGATCAGCTGCGGGATCAATGGGGTAGCCTGCTCGCAAGTATTTTTCCAAGGATTTTATTGTCTGTATTGAGCATTAAGGGTATGTAGGTACCAAGGTTGGTCAGGTCATGGTCTGGTTTAGGGATGGAAACTATCAGCACTTCCCGAAGGGACTGAGGAAGACAAGAGCTCGTGAGCGCTTCATAGTATAGTGTTTGAAAGCAGGGGACCAGAAGTGTGGCATATGCTTTATAAAACTCCTGGGGAAGCCCATCAGGACCTGGAGTTTTTCCCAACACCAGTGATCAGATGGCTTGGCGGTTCTCAAATGGAGTGATTTCTGCATTGAGTTTCAGCGCTAGGTCAGGAGGAATCTGTGGCAGATCAACGTCTGATAGAAAGGTCTCGATGGACGAGCCAGTGATCCCTGGTGCTGGCTTGTAAAGGCGTTTGTAGAATTGGGTGAAGGCCACATGTATTTCGCGTTGCGTGTGCAGTGTAGTGGCTAGGGGCAATGCGAGGGATAGCATGGGGCGCTGGTGACTGTTTTGCTTAATTAACAAGGCCAGGAGGGTGCCAGATTTGTCTGCACCAAAGTGAGTCCGGGCGGAGTGTGCAGCGTTATTGAGGCGGTGCAGGAGGTCTAGCAAAACCGTGTGTTCCTATCTCGCCTTGGTGACCCAATGCCCCCCCCTGCTGAGGTGGCAGCCAGCCTCTCAAGGCGGAGATCATGCTCCGCTGACACAATGTCCCGGTCCAGCTGCTTCCTGGTGCCCGTGACCTTGCTCAGGCAGTGACCCCCGACAGTGACTTTGAATGTATCCTATTCTGTCAGATGGGATGACGCATTGCCAGATTTGCTTTAAAGAATTTGAGGCAGGAGACATTGAGGGTTGCGTCCTCTAGGGTCTCAAGACAAAGGTGCCATGTTGGTATGGGAGGGGGAGCATGGTCTCAACCAAACTGAGTGTATTGAGGGTTGTGGTCAGAATGTGCCCTCCCCAGGTAATCAGTGTGTGACACGAGAGCGGGCAGGTCAGTGGAGCAGACAATGCGGTCAAGGTGCATGTGGTGGTCCTGAGGGTGGGAGTGGGAGTACACTCTGTCCTCCACACGGCGTTGCTGCCATATATCTACCAGTGCCCAGTGGTGTAGCCAGGCACTCAAATGTTTAGCATTAGAATGAGTGGTAGATTGAGGGAGGAGGGCATATGTCCTGTCCAGTAGTGGGTCGAGAAAACTGTTGAAGTCTCCGCCTAGTAGCCAGGGAATACCTCCCCATCGTGCCAGGATCCCTGAGAGCCTATTGAGGAAAGCAGGTTGGTCAGTGTTCAGAGCATATATTGTTCCGAGCAACAAGCGATGCTCCTTAAGTGTGCCCTCCACAAAGAGGTCGCTAAAAGGGAACCACCGCCCTGATCCATATTATGACCCCTCCGCCCCAGCATGAGAGGAGTAATCAGTTGTGAAGACCTGGCCTCCCCAACCCGAAGGAGGCGGACAGACTCCGCATGGGTGATATGTGTCACGTTGTGATGGCGTAGGTAGGAGTAGATCTAGTACTGTCTGGAGGGGCTAAGCATCCCTCTAATGTTCCACATGATCACATTAAGGTTGGGTGAAGTAGGTGATGTGATGAGAACTCAGGTCGGTGTTGATCGCCATAGGGGTGACGGATTCTCGGTAGGAAGTGGGTGGGTGCTGATGTGCATAAAACGAATACAGGCAGGGCGTAAATGGCGCCCCGCCCGAACTCAATGTAATCGCACACCATAGTAATGGTGCAATGGGAGACGTTTGACAGGCAAGGCGGAGTGAATCCTCTTAGTGGGGCCCTCATATGAGGGTAGCAACTGTAAGGGGAATTAGTAGCTCAAATGCAGGTTGCTGAAAGAGAGAAGGAGAAATGACAAGGGTCATGCATTGGGTGCGTGGCAATCGGTAGTCAGGATGGGTAGAGAAGGTAAGCAGCACTCTCTGTGCAGCAGCAGGGAGAGTCTCTCTGAAGGAAAGGAGGGGGAAGGGTGCTGCAACACCCTAGATAGGGCACAGAGTGCTTGGGGGGATGGCAGGGGCAAGACGCTGCATGAAGAGGAGAAAAAGAAAACCAATAAGTATTTAGTGAGTTCAGAGGATATCGTGAGCCGTTGGTGGCGTAACTGCTGGCAGTGTGGGCCATCTCCATGTGGGTGAGCAGGTTAGTGACGAGCTGCTGTTTTTCCTGGAGGAGCGCTAGGGGTGGCATCAGTCTATCACGGTTGGCAGTATGGATAGCAGCTGCCACTGCCAAGGCTCGTTTCCTCTCACATAACACCGTTTCCAGGTAAGGAGGACCCAGCGATTGTCACTGCAGGCAGGCCCCACGGTGGCCTCATGCCTGCCGGTGCTTGCGAGGAATGGTGGCCCAATCTCATGAGGTGTTGGGGAGGCACATGGTCTCCAGTGCGCAGAGACTGGGGGGTGCAGCGGAATGGAGGCACCCCATCGCTGAGGGTTGCAGCGCCTCAGAGACCGATGGGGATGCTCAGCCAGGGGGAGCAAGGGAAATCAAGTAGGGGAGCTCCCTGCATGCTCAGACAAAAGCCCTTTGTGAAGCAGTCTGGACAAGGGGCCAGCAACCACGGTAGAATTTGTGAGTCCAATGGGCGGTACACCCTCTTCCCAGACAGGCTTTTTTTCGGTGTCTCCTGAGAGCAAATGCTCTCACCCTAGGAGGTCAGAACAGCGTCTTGGTTGGCAGGCTGGCAGAAACCAGTCAGCAAGCACACCAGACTCTGGTAGGTTTTCAGGGGACACCACTAAGGTGCCCTCTGACTGCATGTATTGGTAAATCTGACACTGGCGTCAGTGTGGGTTTACCAATACGAGATGTTTGATACCAAACATCCCTATTTTCAGTGAATCCATCATGTAGCTGGGGAACTTATTTTCACCAGTGTCCGGCACATGTTTTAAGATGGCTTCCCTGGTCACTTGTACTGGCTGTAATAGGACTGACCAGCACAGGGGAACATCTGCTCATGCAGGTATGCCCTCACATGTAATATTCAGCACCCTGCCTTAGGGCTGTCAAGCCTGCTGTAGGGGTGGCTTCCAAATATTACATGCAGTGGTAGGGGACATGGCACGCAGGGATGTGCGACATGTCATGTTTTCACTTTTGTCTGCACCAAGACACGCAGCCTGCAATGGCAGTCTTGCATGTACTTGATATGGGGTCCCTTAGGGTGGCACAATTCGTGCTGCAGCCCTTAGGGGCCCTCTTTAGTACCTCAGGTCCTAGGTACCAGGGTACCATTTACTAGGGACTTACAGAGGGTGCTAAAGGTTTTGCCAATTGGGGAAACAATTGTACAATTTTGGGAAAAAGCTCTGGCACTGGGGACCTGGTTAGCAGGAACCCAGTGCACTTTCAGTCAAAATCACATTTTTTACCAGGCAAAACGTGGGGGTCACCATGTCAAAAAGGGGCACTTTCCTACAGTAGGTCACTGGGGAGGGGAGGTGGCCCCTGGTTGCGAAGGTCCAGACGCTCTCAGGCTTTGTCTTAACTCAACCACCTCGTAGCCTCTAATTATGGCTGCAGTGGGGAAGTCGCAGCGGAGGAGGAAGAAAAGTCGGGGGGGCTGAAGATGGAAGGAGAAGGAAACGAGGGAGAGCAGCATGTAGTCTCAGAGCAGGGGGCAGGCTGTGAGTGCCACAGGCGTGTTGCAGGCTGCCTCTTCTCCCCTCAGCCCCATCCCAGCATCAAGTCGCAGCCCCCATGAGTCTCCAGGTTGGGCAGAGCGACTATCATGTGGTGCATCTCTAGCACCACCAGCAGGGCGAGTCCCTCCTTACAGTGCCCCCCCACAGCCCCCTCCGTAGGGCGTTGGGGGGGATCCCTGAAGAGTTCGGGTAGGGAAGAAGGGGGGGAGGGCAGGGCTAGTGTTCCTCCCTGAGCCTTCATGTGTGTGTTGTGCCACCCTGCCTCTCGCCCCACTCACTTCCCAATGACAGTGTCATCATCGGGGGCCCAGTAGTAGGAGATCCAGGGGGGTCCCCAGGGCAACGCTCTGTCCAGGGTGCGGTCTGCGATGTGAAGTGCAGAACGCACATGCGGGTCTCAGTGCAGGGCCTTCTCCCTGATGCACAGCACAACGGTTCCCAGGTGCCACTCATCGTCACCAGTTGCTCCGGGTATCGATCGTGGCAGGATCAGTTGCCGCCGGATCCCTGCACCGGCCACCGCCCTGCCGTTAGAGACTCTCTTGGAGGCCCTCCTCTGGGGCTTTGCCTCGTCTGGGGTGTGGGTTGCAGACCACGCAGTAGGATCTTGTCCCAGGGCCCTCCTTCCAGCTTGTGGCTGAGTAGCCCAGTCACTTGCGGCAGAAGTTGGCTCCGCTACGCCTCCCCTGTCGTGCGTGGTGGTCAGGGGAAGCAGATGGCTGCTGCAGCCGCCATTTGGGCTCAGATATAGAGGCCCCTGCCCGGAAGCTTCAAAAGATCTAGCTGCCATCTTGGCCTGCCAGGCCACACACTCTCACATTTCATGAACACCCTTGATGCGGCTTTTATGCCAAAGGGCAGCTTCCTGAACGGATAGTGTGCCTGGTCTAGGATGAATCCGAGGTACCTTTCGTGCCTCTGCTTTATTGGTAAGTGTACATAGGCGTCATTTAGGTCTAGGGTGACTATGTAACCTCCCTTCCTTAAGACTGGTATTACAACTTGTAGGGTTGTCATTTTGAAGTGTTGAGTTTATGAACTTGTTTAGGTATCTGAGGTCTAGAATCTGTCTCAGTGTCAAGTCTTGTTTTGGTAGTAAGACGTACGCTGAGTAGACACCACTACCTGTCTCCTTAGGGGAGGGGGGGGCTCTCAATAAGGCACCGTTTTCTGATAAGTTTCCTGTCTGCTTTTCACAACTATGAGTTCTTGTTCCTTTAAGGGTCTTGTCTTTGGAGGAACATATGGCAGTGGATTGGTGAGTTCTTTGCAGTAACCACATCTTATTATGTTTAAGATCCAATTGTCTGAGGTGATGGACCTCCACTCCTGGAGGAATGCTCCAATATCCTCATACCCCCTCCCCAACCTATGTTATGTGGTGGGGCTGTGGGGAGTGGCTTGACGCCGATGGAGTAGGGAGCTCTGATCTGCACTCTGGCGGCGAGCCCCCATCCAGTGGTATCCTGAACAAATCGGTGGACCCCAGTGAATTTGGCCTCTGGGAGTGGGGAGCACCCCGGTTCTGGAAGTGGTGAGGCAGTAATTGACTTCCGGAGCAAAAGAGAGCGGTCAGGCGAATGGACAAGATAGCGCCCGCGACCGCTAAGTAATAACCCCCTGGAGAGACTGGGACTCAGAGCCCGCTGAAGGTACGTGCGGGCAGGGGACATACCCCAGCAGGACCCATATAGCGCATGAGACGCGGGCAGAAGATCAGAACCGGAAAGGGAGAGGCTGTCGCGAGTCTCGCAGGTTAAGCTGCGGGCAGCCGCGAAGGGAATGACGCCCGCGGCTTGTGTGTAGACTGCGGCCAGCGAGCCCCTGCAGAGTGAAGATGGCCCGGAGTCGTCCGCTAAGCCTCATAAAGGCCTCGGCCCAAGGGGGCCGCCAGCACGCATCTGCCCCAGTGACAGTGTTGGAAGGGAGGCACGGCTGAAGAGCCAAAACTCAAAGGGAAGCGGCCACGGGGACAAAGCGAATCGACATGCGGTGAGAGGGAGTCTAACGAGACCTGGGCCGCGACGTGGAAACAAGCGGCTACCGCAATACGAAGGGGGCATCAAGAACGAGGGCGGCGGGGTCTCCCCCCCTGCATAAGCAACGCACTGGGGCTCGGAATGCCCTATAAAGCAGACTATACCTACAGGCTTCGGGAGAGCGAATCAAAGGGCCTGCCTGTGCCTTAATCCTCCGACCAGTGGAGGTGAATGGAGTGAGGATTCCCGCAGGAGGCAGAAGTAGCGGAACCTGGCCCCTGACACAGAACGCCTGCCAAGCGGGGAGGAGAGAGAAGCCAGTACAGTGGAAACCTGGCCCTTTTACAGGTCATAATAAGGTGAGATATACCCCTGAGCGAGGAGGCCGAACGGGGGAAACAGCCCGGAACCCACTCATTCCAGCAATACCGGAGGGGCCTAGGGGGGGGGGTCTTGCCCTGCTGGGGGGCCCCAACGGACGTGGATGCGGCCTACAAAAACTGAGACGGTGACTTAATTTGAAACCCCAGAGACAGGACGGCCTGGCACTGAGAATAGAGCGGATTCAGTGATACAGACAGAGGAGAGCAGAGCGGATTTTGAGAGAATCGAATGCTCACAGAGGGGTTCCTACATGGGGAAAATCACAAAAAAAAGATCCCGAACCGCAGGACCTGGCGGTACATAACCCGGGGGTCCCTGAGAGGCGAGGGGACGGACATACAGTTCAGCGAGAGGCCCCCACCGGTCAAACACTCCAAGATATTCTTCAAGCAATAGAGACTTCAAGGCTAGCTGTGGAAACCAAAATAGACACCCTTAGGGAGGATTTGGGGCTCCTAAGAGCAGACCACCGACGCCTCACAGACCAGGTTACCAACAATGAGAGCGACATAGGAGAAATGAGACCGATGCTGTCCACTACAGTAGACAAACTGACAGAGATGGAAGCACGGGTGCACACTCTCGAACTTAGAGCGGAAGATGCTGAAAATAGGTCACGCCGCAATAACCTGAGATTTGTGGGCCTCCTGGAAAAAATTGAAGGCACTGATATGATTGGGTACCTAGAGGAATGGATCAGAGAAAACGTCGCTGAGAAGGGCCTTTCCCCTTATTTCGCTCTGGAACGGGCCCACAGAGTGCCAGCGAGGCCCCCTCCACCGAGGAGCCCACCACGGCCAGTCATGGCACGACTCCTGTTTTATAAAGACAGGGACTATGTGCTCCAACAAGTCCGACTGCGAGGCCAAATAGTGGTGGACAATAGCACAGTCAGAATATACCCGGATTTCTCCAGAGAGGTACAAAAACAATGAGCATCCTCATGGCAGCAAAAAGGAAATTACGCCAGATGGGGGCTCAATACTTGGTGTTACCACTCTCAACTTGGCAGGGTATACCATCAACAGGACCGCAACGCGAATCTTCACTACGCCACAATAGACCTGGGAATGGATTGACCAGCAGGCACCCCGCAGGCAAGACTGGATCACACAGGAGAAGCAGGAGAGAAAAAGGGATCGAGAGAGAGGAGGGAAAACTTTGGCAAACCCTACTGAGGCAGAGACACAGTGGGAAAGAGACAAGGCGGTGGCGGCGATTACCTAGCTCAGTGCTTCTGCGGCTGGAGAAGCATCCTCACTGACTTGGGAGGAGTCCAGGGACTCGGACTCAGACCACAGCTCCAGCACGATGGGGGGCCTCATTCAGGAACTTCCGGTGGTGACCCCCAGAACAGCGGATGACATCATTTGCACAATATCCGGCACACAAGTATGGGTAGGCAGGGGCGCTGGCGAGACTGCAATGAATAGACCCCTGGGACAGGCATGCAAAACAAGCACATAATTCACTGGATTGGGGGGGGCCCCGGGGAATCGGGAGGACGTTTCTTACCCTCCGACTATGCGTCTTGCATGGACCCTCAAGTGATATTCCTTTTGTTTTATTGCATAACTGTGCAAAGTTTGGATGGGGGAGAACCACTCACTTGTCCTGGGGTGTGGGAGTTTGGGGGTTATAAAGTTATTAGTTGGGGAAACTGCAGGGAACATGTGTCAGGCACTAAGGGGCTGAAAGGTAGTAGGGGTCGCACAGACTTTCTTTCGAGGAGCGTCTACAAACAACGGGGGGGTCACACTGGGTATGAATCTCAACAATGGCTAATGGCATGACATAAAATTATGACATGGAACGTCAGGGGGATGCATACAATGAGGAAGCAACATAAAATATTCTTCTATCAGAACAGAAGGGGGGGGGGTTTACATCGCCGTTCTCCAAGAAACCCATATCCTGGCCACTGAGGGGGTTGCACTGCACTGTAGATGGCGGGGGCAGGTATATTACACCTCATTTTCAGCATTTGCCAGAAGGGTGCTGATCTGGATAAGAGCAGAGGTCCCATTCCAGCACACCGGTGACTGGGCTGACCCGGAGGGTCGATACCTAGTGGTCACGGGCAGACTGGATGGTCAGGACGTGATGATAATATATATGGGCCCAATACAGACCACATTACATTTCTGGACAATGTCTGGCATACTGTCACCCCACCTTCTACGTTCCATTATCCTGGGGGGGGGGGGGGGATTTCAATTGTGTAGCAGACCTGACACTAGATTGCCCCTATCCCCCACTCCGAGATGCCCCAGCTATAAGGACGGCAAGAGCCTTCACAGAATTGCAGACCAGGTGGTGGCTGGTGGACACATGGAGGCGCTCTCATCTGACGACTAGGGACTGTTCTCATTCCTCACATGTACATGACCTGCACATTCGACTTGATACCTATGTGTGCTCTCCTGATACCCATGCCTAATACAGGAGGTGGAATACCTGTCTCGCATGATTTCTGACCAAAATCCGGTCCTGATGAGGATACGATGGGGGGGCAGACCGTCAACCCATCACCACATGGCAGCTTAAACCAGAGGCGCTGGAGGACCAGGTCTTCCAAGAGGATATTAGAGGCCACATATCGCAATATTTCTCTGAAAATGCAGACACAGCATCGTCCAGACTGACGGAATGGGATGCCTTTAAGGCAGTGATCCGGGACCGGTGCATGGCAACATCTATTGGTGTGCTCTGAACGCTAGTGACAAACTTTGAAAAAGCAGACCGGGAGTTACGCAACTTAGAGAAACTGAGGCCTGGGCGCCCGGAGATCCAACAGGAGCTCCTAGACGCGAAAGAGAAGGTAGCTGCTCGGAAGGAACGCCTGAGATGCTTGACTACAAAAAATACATGGAGCGTACTCACGTGGATAGAGAGAAGGCGAGTAGCTTACTGGCCTGGCTGGCCAACCCGGTCCGCAGAGGGAACACTATAGTGGAAATAGCAGATCAGGTTAGTCACCACCTATATAGCCAGGAAAGGATAAACGGTAGGTTCCTAGAGTTTTATAGGACTTTGTACAAGAGTGTGGGGGACGTGAGGAGGGGAGAGTGCTGGACTTTCTTGCCCGCTCCCCCTCCCCAGCCTGACAGTGGATGATGCGGAGGTACTAGGGATGGACGTTACGGAGCATGAAGTAAGGGCGGCCATTACAGGCCTTGCCACAGGCGAAACCCCAGGAACGGACGGGCTGTCTGCCGAGTTCTATGCCTCCTATGTGGCGGAACTAGCCCCTAGACTGGTGAAGATGTATGAAGTGGCCAGAGAGGAGGCGGTCCTACCCAGAACCGCGCACGAGGCAATGATAATCCCACTGCTTAAACCGGGCAAATCGCCTCTAGATTGCACGGCCTATCGACCATTATCTATACTTAATTAGGATTTTAAGATACTAAGTAAGGTCCTGGCAACAAGACTTCTCCCATTTATGACCACTCTTGTCCACCCAGACCAGGCGGGGTTTATCCCTGGCAGAAACACGGCCATTAACATCAGGCGACTGTTGTCTATACTGGAGGCGAGCAGACGGTGAGGAGGAGACAGAGCGGTCTTCTCAATTGACATAGAGAAGGCTTTTGATAGCCTCGAATGGGGGTTTCTGTATGTAGTTTTGGAGTGAATGCGAGTGGGATGGGGCTTTCTGCGATGGGTACAGCTGCTATATGAGGAACCCCTGGCGAGGGTAAGAACGGGCCGCACAGTATCGGAGTAGTATCAGGTGGAGAGGGGAACACAACAGGGTTGCCCTCTCTCCCCCTTGTTATTCGCCTTGGCCAATGAGCCACTGGCATGCCTCGCCCGGACGGGCGGTAGATACATAGGCCTGCAGATGGGAGGACATACTCACCATATTGCATTATATGCGGATGACCTCCTATTGTTCTTCAATGATCTGGAAGGAGAACTGCGAGTAGCCAGGGAAATGCTGGTCGAGTTTGGAGAGCTGTCAGGGCTAAAGGTAAATTGGCAGAAGTCCAGGCTCTTCCCATTGACCGAGGGCAGGGACCCACCTGACAGACTGGGAGACCTCATATGGGAGCCTCACTGTCTAAGATACTTGGGGGGGTTAAAATTTATCAGTCCCACTCAGACATTCAGGAGGGGAATATAGGACTGGATAGTGAGATCCTTAAAAGACAACATGAACTTCTGGAGCACCCTCCCATTGTAAGTTGCTGGCAGGGTGGCACTTTTAAAGAGGATAGTCCTTCCGCGAATACTGTATTTCTTCACCACACTGCCCGTATGGATACTGAGGACATGGTTCACAGAATTGGACTCGCATGTGACATTGTTCATATGGGGGTCGGGCCGTTGATGGGTGGCCTTAGTGAAACTGAAAATACCGACCGAAGAGGGGGGGACTTGAAGTCCCTGACTTTGAAACGTACTATCTAGCGGGCAGCTGCAGTGGTTCACACAATGGATAGCGGGAAGGCTGATGCAAGGAAGGGACATAGGACCCTTTACCCCCGAGCGGGATGACCTCCTGCGGATTCTTCTGAGAATCGGAAGGGCGCCACAGGAGTGTACAAACGAACTAAAAGTGATATGACAATGCTGGTGTAGATGCCTCCAGAAGACACAAACTCGAGTACTCTACTCACCAGATGTTACAATAACAGTGCTACAGGTGCAGCCACCTGGAGGGCAGTGGGGGGGCCTGGCAGCCACAAAACTGGGAGACTTCTATAGAGATGGGGAGTTGCTGCAATTTGAAGCATTCCAGGCAGACTGGGACATCCCGCAAGGGCAGTTCCTGCTCCACAGAGTGGTAGCGGCAGCTATTCGAAAACACTGGAAGATAGGTACTCTGGAACCCAAGCACCATTCCACATGTGGCTACCAGGGCATGGCGAGGGGCACGTTCAAGGCGGTTACATGCCTCTATAGAGCGATTGGTGTGGACTCTTTAACCCCGGACAGAACTTGCGAGACCTCTGGACGACAGATCTGGACGTCCCTATGGAAGATAAGGATTGGGAGAATGCACTAGTCAGGACCTCTAAGATTTCAAGGAATGCTCGATTTAGACTGATTAACTTTTATGTTCTACACTGGGCGAACCTTACTCTAGAACGCATCAATAGATATTTTCACAGGGAGGACGTGGGATGCCCACGGTGTGGTGACACAGGGGCGGACATGTTGCATATGATCTGGAGCTGCCCAATTCTACATACATATTGGCAGGAGGTAACGGCTGAAGTGACAAAAATAATTGAACGCGAGGTCCCCTGCGCACCGGCGCATTGTCTCCTGTGCCTATTTCCCCACACATCTAAATCACAGGTCACTGGTAGATTCCAGGACCTTGCCCTCATACTAGCAAAGCGGGTAAACCCAAAGTGCTGGAAGACACCCGGGGGCCCCAGAATAGTGGGATGGAAAAAGGAACTGGAAGCTTGGGTGGGTTGTGAGAGCAGGATACTACTTAGGAACGCACGCAGGGGGATAGGCAAGATTGAAAGAGCCAGAGGATGGGAAACACTAGTAGAGAGTATGAGAAACCCATAACCAGAATATGGGGGGCTTCACCTTTGGCGCAGTCCCGGCGGGGAAGCCCAGTACGGCAAGATCCAGAAAGAGACAGGGCAGGCGCACCTCACTATGTGAAAATAAAACCACATAAAAGGACAGTTGTGGGAATTGTAGAACCTGCATATTGGGAGAAGAACAGGAGCTAGTGACCTCCCGGAGCAGTGACTCCTTACATTGACAACTACTAATTGTGACCTGCAGTTGGGGAATGGGAGGGGGGAGTTGACATGGGAAATGTTCAATATAAGTGATAAACAGTATGCTGAAGACCTAAATGCTAATGTATTCTAAAATGTGAAAGACATTACTAGATGCGAGAATTGGTATTTATGAAGATGAATGTAAGAGCTGAAAAGGAAATAAAATCCGTTTAAAAAAAAATAATAATTGTGGTGGGGCTGTGGGCAGTCACTTGCTTGGTGGTCCCCCTTTTGCGGGTTGTCCTCTCCCTCTGGGTTTCCCATGAAAGAGCTGCCTCGCTGGGTGGTACCACTGTTGTTGGGCGGGCTGGTTTGTGGCTTGTTGGCCGAAGCTTTACTGTTCTTGCTGTGGGGCTGCTGAAAAACCTGCCTGTTTGTTTCCTGTTGGAGATTCGTCTGAATGACCCTCTGAATTGGAAGGCCCCCATGGCTTTGGCTGTTTCAATATCTTTCTCTATTTGTTGGAGTGCCTTGTCTACAGCAGTCCTAAAAGGGCTTCCCTGTAAAAGGCATGTTGATGACAGATGCTTGCACCTGTGTCTTGAACCTCAGGAGACCCTCAGCCATGCAGGTCTCCTGAGGGTGATTCCCATAAACATCTGCCTGCTGGCAGTATCTACTGTGTCCTGTGCTGACTTGAGACAGAAGTTGGCAAGGTTCTTGCCCCCCTGGATCACTGCCTTTGCCCTCTATTTTATTTTCTCCAGAAGGTTCTGCATGAACCTTTCCGTCTCCTCCCATTGCTGGTGGCAGTACAGGTTGAGGAGTGTACTGGAATTCGCAATTCTCCATTGTTTTGCCACTTCTCTTTCCATTTTACTACCCACCAGGCACATTCTCTTGCTCTTTCTCTGGTGGTGGCCTGGTTGATGTGGTAGGCATTATTTCTCTTCCTGGCTGTTGCCACTATGATGGAGTCTGCCAGCATGTTCCCCTTAATATACTGGAGATCTTGAGTGGACTGTTTGTATTTCTTCTCCACTCGAGGAGGAAGCACACTGGCTGTGGCTGGTTCCTTGAATGCTTCCTTATCCTGGACCAGTATGCTGGGAAGCATGTGTAGGAACAGCTCTGCTTTTTGTGATGGCATCAGGGTTTCAAGGGAGGAGGAAGCAGGATTCCTCCTTCTCTTCCTGGAGTTGGACCCCATACGTGTCTGCTGCCCTCTTAATCAGTCCATTGTACATGAACCGGTAATACGGGGGCCAGGTAGCTGTCGACACTCCTCGGGGGATTCAGCATCAAGATCCTATCATGCATCAAACTTGCCATGCCCTCTCCAGTGTGGTGGGTTTGTCTTCTTCATACTCAAAGACTTCTTCTTGCTCCTCTTTGTGCGGCTTCGATGTCGTGGGTGCATCGATGTCCGGTAGGCCGGTGCCCAACTCCCTTGGCTTCGAGGGTTTCATGGGAATGTGAAATGGCTTCAAGGAGTCGTCAAACTCCTTCTTGAGTTGCAGGAGTGTTCGGCTTCAAGCTGGCGTCTCGTTCAACCTCGAGCGAGTTAAGTGTCGAGGAGGGTTTCCCCTTCAAGGCAGCCGATTCCTTACTTTTCAGCTCTTCTCTATCCTTCGCCCCTTCCGGCGTGAAGGGCTGGCTCAAAGGTTTGATCTCATCGCTGTCCTTTGTTCAGGACATGTGCAGCTCTTTGTGTTTGTGCCGGCCTTCAGATGTGTTGACTGGCTTTTGGGGGTGTAGGGTCTTTTGCTACCTTCTGCTGGTTGGCCATTTTGGTGTCTTTCGCCTCCTTCACAGTTTCTCTCTCGATATCGACGATGCTGCCTTCGGCATCCGACTCCACTCCTTGTGCTGCTTTCTCTACGTTCTACTCGTCCTCACTGAAGAGGCTTAGGTCCTTCAGGAATTCTTGAGCTTGTGGTTACCAGCTATGGTGCAGTGTTCCAGACGCTGTCTCAGTCTTACCTGGAGTCTTGGGTACGAATTTGGGGCAGGCTTCGTAGTCCTCGGTGCTGTGATCCCTGGCAGGGGCAGGTTGCAAACCTCGTGTTGATTCGTCTGCAAGAACCTGTGGTGTCAGTTGGGGCAGAATTTAAAGGGGGAGTTCTCCATGTTCCTTAGATGCCCCTCTCCTCCGCATTCTCGAGCCATGTGGTCTTCATCGATGGGGACCCCCACCGGGGTCGAGAAAGCTCCCCCTCCTTAGTCTTCAGTGTTTCGGCGGGCTTCCAGTTATTTTTGGTGGTTTCAGTGAAATTTTCTCTCTCCTTTCTCCAATTGTTCTAAGATTCTTTGGTGCTTCTCCAGTGGGCTTGCAGACCCAACGGTGGAAAAAAGAATCTGAAGATGCTGATCATGCACAGGAACTTCCAGAGCACAGTCTGACATCACATAGGGGATGGACTTACCACCAAATGGTGGTCAAGGATGACCATACACAAAAAAGAGAGAACGCAATCAGACCCAACTACTAGATGGCAGAATAGACGCACAGCATATGAATCCAGAAAAGGATTCATGCTGCAAAACCTACCATGCTGTTGTAACAAAAGAACCTCCCAAAGTCTCAACTTGATCTGAGGACAGATGCTCATGCCCCGGAGTTCTGCATACCACACTCTCCTAGCCCAATCCAGTGCCAATAATATGACTTGGCAAAAGACACACAATTGATGGACGGAATGCAGAACAAATCAAAACATTCACCCCCAGTCAAGAGATCTGGGTTAAATCCATCATTCTTTTGCTCACCATGCCACCCCAGTTTAGACCTGGCCATATGCAAATCAGTCTTGACCCTGTGCCTCATGGGAACAGTCCAGCCCGAACTGCCAAGCCAGGTCCTCCCTGGACCGGAAACAAGCATCCTAGGACCGGTTTCGGGGTTTCACCCCTCTTCAGCCAGGATAGCTTGATTCCAGTGGCACAGTGAGCCCAGGACCCACGTCTGGGCATACCTGGCGCACTTAGGGCGAGAAAGCAAAAGACACACAATTGATGGATGGAATTGCTCACTGTGCCACTGGATTCAAGCTAGCCTGGCTGAAGAAGGGTGACATACCCTGAAACCGGTCCCAGGATGCTGGTTTCCGGTCCAGGGAGGACCTGGCCTGGCAGTTCGGTCTGGACTGTTCCCATGGGGCACAGGGTCAAGACTGATTTGCATATGGCTGGGTCCAAACTGGGGTGGCGTAGTGGGCAAAAGAACAATGGTTTTAACCCAGATCTTTTGACTGGGGGAGAATGTTTGCATTGTCAGCATTCCGTCCATCATTTGTTTGCTGTAACACATATGACTTGGGCGCAGTGAAGATGGAGGTCACACACAAGAACTTCCAGGATCCAGTCTGAGTTCACACAGGAGATGGACTTAACACTAAATGGTGGTTAACAACGACCATACACAAAACAGAGAGGACACTGTAGGAAGCTGGCTCTGTATATACTATGCCAAAAAGAGGTATAGTGTGCGCAGAGTCCAGTGAGTCCCCAAAGGTATGGTAGAGATTAAATTAGATAATACCTTACTCTCAATTTGGTGGTAGCTGGGCTGAGCAGTTAGGCGTATCAGAGGGTAGTGTTAATGAATTTGGTGTACATACTCATACAAGGCAGGAGCACACACTCAATGACTGACTCCAGGCCAATATTTGTAGAAAAATATTACTTTAGTTACTTTTATTTCTAGGACCCAAGTTGAACTCAGTTACAGGTAAGTAGACTAGTATGCAATATTTTTAATTACTAGCAATAGGTTTGTATAACTCAACAATACCTTGCATGTGCATGAGAGGCTTTTCAATACAGAAAGAGATACTTTGTATGCAGGACCACACTTCGTACATTACAGTGAGAGACCAATGCAATCCTACGGGAAAAAGACAGGTGAGTAACTTACAGGTAAGTAAGTGGTTTTCCAGTTCAGTCTCTGGGAGTTTGGTTCAACACTGGGCCAGGTTCTGACCAAGGTAGGTACTGCACCACCAGCGGCACTGGGGCGCCTGGGTGCAGAGGTCACTGGGCCTGTTATCCTATGCCCTATAGAGACTGGGGGCACCTCCGAGAGGCACCGGGTACAGGTAAGTATCTGGGGTTCAGGGTCACATGCCTTGGGGTTAAGATCAGCATTGGAGGGGCCACCAAAGAGCACTGAGACTAAACCACAAGGGGTGCTGGGGCAGCCGGTTGCAGAGTGCAAATAAGGTGTCGGGGGGCCGATGAAATCAATGGAGACTCTTTGGGTTGGGGAAAACGGTTGCAGGCTCAGTAATGGAGGTTGGCTGAAGGAATTCCACGACTGAAGCGGCAAGTTGGATAGTGGGGGTGCTGGGACACTGTCGGTTGGGCACACCAAGGCCGTGGGGGCTGCGGGTGCATGGGTGTCATTTGGCATCCGGTTTTCTCACCAGATCCGGTCGCAGTCAGGGGGACCCTTCAGGTTGAGGCTACAAGCGTCGAGGGGGAAGGTCAGGAGAGGTTGTCCAACACTGGATCTCAGGTCAGGATTGCTGGGGAGACTTCTCTGGGTCAGTGGGCCACCTGGACTCAGGCCATGGGCGTCGGGTGCAGAGTGGTGCAAGTGCCGCAGATCAGCCTGGATCCGGAGTCCTTGTGTTGGTTTCTTGCTGGACAAATAGTCTTTGTTGAAGACAGCACAGGTCCCCGGGGTTCTTCGAGGTTGCTGGCTGCGGACCACGCCGGTTTCTTGGAACAGGGTCGCTGGAGGAGGAGACAGGCTGATAGGGGCTGGGGCCAAGTCAGTTATCTTCTCCACTGCTGCACGGCTCTTCGGTCCATCTTAGTAGGTTGTCAAATCTGAGAAACAAGGTTCAGGGGAGCCCTTAAATACTAAATTTAAGGGAGTTACTGAGGTCGGGGGGCAGTAGCCAATGGCTACTGTCACCTAGGGTGGCTACACCCTTTGGGTGCCTCTTCCCTTTGGGAAGGGGGACTCATTCCTGTTCCTATTGGGCCTAATTCTCCAATTCAAGATGGAGAATTTCTAAGAGCGGGGTTCACCTTAGCCCCAGGTGACTCTAGGGGTGTGCCAGGCTAAGGTGGACACTCCTACTCTGCTTACTAAGTTTCCCGCCTGTCCGGCAGCCAAACATGGGGCCTGGACAGGGGGGCGGGCATGTCCACTAGTTGGAGCTGCCCAACTCAGCACATCACAAGGCGGGAGCCTTTGAGGCTCACCGCCAAGTATTGCTGTTCCTGCCACGGGGAGGTGTGAAGCACCTCCACCCAGAGCAGGCTTTGTTTCTGACCTCTGAGAGCACCAAGGCTCTCACCCCTTGAGGTCAGAAACCTGTCTGGTGGTGGCTGGCTGGCGAGGACCAGTCAGCCAATACACTAGAAGTTGGTCGTTTTTCAGGGGGCATCTCTAAGATGCCCTCCGAGTGCATTTTATAATAAATCCCACACTGGCATCACTGCGGGTTTCTTATGCTGAGAAGTTTGGTAGCAAACTTTCCAGTTTTCAGTAAAGACATCATGGAGCTGTGGAGTTCGTAATGACAAACTCCCAGCCCATGTACTAAAAAATGGCTTCACTGCACTTACAATGTCTGTGAATGGCACAGACACTGTAGGGTCATATTACTCTTGCAGCTATGCCCTCATCTGTGGTATGGTGCACCCTGCCTTAGGGCTGTAAGGCCTACTAGAGGGGTGACTTACCCATGCCACAGACAGTGTTGATGGGAATGGCACACAGGGATGTGCGCCATGTCAACTCTTCAGTTTCGTCTGCACCAAAACACACAGCCTGCAATGGCAGTGTGTGGGTGTTAAGGTGAGGGGTTTCTGAGGGTGGCATAATATCTTCTGCAGCCCTCAGAGGCCCTCTCTGGTCACAAGGCCCTTGGTACCAGGGGTACATTTTACAAGGGACTTATTGGTGGGCCCAGAGGTGTGTCAATTGTGGAACCAAATGTACATGTTTGGGAAAGAACACAGGTGCTGGGGCCTGGTTAGCAGGATCCCAGCACATACTCAGTCGTTAGCATCAGGTATCTGACAAATAGTTAGGGGGTAACCATGCAAAAAGGGGCACTTTCCTACAGACACAATAGGACCCAACCATTGGATGGCAGGATAGATGCACAGCATGTGATTCCAGAAAAGGATTCACCCTGCTGCTGTAACAGAAGATCCTCCAAAAGTCATAACTTGATATGAGAATGCTCATGGTCCGGAATTCTACATACCACACTCTTCTGGGCCAATCCGGTGCCACTAGGATGAATAGGACCCAGTCATTCCAGAACTTCAAAAATCGTGGGAGGAAAGGCGGCAGAGCTGAGAAGTCATACAGGAGTACCGAGCTCCACTATAGAAGCAAGTCATCTCCTAGAGAGAGCAGTCTTGGAAACTCCAAAGCACGTAAGTGCTGACATTGCAGGTTCTCACCAGTGGTGAAAATATTGAGCCAGGGTTCTCCCCAATGCTAAATAAACACCCTGTACCACCTCTGGATGCAACTGCCATTTGTAATCCGCTAAGTGTCGGTGGATGAGTTTGGCCGCACCCTGGCGTTTAAAGATCCTGCCGGGTGTTTAACTACTAGAGAAATTCCCTGGCGGTCGTAGGGCCTCTGGCACAAGACCCATGACCATGTCCTGCTTGTTGCAGTACCACATGGCTGTGGTGTTGCCTATGAGCACCTGCACAAGCCTTCCTTTGATGGTGGGCATGAAGGCTTTCAATGGCAAGCAAATAGCCCTCAACTCCAATTCATTGATTTGGAGTCGAGTCACTACAGAAGAGAGGTCTCAGATCTCTGTTTGTCCCATATGGCCATCCAAACCGAGAAGGGATGCATCTGTCACCACTGTCACATCTGGGCGGTGAAGAGAGTGATGTCTGCCACTTACCTCAATGGGGTGCTCATTGCCCCGAGTTTTGCATACCACACTCTCCTGGCCCAATCCGGTGCCACTAGAATGACTAGGATCTGGGCATTTCAGAACTTCAGAAATCGTGGCAGGAGAGGCAGCAGTGAGAAGGCATACATAAGTACTGAGCTCCACTAAAGAAGAAAAGCATCTGCAGATCTTTTGCAGTCTCCTCTGAAATCTGGATACCATCAGACATATTTCCCTGATTCTGTGCCCACTGGAACTTTAAATCCCACTGCAGAGTCTGCATGTGCCACCTGGTATGTTTGGCCAGCTGCAAGCAGGAAACCAACAACCCCAGTAACCTCAGAGACATCTGCACGAATATCCAGGACAGGGGCTGAAACGTTGGGATCATAGCTTGAATGTTCTGAACTCTCCTCTCCAGGGGAAAGGCATAAAACCATACCAAATGCAGAACAGCTTCAATGAATGGGAGCATCTGCAAAGGAGTCAGATGTGACTTTGGCATGTTGATAGTAAATCCCAGCAATGTTAGCCATCATGTGAAGATGCTTGGCAACTGTCTGGAGCGAGCCTGCCTTCAGTAGCCAGTCACGGAGGTAGGGGAAGACTGGTACTCCCTGATGTCCGAAGATCAGCTGCCCCTACCACCATCACTTTCGGGCACTGGTGAGACCAAAAGGGAGCACAGAAAACTGGAAATGCTCCTGTCCCACCACAAACAGCAGGTAGCACTGATGGGCCGGTAGGATGGGAATATGAAAATAGGCGGCCTGTAGGTCCAACGCCACCAGTCTCCAGGGTCGAGGGCAAACAAGACATGAGCCAGAGTGAGCATTTTTAACTTCTCCTCTCAGAGGAAGGCATTGAGAGGGCACAGATCTAATACAGACCGAGGCAACCATCCTTCTTGGGCACCAGAAATCAGCAGGACCACGCCCTACTTCTGGCACCGGCTTCCTCTCAATAGCCTCTTTGGTCAAATAGGCTTGCACTTCCAAACGCAAAATGGAGAGATGATCCTCCATCAGCCACTGGAAAGGGGGATGAGGGGGGGGGGGGTGGAAGGTGTGGCGGAGAAGAAATGAATGGGAGAGCATACTCCCTGCAAACTATCTGCAGGACCCACCTGTCTGACATGATTTCCTACACACCAGGAAAGAATCATCAGATTCTGCCTCCCACATGGTGGCTGTGCTCCATCAAAGGCACGCTAAAGAAGTTTGGCAGGAGAGGCTGCATGTGGGAGGGGCGGGGCGATTGTGGATTGGGTGACATGATGACTTTGGCCACTTGGGCATGGAGTACCTCGGCCACAGTCATGAAATTACTGGGTCCCCTGAGGGGCTTGGATAGGCTGGCGGTAAAGGATGCCTTGTCCAAAACTGAGAGAGGAGCGCAGAGACTGGTGCGGTTGGCGAGGAAAAGCCCAAAGAGCAAGCCGTAGCCTTGCTCACTTTAAAATGTTCAAGGGCTGAGTCAGGCTTGTCCCTGAACAGGCGTGTCCTGTTAAAGGGCATGTCCACTAGTGAGGACTGGACATTGCTAGAGAACCCAGTAGATCGCAGCAATGCATGGCGGAGGATAGTAACACTGGCGACAATAGCTCACCCAATGGAGTCCGTAGGGTCCAAGCCACAACGTAATGTGAACTTAGCCATATCACAACCATCTTGAATTGCCTGGGCTAAGGTCATCAGGAACACCTGGGAGGACCTGAGCCACCGAATCCCAATGGCATGGGAGTAACGGCCCAACAAGCAGCTGGCACTGACAGAGCGGCAGGCTGGGCTGGTGGCTGAAGAGAACCTCTTGCCCAATATTTCTACACGTTAAGATTCCCAGTAAGACGGAGGAGTGGAGGGAAACCTGTTTGGATTAGACTGGCTTGTGGAAGCCTGAACAACAAGGCTGTCTGCTGAAGGATACAAGTCCCAGTGGCTGACTGGCATCTGGGACAGTGTTCCTGCTTGGTCGGCTCTAATCTGTGCAGCCATTGTGGTGTGACATAATCCCTGTGTACACATTTATAATGTATCGACTTTAACCGCGTGTTACGAATCACCCTTCAGCAATTACCCAGCACAGAAGCCCAATCATGCTTACTCAGCTCTTTCCCATATCCCCCTCCAACTGTGTTTTCAGTGTCGTGATGCGGGAGGCCACGCGTGGCACAAGGAGGGCACAGACGTGAAATAAGTTTACATTCTCCCCCCCAGGTCTGGCAGTGTCCAATTCAAGACATGCATATCCTGTTCTTGCGGGAACCCCGGCCATTCTTTCCTTATAGCCGCCGCCAGACCAGCATACATGAGGAAGCAGCTACCCGTGACATCCCATTGGGTGCAAAAGCATATCCCAGAATCCGCCATCCGCATATAAATCCCCTAAACCTCTACTGAGAAAGTTACACGTCAGCCGTTTCACTTTTCGAATAGCCCTGTCAGATAGGGAGAAAGCAGGGTGCACACTCATTCCCCTCTCATCATGGTTTGGTTAATCTCTTGCCCTCAATTTTGCTTTGTGCTCATGGGGGCGATGATCACACCATTATAGTTGTGAGCACATATCTTTGTTGTGAGGAAGGGGGGAACCATTCGCCATCCCGGTGGCCTCTGTGGGCAATGGGTCCTCTGTGTGCAGCCTGTATTGATGTTGGGGCCGTTAGGCCTGAAATTCACTGCCTGTGTGGCCCATCCCCAATCAGGAGTACCGCCGGCTCCGTACACCTCCCGTAAATGCCTGTGGTGCAGGGCGCCTCGTGCTTCCCCTGGGTCTGCCTGTGCATGTGTAGCAGCCTCCTCCCCCTGATGTGCCTCAATGTCTGCCCTTCGTGCGGTTCCTCCCATCAGCTGCCAGGACCGCACCTCTAACTAAGAATCACTCAAGGCCATCCCGAGCCCCCGTAGAGGTGCCACGTCACTCGTCGCTCACTGCCGGCAGCCTGGTCCCACCCCACAGGCACCTTCTGTGGCACTTCAGCTCCCGATGCGAGGGCGGGCCACTGTCCCCGCGATCCATGTTGCAGTCTCTTCACAACTCCGACCGCCACGCCGTGCACTTCGTGGGAGACGCACTTGTCAGGAAGTGGGTGGGGGGGGGGGGGAGGTCACTTTGTCTTCCAGACATCATCCCTTGGGTGGGGAGCCACAGCTGCGGTTTTCAAGCAAACTCACGGTCACCGGTGGGGCCGATGGGGGCAACCAAAGCCAGCGATCGTCAGAGCCGCAGCGAGGTGAGTCCTCAGATTGCTGCAGCCCCTGGTCAGGCAAATGAGTGGCGTGAGAGAGTGGAATCCAGTTTCGACTTCTTGTGCTTTTTAGTTTTACCTGAAAGACTTGCAATGCGAGGAAGACCGCCTCTCAAAAGGCTCTGACGAACCCAGGAATGAATCTTGGACTCTGACCACAACTTGGAGGTGCACCAACATGGAGTCTTCTTATGTTTTGCGATGTAGAGTTCCACCTCGCATTCCCTGATGGCCTTTGTGTTCACTGACTTAGTGCAGGCCTTGGGGTATGACATTCCTGGCACACTGGAAAAACATTTTTTGTAAAAATCTCAGAGACATTGAGGGAGCTCTGGAGCTGCGTCTGGTGGCGTAGAAAGAAAGGCACCGACATCACCGCACAGAAAGAAAGGGACTGACAAACAGCCACATATATTTCCAAAGCAGAACAGCGTCAGTGCAGAGCCTCAAAGGCACCACCTTCCAACATGCAGAGGTAATGCTGAAAAGGTTTAGGATCTAGTTTGATGCCTGGGGAATATTCAAAAGGTGAGGAATCTGCAGCTAGAAGTCTCTTAGAAGCTGAAGTTCTTGATGCCGAGAGGGACCTCAACAGTGCATACTCCTGCCATTTAGTGTTGGGGGCAGACATTTGCAACTGGTCGTTTTTAGAAAATGTTTTAGAGTCACAAGATCTGATGTAAGTTCACCCTCAGCCCACAACGCAACAGGATAAAGACTCATCCTCAGATTATATTCGGCTCAGCAAGTAAGTTGTATAAGTGGAGTGAAATGTTGAATAAAACTAAGGTGAAGACATTTGTGAGCATCAAGAGCATCTTAGGAGATGGGTGGGGAAATGTGAATATACAGATCGTTACAGGGTGACATTTTTTGTTTGCAACACATGGCTGTAGATACACATGCTTTGCATAGACTTTAAAGCGGTTCCTCACCCTTACCAGTCGGTAGTGAGTGGATTATGCAGATGTTTTAAATATTCCCAGAACTGTTGGGCCAACTAAAGCCTGCTAGCTGGCTTGAATTTCAACACAGTAGTGTTTAGTGAATGTGTGTGGTGTGGACCATGTAGCATGACAAGCATTGCATGCCACAGGAATGAAGTAATCAGTCTGAAGGCTCTCCATAAAAAACATTAATTTTAAAAAGGGGCAAAAGCTCCCTATTCTGCCTTTAGGCTGCTACCGTAGCTAAGTGGCAACTGAGAAGTATAAGCCAATCCCACTCTTTGCAAACGTACTAAGAAACAAATGATCTACTTCAGAGACTTTAAGGGTGTCAGTGTTAAATAAACCTTCAGAAATTTCAGATAATCAAACTCCAAGACCTCAGGGACCAGATAGCTGGATTCAGCAATCTGAGGTAGAGTCTTTGTCCAAATGCATTTCTTAAAGGTGGAATCACAGCAGACCTTACAACTCGAAAACAACTTCGAAGAATGCGGCTGCCCGCGGCCCACGCACGGGGCCACCTAAGAGGGCGGCCCTTTAGTGCCATTTGGGCACTAACCCTCCCCTCTGATGCCGGGACTCAGGGAGGAATCCCCTTTCCCTTAGGCACACTAGGCGCGTAACTTCCGGCGCGCCGAGGAGGTGGGGAGGGTATTTATGCCTCCCCCGGCCATCCTGGCGTCCTCTGTTGCGCCGGGCACGCCGTCTGGACACGATGGCCAGTCACGCTGGGGGTCGTCGTCGTGCCATCTTTGTCCGTTGGGGTTGTTAAGGTGAGTCGGGGTTGAGTGTGTCGTCCCTGCCTCTTGCTCTGTGTATCTCCAGCGGTTGTGGCTTTAGGCTTTACCATGTATTAGCCGTTGGTGGCGTGTGGCGAGAGACCCCGAGGTTATGGTGTGTCCGGGAACCGTGCTGGCGTAGCAGAAGACTAGCTGAGGCAGCGTCGGGGTTTCGACAGAATAGGAGGTGAGCGGGTGGGTAATTGGCTTCTGGTCTGCATCACCTGGGGACAGTTCAGTCCGGACGGGCGCGATTCCAGCCTCTGCTCATGTCCTGCTACGGTTTATGTAATTTTGATGTTTAGGAGGCCGTAGATTGTTACGCTGTCCTCTAGGTTCCACGCCGCACTCTGGTGGTGCAGGCAGCGTCAGCGGGTTACGAGAGAATACCTGCCGCCTGCGCGCCGGGACTTCACGCTGTTTGTCATGCCTTAGGTCGGGCCCGGGAGCTGTTGGTGAGTCGTTGTGCCCCCCCCCCCCCGGTCGCCAACCGGTCATTGCTTGGGGGGTGGGGGGGCTTGCATGTAGGGGAGAGGTTCCCTTCGTGTGGACCCCCTCCGCACGGCGGGGCATGTGTTGCGGTCGTGGGGGGGGGCGCAAATGTGAGCTCCCGGCCTAGTCACGACCCAGGTTTGGGGTGAATGTGGGCCCATCCGCGGGTGAGGTTTAGGACGGAGTAGAGCTCGGCCTTGAGCAAGTCCCTGCGGCACATCAGAAAATACCCCCGTACTCTCAGTATAAGTTCCTCAAGTGCGACTCCTCGGGAGCAGGTCAATGCAGAACAGATGCATGAGCGGAAGTGAGGCGGATCTCGGGGGTCCTTTATTAGACAGTGATGCCTCCATCAGTGTGCCAGCGGCCAAGTGTGGGCGGACTCTCCTGCCCGATTACATTCGTGCGGGGGTGGGTGACTACCTGTGGGGCTTAGCTCGGAAAGCGGTTTCAGTTTCAAAGTGGCTTTAGCTCCTCCGAGGCTCCTGGAGATGCGCGTGCTGGTTCCAGCCCGACTCGCATTTGGTGGCCGGCCTCGGGGCCCCGTCGGCATTGTTGTGGTGTGGGGCAGGGTCACTGCTTTTTCTCGGAGTCCATGACAGGGTAACCCTCCCCAGAGGCAGGCGGAGCATTTGCTTCCTCTGTAGTCATGTGCAGTTGCCACAGGTTGTGCGGCTGGGGTAGGGTCACCGCTGTGTCTTGGAGTCCATGTAGAGGCAATCCTGTCTCCACAGGTTGTGCGGCTGGGGCAGGGTCACGGCAGGGTCTGGGAGCCCACGTGGGGTAATCCGGTCTCCAGAGGTTGTGCGGTTTTGGAAGGATCACTGCGGTATCTTAGGGTCCATGTGGAGGCAATCCGGTCTCCAGAGGTCGTGCAGCTGAGGCAGGGTCACTGCTGTGTCTTGGATCTGGGCGTTGTTGTATACGTTTGTGTCGTGTATATATAGTGGCTTGTCTTAGTAACGGAGGGCCTTCGGTGGCGCAGCGGGGGCCTGCTTTCTTGTGACGACGATTTTGTATTACGTTGCTCTCCCGGTACACTCAAATCTCGGGGACTACTGAGCCTGGGGCCTTAAGCGGTGGGTTAGGCATGTTCCCGAATGCTGCCGGATATGGGACAGAGGTCGGGGTTCCCTTTTCACGGCGATGTGCGGGGATATGGGGGCGCAATCAGTTACAGAGTGGTTCTAAACCAGCTTGGTTAAAACTCTGATCCCCAGACAGGCATGTCATCGAGAATCGCTTACATAGTCTGTGCCGCCATGGCAATGCTTTCCGGCCCTGGCTTGACTCAAAATGGCCTTGCGGCGAAAATGGCGACCGCCTCCCACGGGATGTGCAATTGTGGGTGGTTGCATGCAGCGCTTGGTGGTAAGGGTCGAAGCATTTATTACCGCAAGCGTTCACTTCCAGCACAGGCTCTTGTAATCGGCAGCGCCGGCTCCAATAGATTAAAATGTAGGGAAACAATGTTTGCGCTCACACGCAACGGGCCGTTTGGCTCTGGGGTTACAATGGAGCGATAACAACAACAAGGTTGCAGGTTCGATCCCCTGTCGGGTCGGTAATTGACGGTGACGCAGTCACATATTACCGTCATGACAGTGTTTTCCAAGGCTGACTCAATGCTTTTGCAGCGCTTGGTGTTAATGTCTTATGATAAATACGTTGAAATGTTTTCATAGAAAGCACGGAGCCCACCGCATGTCAGCTATTTACGTATTTAGGCCGCGAGAGGGCAATGCTACTGTTGCCGAGCCATTATTACCGACAAAGGAGTATCACATGTTGTTCTACAGGGACGGCAAGTCCCTCTCGCACAGCGCCAACCTCATTCGGGAAGGAACTGGGGGGACTTTGGCCTGCGCTTAAAGTTAAAGTATTTATGAGTGTTTGTACACATGTCCCAACTGGTAGTCAAACCAATTTAGTTGTTTTGTTCGATGTATAGGGGTCCGTGTGGCTCGGACACGGGCCTCGCATTGTGTTGCGGTGGGAGCAGCATGGGCCAAGGGTTCACGGCCTGTTTGGACACAGCCTCCTGGCGTAGCTCGGGGGGGTCTGCGGTCTTGGAGCGAGAGTGATACGGAGCGGTGGGGCAGCGGGCAAAAGGCGTCTAATGTTGGTGCGAGGCCGGGTGGGGCCTTGGTCAGGGCAGTCAAGCCTCCGAGATGACTTCCAATGCAATTGTGGGCTGTCTGTGGTGTCGATGCGGCATGCGGGATGGTTGCAGTCTTTTGAACCTCGGTTTGGCGTGTCTGCGGCTTCCCTCTGGCTGTTGGTTTTGGCTGAGCCGTCTGTTGAGCTGGATTGTGACGGGGAGGCAAGGCCTGCGGAGACAGAGTGGCTTGGTGTGCGCCTCCTATCCTCTGGTTGGCTGGGGCGGTAGGCGCTTCTTTCAGCGGGCGACTCTTCAACACAATCCAGAGACTGGCCCAGCGCAAACTGCATGTGGGCGGACCGGACATGTCTCGGCGGCCACACCGGGGTGCTGTGGTCACTCACATTATTTGGGGAACTTTGTACCGCTATGTTGTGGAAGCGGGGGCTCATTTTAGGGGTTTCAGCCCTTGGTGATATGTTGAGGCGGTGCATGTATGTACTGGAGACGTCGGGGTTTCCTGTACATGTGGACGCGCTTGAGGGCTGCCTTTGAGGCTGTCATGCCTCACAAATCGGTCCGGGTTTCAGTGGCAGGCATTTCCAGGGCTGACGTCCGGTTCGGCGGTCCGTGGTTTTGCGACCATGCAACACCTATATAGAGGGGGACTAGTTTCCATGGCCTGCTGCGATCGGGGTAGCAAAGTGAGGATCGTATGTCGCCGGGCAGAGTTAAACAGGTAGGGTACACCCTCTGCTGTATATGAGTAAGCATCGTACAATTTTAACGGTGCATGGGGAACGCATCATTGTCCCATCCTACAGCATACAGATGCAGCTGCTCCTTGGTTTGTGATCATGTTAAGTGGTATGCCCAGCAGCTCTTTGAGAGACAGCTATCGGTATCCTCGAAATTACTATTGCCTGCTGCCCAAGCCATCCTTAATAGCTTTGGGGGCTTGGATTAGTCTGTATTGTCACACTTGCCAAGTGTCATGGTTAGTAGTTGTGATGTTGCTAGGAGTGGCAGCACGGCAGGAGCTACGTGTGGTGCTGCCTAAAGTGGCCGCCTGTTTGAGTCCAGGCATTTAGTTGCACGAGTCATGGTCAGGAGTCGGGAGGTTAAGTAGTTGGCAGCACGGCAGGAGCAGGGGTGGTGCAAGCTGCAGTGGCCACCTGAAGCCAATACTAGAAGAGAGTTTGAGAATTTAAGCACTGTACGTGTGATACCTGAGGTTTTGGGCACAGCTAGGCCGCTGTCAGGCCTAAGATAATTGGTAGTGGCGCGTGTCCTTTCCTGCTCGATCCCCTATTACGTGGGCAGTTACATGCGGTCCTTGCATAACCCCAGCTTAGTTTGCTCTCTTGTGCGGGCAACATTAAGAATCCTTTTACACCAAATAGGCCAATTTGTGATAAGATTTTGGTCAACGTGTGGGGTTGTCCTAAATTCAGAGCTTCTCACCCAGGTGGATGTCCGTACAAACGTGTGTAGTGAAGTAAACACGAAGTAGAGATCCATATTCATAGGAATGTAAAGGTATAATATGCATCCCCGGTCTCCTGCCCCTGAAATGGATTAACATTGTGAGGTTCATTGATGACTACGTCATGCACTTATCTACAGATCAGTATAAGTGTTATACAATCGGTTTTGTATACTGCAGGGGGAGGGACTCAAACTATCTTCACCCTGCCAGTAAAAGTCACAGTGATACACACTTTACAGTCAAACTATACATGTGCTTGAACAATGGACGGACGGACGTTAACACTGCCCACATTTACATAAGTTGTATCACAACATCACCAATTTTCTTATGCTCAGGGACATTGGCATTATGGTGATGCAGCAGCAATTTTCACGGAACATTGGGCCTGCATTAGCCACTCATACCCTAGCAGGCCATCACAACCCATGTTGGGGGGGTCAACTCTGTTAAATCCTAGGGGGACTAGGAGGGTACGGGACTGGGGATTAGGAAACCCTGACGGAGCATGGGAGATGCTGGCAGTAGGTCCACAGCACTCCACCAGCTCTCCACCACCAGTGGTATTAAAAGTAGCCCCAATTTTCACCATGTGAACAACACATTAGAAGGCTTGGGATACAATTTCACCTGTCCGCTGAGCTACAGCGGGCTGTTCCGTTGGGGGGCTCCAGAACAAGGTGCATCACTTTGGCCTACAATGCTAAAGCTTGTAGGGGCATAAGTCAGGCACAGGGGTCTCCATTTGCCGGATCTTCCGGGTCCCCGCAAAGCACCATATGGCTTCAAGCTTTAAATCTTGAGGTTCCATAGGAACATTTCAGCCTACACCACAAACTACAGCAGAGACTGGTGGGGGGGGGGGGAAGTCCCCCAACACATCCTGGCCATCCACCTTGTTGTTCACAACAACCGCACATGTGAGAGTTTCAATTACCTGTGCATAGTTATTTCAGATACACAGTATCATTTTAATTTAAATAATCGCTGTAGGTGCAAGCGTGAGACCCCCCCAAGGTCAACTGCCCACATTGAAGTTGCCTGGGAAGTCTGGGTGCAGTCACCACAGAGCAAACTGAACAGGCAACAGTCCGGCAGGAAAGGAGGGATGTTGAATTGATTGCCCACTTAGCAGTATGACTATTGCACAGGAGGATGGAGGGTGATTCAAGGGACACGGGTGGTGTGACGGCAACGCTAGACGGTCAGCTTATGCTGGGTAGGAGGTTCCACATCACCAACCAGAAGGGTGCCAAGTGGCAAAAACCAGTAAATAGGTTTAAGTTAGGTGTGTCTCTGGCCTGATGGCTGTGTGGGGCCGGTCTCATTTAGAGGTACGCCCAGGTGAAAATTGTGTGCTTCTTAAGGTTCTCATCACCAATGCGGTTTGTGGTATCTCCCAGCGGATCCACTGAAGGTGTACTGCAGCTAAAACATGAAACTGGGAATCTGGGATTCCGACACTTTTGCTGGTTTAAGCATCCAGGGTCACAGATGGATAGCAGGTACGGTGCATCTGTGATCGGACAGCATTTAAACAAGCCTGTTGAGCTGCGTAAGTGGTCGCTCCACAAAAGGGTGAGGTGTCGCCAATATTGGGCGCAATACATATATTCTTTCAAACCAAGATTTGACACCATTTGGTGTTCACCAGGGTTTAGCAATCAAAGGGGTCTGTGCAATTGTCTGGCCAACAGGGCAAAGTAGGTGCACCCCAGAACCGAGGGTAGGTGACATGTTGCTTCAGTTAAGCTCATATCGCCCCGGATAGCCACACTAGCCAGGCTGGGTGGGGACGCTGTCAGCCAACATAGGGTGCTGCTGTCCCTATAAATGGGGAAACAAGGTGTCAAGCACAAAAGGCTACTATGTAAAAAGAACATTTGGCACGTCCAGTATTGAACAAAATTCAAAATTTAACGGAGCAGGTAATTTACCACTGCTGGGGCTGCACAGGGTGGGCAGTGTGAACCCCCAAATTTGGGAATAATCTAGTATGGGGGTAAACAAGGGCTTAGTTAATCCTGAATGTTAGGCACACGATTGCAAACAGTGCTCACTGTATTAAAGCAGACAGAATCACTAAGCTGGGAAGCCTAGGGGGTTTCACCACAGAGGGAACTGAGCAGGCGAAATTCCCATAAGGAATAAGGGAGACATGGCAAGTGCATGAGGACACACCTGCTCATTGTCACATACTTTTAGTCACGAACATTCCTGTGCGCCATGATTTAGCATTCAAAGTAACGGCGCAAATGTCGGGTCAACCTCAACAAAATACATGCACTCTGCTCCAAGGGCAGGTTATGGGTTGCTTCAGTTAAGCATAAAACTTCTCGCCCTGATAGCCAAAGTAGGCAGGCGGGTTGTGGGAGCGGTCACCTAACAAGCGGGCTGCTGTACCATAGATGGAGGACACAGGTGTCCAGGCACATACAGTGCGGGAAGGACGGCAACTAGGTGAGATCAGCTAATACATGGGGCAATGCGAGCTATGGTTGTCTGAAATCGTCCCGCGCAGAGTTGGCACGGGGCTAAGTCATGTGAGGCAGTGGAACATTCCAGCAGGAGGGTGAATAGTTCAATACACAGGATCACAGGGGCTTAGGTTTCATCAGACACTAGCTGATCCAGGCCGTCAAGGGCTATTGTGATAAGATGGGGTCCACTTGTCACCTGTGGGAATGGTCCTGTTCCCCTTGGATTTGCAGGAGGCCTTGAAATGGCAGGTTGCAGGTGAGAAATGAGCTGTTTTGGTGGGGGGCCTCTGGCAACGACGGGGGCCGCCTCCAGAGCTGTGGCGGAGTTACAGGGCGATCTGGAAGCAGATGGGTACAGAAGGGTACCTCTGCGTGGCACAATAGGGGTGCCAGAGCCAAATACCAGGAGCCTCATGGCAGGTTCCTGGAAAACCGCGTCGGCGCCCCGCTAGTCCTTCGGGCGGTTGTGGGCCTGAACAACCGGGGGCTTGCCTTGCTACGTTCCGCCCTGAAAGGGGCGTGAGTAATAAGGGACCAATGTGTCACGTGATCCGGAAAGGGGATCACCCCATAAGGTGTAGCACTGATTGGGGTCTCCACAGTGCTTGGCTCATCAGGCGGGCAGGGCAGCATATGTTGGTTACAGCTGCCTGCCCTTGGATCGCCCGCAAGATAACCCACCATATTGCATACTTTTGTATGGAATAAACCTGCAGCAATATTTTCCCAAACAAAAGTGTGTTGTGTATTTATTTATTCATCATGCATGCTCTGTCGTTGTGTGGGTGGGGTGTGTTGCCAATAATGGCACTAAAACAACTTGCAAACATCTATGACCAACACTAGCTGGTAGGAGTATGCCGAACTTGTGCATCTACAGCCACTGTATTTTTAACAACATAACACCTTTAGAGAAGCATAAAATCTTACATCAAATTTCAGTGAGCAGGAAAAAAACAGAGCTTGACTGACCCTGAAGAACAATATGGGAATTTCAGTTTCTGGAATTCTCAAAGTTGCAGTGCCCGTGCTGTATTAAGTCCACATCTTATTTCAGAGTCAACATTTTACCCTTTATTTCCCCAAAATGCATTTTAAATAATAAAAAGTGTCTCCTGTAGGCACGCTTTCTCTTATCCGTTTTTTTTCCCACAAGAAGGAATAGGTTATAAAAAGTGTTTCTGGAGAACTTTTATGCGCAGAGAGCTCATTTGTAAATAAGAGAATCTAATGACAGAGAACTTGAATGCCCAAATGCACTGCACCCATGGTAAACAACAAGACCAGACATGACTGTGAGGCCATATTAATGCCTACAAAGCGCTATACAAACAACATAGCATACAGGATAATGAACACTAAACAATTGTTGTCCCAGGACCACAAGAAAAATCCTCATAATGGGTTAGAACGAAGAAAACCCCCAAAATGTAAGAAATATGCACTGTGAGATGCGTTCTGAGATCTTCCCATGAAGGGGTAAAACAGGCTGCAGAAATGTTGCTTAATGGGAAATAGAGTGCAGAATGAATCTAGATGTTAGGCCAAATGCGCTTCAAAAAAAATACTTCCTTTTTTTAACCTGTTAAAAGCGGAGGACAACCCGTCGACCTCCTCTGCACTATCTTCATAGTGCGGAGTACGTCAACGGTTCAACCTCTGCACATGAAAATTAAATGCTTCCGAAAAAAATAATGCCGATTTTATTTTCAGAACTCAAACTCTGGATGTAATAGTTTCCCTCACATCCAGAGCTTTATTTTTGGGGCTGTAACACTACCGCGCTGACGTCACATCCAAACAAAAGTCAAAGCAGACTGCAGCAATGGTGCGATCCACTTTCACTTCTGATCGGTACCAGGGGGCATTATTCTGCGTCCCAAGCACCGATAAACATGGGAGAGGCAGCGTTCGAAAAAGGACATTGTTCTTTCCAGCACTGCCTTTCCCTAGTGGGTCCCTGCTTGGAGATGACGCTGCGCATGCTATTTCCAAGTAGGGATCCGCTCCACTAGCTCACTCGGCTATATCGGTTTTTCTGCCATTCCTGGGGTGGGGAAGATAGAGAGTGTTTACTCCAATGTGCCCCCCTCTCCCCAGGGCTGGGGAAAGCCCACTAGAAACCAGGGAAGAAAACCATCACCAGTTTGGGGGGTGGCATGGGATTCTGCTCCTCCTCACCTCAGTCATATCAGCCTTTCTGCCCCTCCTCCTCAGCCAGAAAGGGGTGTTTACCCCCATATGCCCCCCGGGGTAGAAAGCTCACGAGACACCAGGGAATATTAATTTCCTGGAGTTTTGGGAGGACTGCCCCCAAGTTATGGCCTGTGCTTCCCACAGACTAACCAGTCATTCTGTCCCTCGGGGGGGGGGGGGCAGATGGTGGTGTGTGTATACTCCAAATCTGTCCCCCAGGGGGAAGGGGCAGATAAAGCTTACTAGACAACGAAATAAAACCATAGCCAAATTATTTTTTTTGGGGGGGGGGGGGGCACCCCCCTCCCACCACAACCTGGTCATATCACTTTTTCTGCCCCCCTCTCCCTCAGAGGTAGATAGAGGGTGTCTACCCCCAATCTGCCATATAAGGGGGCAGAAAGCCCACCGGGCACGGTGGATGTACATTTTCTTGGGGGGGGGGTGGTGGTGGAGAGCTACCATTGTATAAGTATGGGCTCCCTCCACCTCGGGCCTGACGATCTTTATGCCTTTGGTGGAGGCAGATTTGGGAAGTTTGCTCTCAATATACCCCCAGAGGAGCAGAAAGCCCACTATCCCAGACATCAGACTGTGACCCCCAACCCAGAATGAGCCCCACAGTTTCTCCTACCCCGCCCCCTCCTTTGGGGTATTTTCAGAGGTTTACCATACTTCCAACCTCAAGATAAAAGTGGGGAGCAAAAAGCATGCTAGACACTAGGGAGAAAATAAATATCCTATCCCCACCCCTAAAGCCCCAATAGTTTTTCTGCCCACCCGGGGGCCCAAAGCATCCCTAATCCCATGGCCAGCAAGAGGAAATTGGAATTCTTTTGGGTGTAGTTTTGATTTGACATATGGACTGGCAGAGTAGGGATAAATCCAAATTTCCTCTTGATTGCCATGCTGAATGGCTTCATTATTCGGGCCCATGCTCGGTTAACACAAACGAAAACCTACAAAGCCCAGATTTTTTTTTAAACTACACATTGATGGGAGCCCTGGGTGGTGTGCCTTGCACTAATCCCATAACGTTTTCATTCCCACAATGCCCTGCGAACCTAGCCCAAAATCATATATTCTCCTTGCTTTTCTGTACTTTAAACCTGTGCAATCTACAGGGATCCCCAAAAATTCTTACCACTCAGCGTTCCGCCACTTGTCTCGATAAACATGCTACCCCACTTTTGCAGCTGAGCCTAGCACTTGCAACAGGAGTGGTTCAAACAAGGGACAATGGCTTAAAAATGCACATTGCAAAGGATTTCCAAAGTCTGAGGTTTACAAGGGCGGGGTGGGGGTGTCTTTTCCTGCCGCGAGCACTATACCCACCCATACAAGTGGGGAACCATTTTTATAATAAAAAAAAAAATTATCGGAAGACCTATGTGTGGTAAAAAAAAATTGTGGTCTCTGGAGATTCTGGAACTTTCCATCACAAAAATGTGAGGAACGTGTGGTTTTAGCCAAAGTCTGAGGTATGTACGGGCTTCTGCATAAATAAACCTTTTGAGACACAAAGTCACACCACGCTGCACTCCTCCTGGTGCCTAGTTTTCAGAAATGTCTTGGTTTTGCAGGTGACTCTGGTTGGCGGCAAAACCCAGGACTAAAACCTGCAGCTACCCACACTGAAAAGAACAAAAAAAAAAAGGTTGGTTTTGATGTTGCATTTTGGGCCCTTTCCTATTGCGGGCACTACGCCTACCCATACAAAGGAGTTACAGTTTTTGTTTTTTTAATTGGGAGACTTGTGTGAACACAGAAAATGTGTTATTACCAATTGAATTTCTCTGCATTCATGGCTTTCAAATGTAAGCCTGTGTGCAAGAAGCAAGATATTTAGCAAAATGCTTTCTGAATCAGACATTCATGTGGTCAGTGCTTGGCCAATTTTAGTTTTCCCTACGTTAGCCTCTGCTCGATACCGGTCGCATTTGCTTTGTGCACGTTAGTATATAAACATGTTTATCTTTGTGACAGATTGTACTTTCACACAGAACTTGCAGCTGTTTTTGCGTTCTGTGTTTTCATGGGATTTAGTATGAACACAGCAGACAAGGTCAAACAACAATGTCCCTTGTTATTTCGTTCTGGTTAGGCACTAGCACCTAGACACAACACGTGAGTGCAGCTGTTTGTGAGCATAAACGCCTTGTCATATAGGTGTGCACAGTAATGTAACATACATAGAGAGATTTTCTGAGAGGAGATCACGGCTTTACCGGAGATGTAGAACTTCCACCTGTGTATGCTAAGGTACGGGGTCCACTACTAATCCCAGAGATCTTTGTAGTATAATAATTCCGCTTCTGTAGAAGGTAAGGGGGGTTAGGCTAATCTGTGGTATAATATGACAGGGCTTTTCATAATATATGGTTTACTGACTATGCTAACAATATTTTTGTTAAGCATTTGTTTTCTGATTGTGGCACGAATACTGCATTCTAGATCACAATTTAAAAAAAAAACATTTTGAACTTCCTTTGCGTCTGTTATATCTTGTTGTGAACAAGTACAGGTGTGCGAGCGAAAGGGGGTGTCCCATTACTGGGATCCCTGAGAGGGTTAGGAGTGTTGTTATGTGGGGTGTGAATTCACTTGTCGCTCTGGATAAGGTTAGGAGGGCAAATGAGAAACTATAGCTAGTCGGAATCGGGCTCATGAGTCCTGAGGTGGTGACTCAGTCCTAACTCACTGACGTTCTATGGTCCCAAGCATAGTTCTGTTCCTAAACAGAATCCTTGCAACAAGATGATATGAGTAATCACAAATTCAGAGGTGTACAAATACGGAATATGTTACTTACCCAGCAAGAATCTGTTTATAGCTTGTAGTGCTATAGATTCACAAGCTCTGCATACTCCTGCCATCTAGTCTTGGGACCAGGCATTGCAAGTAGTTTTTATTTTAATAAGTCTTTTCAAGTCATGAGGTACCCTGTGACTCCTCTAGCTGGCTAAGCACAAGGGCACTGTTAGGGTTTTTTTGCACAGCGATTAAGCAAAAGTATGGAGTGTTTGTGTGAAATCTATTAACCATGCAAATTGTATATAATGGTAACAAGTGATGATGTTAAAATTGTGCAACCATTCGCTGACATCGGGGAGGCTGGCGGGCGCATGTCAATCTACAGCACTACACACTAGGAAGAGATGCTTCCAGGGTGACATATTCCGAATATGGCATGTGTGGCTGTAGATACACAGGCTCTGCATACACTATAAAGTAGCATTTCCAAAGCAGTGTTTAGTGACTTGATGTTGCAGATTTCTGAAACAAAGTTCTTAATACTGTTTGCCCAACTTCAGCCTGTTGACATAAAAGAATATCCGCAGAGTAGTAGTGTATAGTAAACACTTGTAGGATTGAACAGGAAGCACGTTTAGATGCACTTATCTATCCATCTAACTATGCCAGCTTTTGATATTGGGTGTCCTTTGTGTGGTTTTTTTTTAAAGGTGGCAAATGGTTACTGGGTTTAGCTAATAATACTAAAGTCCTTCTGATACCAAATGTGTAAAGGGCCCTTTTTGCTATAGGGTATGGGTGAGGGGGAAATAAACCTAATAAATCAATTGTTTGGTTCAGGTGAAAGAGATGTCAGTTTTACCAAGGGTCATTCCTAGAGTGAGGGTGAAAGGAGTCTCCCCAAGCTCTTTTCAAGCATGGCAGTATAGAATCCCATGCACTGAATAGCAGTGTGGTGACCCTGGGCGAATCTGGTGATGAAGGGGAGGTGGTGGTGTGAGAGAAAGGGGTATTGGTGTAGGAGGTAAAGGGAGTGGTAGTAGGGGGACAAAAGGAGGTGGGCTGGTTGCAGTTTCTTTAAACCCATTTGGAGCTGGCAGGGTCTCCAAAGCAAGTGATTCCTCGAAAGCAAGTCTTCTTGTCCTTGCTAAAGTGTCCACAGATTCTGGTGGGGAACTTTGGCAGTAATCTTCCCTGTGCGAGGACGAATGAACAGCCATGTTTGCTTTTCGGTGAGGTGTCCATAGAGTTTCTAAAAAAACATGGGCCTCTTGAGGTATTTGCAACCCGTCAGTGTTCTCTACACCGGTGCTCTCTTCAGCACCAAAGCAGGGGTAGTTATTGGCTTCAGCAGCTATCAAGCCTTTTCGGTTCTGAAGGTCGATGGGGATCGACAGTTTTGGATGGATCCTGTTTCGGCTTCAAGGTCTTTCCTTGTGTGGTGGCCAGAGAGCTGCTTTTTCTTATGCACAGGGCTAAAAGCCAGACTCCCTTTAGAGCAGTGCTCCGGCTCACACTGCGATCTCTTGTGGGACTTGGTATGGCTGGTATTCGTCCATACTCACTGCCATGGGCATGGTCTTGGTAACTTGCCTCGACTTAAGTGGATGGGGTCTCAGCCTTTGTCCTGCTTGGCGAAAGAAGCACTAGAGTTGATCACTTCAGGGTTGGATTGGTGAGCTTAGACGCTGAAAGATTGGAGATCTTTCTCCACTGCGCCCAGGATATCTGCTTCTGTGAAGATGCTGGGAGCTTCTTAGGCTGCTTGTCTCTGCATTTTAATGTGGGCCCAACAACTGTCTCGAAGGTTTATTAGGGTCTTTTTGCAACGAATCACATTATTATGCCTTGGGAAGAGGCAAAGACTGCAGACGCTATGGAGGTCGGCCCAAGGGTATTTAGCGTGGCAATGAGGAGATATCTACGAAAAGAGGTCCGTTCTATCACCTACCATGCAAGGGCATTCACGCTCAACTTAGACAGTAGATTGTGGGCACGGTCACCGAAGGGATGCCCAGCTGGATAAGAACCGAAGATGGCAGAGTAGAAGAAACTAATATCGAAACAAATACGTTGATAATCTTTCTCATAGGTGGGAGCAGAGGAAAGAACTGCAAGACCCTGAAGCACGCATATGTCAAATCCAGGAGCTCAGACTGTACATGTCCGAACCAAATGGATGAGAAAAACAATGGAGTCGGTGCCCTTGTGTAATGCCAACTAAGGGAGGATCCATAGGGTACCACGTGACTCGAAAAGACTTTGCACAAAAAATTGCAACATCTGAGCCCAACACTAGATGGCAGGAGTATGCAGAGCACGTTTATCCACAGCCAAACAAGCTACAAACTTACTGTTCCTAAACTCTGTATCTTGTGTAAGTAATGAAGTATGTTACTTACAATGTAAGCATCTATTCATAGCGTGTAGTGCTGCAAATTCACATACTATGCACACTCCTGCCATCTAGTGTTGGGCTTGGACTTTAAAAGTTGTTTTTCTCGAGGAAGTCTTTTTACTGCTGACGAGACATGAAGTCTCAACCTCCTTGAGGGAATGTGCATGTCCAACGGCTCCTTTGTTAGATTGTTCATTTTTTCCCCTGCGATGTTGGCGAGTGAGGATGTAGTCTTGCAGGATAGTAATTGCTGTTGAACATATGTGTAACATGGTGAGATATAGATATATATATATAGATATATATATATATATATATATATATTGTTTGAGATGTGAACATCAGACACCAACTCATACCTGCCAGGGAGGCAGGAGGGCGCATGTGAATCTGCAGCACTACATGCTACAGATCATAAATAATTATTCATATTTGTAAAGCGCAAACATATCACCCCTTAGGGCTTCAAGGCGCTGGAGGGCCAGCAGGGAGATTAAGTGAGCTATTGCCCAGAGTCGCATGATGCAGAGCTGAGCTGCTGCTCGACCGTGAGCCCCACGCTCTGGAGTCAGACGCTCTGGCTGCTGCACCACACCTCTCCCACAGGATAGATGCTTACAGGGTAACATTCTCCATTCGTAGCATGCGTTGGCTGCAGATACACATGTAATTCATAGACTGTAAAGCAGTACTCCTCTCGCAGTAGCTCTAGGCATTTGATTGTGCAGTTGTTTGAAATAAAGTGCGTAAAATGGTTTGTCATACAAGAGATTGTCTGGCATGAACATTCACATTTACAAAACACTACTGCATGTGCGGGTTTGTTCATGTAGCAGCTTCATAAATGTCTGTTAAAAGGATGCTTCCTAAGAGAGCCAATGATGCACCTTTTTGTCTTGTGGAAAGAGCTCCTGGAAGAGCTTTTTTAGCCTTTATATAGCAAATCTGTATCCATATTTTACAATCCTTCCTGCAATTCCAGCTTTTGAGATGGCATTAGCTTTCCTAGGGTTTGAAAAAGCTACAAGTAGCTGTTGTGTCTTTTTAAAAGTCTGAGTTCTTTCTATGTATTACGAATTCTCTTTTAGCATCAAATGTATGAAGAGCCCTTTCTGCCATGTTCTCTGGTTTCAGACAACAGACATGCAAATTTAACGTTTGAGTCAGGTGGAAGGGAGAAATGACCTTTGGGAGACATTCTAGGTTTGTAAATAGACGAACCTTATCCTGGAAAATTTGAAAGTACGGCTCTTCAATGGTTAATGCATGAATTTCACTAATTCTCCTTAAGGAAGTTATAACTACAAGGAAAGCTACCTTCCAAGAAAGGAACTGCAGAAGACACAAGTTTAGTGGTTCAAAAGGTGAGGACATTAGTCAGGTGAGCACAATGAACAAGTTACTTACCTTCGGTAACGCCTTTTCTGGTGGATACATTATCTGCCTGTGGATTCCTCACCTTTTGAATTACACTAATGCGCAGCATTCCATGGAAACTTTTCTCCTCAGCTCTCCCACGTCAACGAGGACGTCACAATGGAACAGCTCCGCACGCGACTCCACGTGACGTCATCGGACCCATAAGACGACCTCGTCGGCGTGCTGACATCACCTCCACCCATTTTTTCCATGCCTTCGAGGCAAAACGGGTGAACCAACAACCTTCTCACAAGCATACAAAACACAACCAAATATGGAAATTCTACATCATAAATATTTCCCAATTCCAATTAACCTCAGGATTCAAGTCATAAATCGCATAAAATAAAAATGAATCAATTTTAGGTATATGCAGACAGGCAAGGGGGAGGCGGGTGGGTCAGTGAGGAATCCACAGGCATCAACTGTATCCACCAGAAAAAGCGTTATCGAAGGTAAGTAACTTGTTCTTCTGATGGATACATCTGCCTGTGGATTTCTCACCTTTTGAATTGAGTTCCCAAGCAGTCCCGCTCTCGGAGGAGGGTGCGTGCGTGCCTGCCTATACCAAAAAATCCTGCAACACAGAACGAGAAAAACGGCCGTCCTTCCTCACTTCCGAATCCAAGCAATAGTGCTTTGCAAAAGTGTGGAGGGAGGTCCAAGTTGCTGCTTTGCAGATGTCAACCACATGGACACCTCTAGCCAAAGCAGAAGATTTAGCTTTGGTAGAATGAGCACAAATACCTTCAGGGGGCTCCTTCTTGGTCAAGGAGTAGCAGATCTTGATGCACAGGATTATCTACCTGGACAGCATTCTTTTATGGACAGCCTTGCCCTTCATCTTGCCCATACATCCTATGAAGAACTGATCATCAAGCCTGAAATCCTTGGTTCTGTCCAAGTAGAAACTCACCGTCCTTTTAGGGTCCAGGCGATGAAGTCTCTCCTCCTCCTTAGAAGGGTGAGGGGGGAGGATAAAAAGTAGGTAAAGTGATGGACTGCCCCAAGTGGAATGAAGTGACCACCTTAGGCAGGAAAGCAGCTCTGGTCCTAAGAACCATCTTATCTGCATGGAAAGATGTAAAAAGGAGGCTTGGAACCAAGAGCCTGCAATTCACTCACCCTCCCAGCGGAAGCGATTGCCAACAAAAATATAGTTTTAAATGCGAGAAACCTTAAAGGACAACTATGCAACGGTTCAAAGGGCGAACCCATCAAAAACGTAAGAATTAGATTCAAATCCCGCTGAGGCATAATAAAGGGAGTGGGAGGAAACCTATTAGTGAGACACTTAATGAATTTCATAACTATAGGAGATTTAAATAAAGAGGGTTGATCTGGCAAACAAAGAAAAGCCAACAAGGCAGATAAGTAGCCTTTAACAGTTGCCACTGTGCAACCCTGTTGCACTAAGAAAAGAGAAAAACTCAGAACATCAGAAAAAAATGGGTATTTAAGGTATCAATTGATTTCTCTCGACACCACTTCACAAATTTAGCCCACCTACCAGCATAGACAGATTTGGCGTAGTGTCTTCTGGCCGATAAAATAACATCTACCACATCCGGTGAGAGAAAGAACTCAGGTTGCCCCGTTCAATCTCCAGGCATGAAGGTGCAGGATCTGGAGGAGGGGGGTGTAGAACCTGCCCCTGCAATTGCGAGAGGTGGTCTGCTCTGAGAGGGAGACAGAGCAGAGGGAAAAATGAGAGGTAAAGGAGGTCTGTGTACCACACCCTTTGTTGCCATTCCGGGTAGATCAATATGACTTGGGCCCGGTCTTGGCGAACCTTCCCGAGAACTCAAGGAATCAAAGGGGGGGGGGGCGTGTAAGGAAGCTGTGAACCCCAATGTAACTCAAACGCTTCCCCCAATGCGCCCTGCGTCGGATACTGGAGACTGCAGAATGATAGCTACTCACGAGAACGCGCACTGCCTAACAGGTCCAACTGAGGAAACCCCCACATCATGAAAATGTGAAGAACCACCCGCGGATAGAGACGTTGTCATATGTCCAGTGCAGGCCCATTGTAATTTCCCTATTTTAACCTGAGCACGTTGCAGACTATCCTCTGCTTTGCGCACGTTACTATACAAACACATTTTGCTTTGGGTCACACTGTATTTTCACACAGAAACCTGCTGTTTTCACGTTCTGTTCTTTCCTGGGATTTAGTCGGAGTACCGTAGACAAGGTCAAACAACAATGCCCCTTATTGTGTTCTGGTTGAGGCCCTAGCACCTAGACAAAACACGCAGATGCAGCTGTTATTTGGGAACACATACTTTTGTCATATAGGTATGCACAGATAGGTAACAACACACTTGGGGAGGGGCCTTTCCAGGGAAAAGATCGTGACAGCACCTGAAATGTAGAACTTTCATCTGTGTATGAAAGGGTACGAGGACTGCTGCTAACACCCAAAGATCTTCTGAAATATAATCATTTTGCTTCTGTAGAAGGGGAGGGAGGTTAGGCTACCCAGTCTTATATAATGACAGCTCCTTTTATGATTTATAGATTACTTACTATGTTGACGTATTTGTGTTAGACATTCTTACTTATTGTGGCACGTATACTGCATACTAGAGCACGATAGTTAAAATAAACATTTTATACTTTCCTCATGTTTCTGTTAGAACTTATTGTGGACTAGTAAGAGTGTGAGAGCGAAAGGGTGTGTCTTGCTAACGCGATTCCTGAGAGGGTCGGGAGTGTTGTATTCTGGGGTGTCTAATCACTTGTTCCTCTGCGAGTAGGAGGGCAAGTGAGACACTATAGCTAGTCGGTCTCAGGCTCATGGGTACTCAGGTGGTAGGATGACTCAGTCCCTGCCTACTAAGGTTCTATGATCCAAGCATAGTTCTGTGACTCCACAGAATGCCTGCAACATGGCACCGCCAACGTTTAGTCTGGTACTTATTCACAGGACCCCTGAGTAGCGCTTGGGCTTGTCCACAATACCCTCACACCGTTTCCAGGGGACATACGTGGTGGGAGGGCTTTGCCTCCTCAGTTTGTAGGGATCACCTATTGCTGTAGGTTTTTCAAGCTTGAATTTTATACGTTTTTTGGACCCATTTTCGTGCTACCGTCAGACTCCCTTTCCTCTGATTCATGGCTCAACCGGTTGCTGCTCATTGCCGCGTGGCGGTAACAACATTTGTTGCAGCATGGAGTCCCCAATGCGGGGTCTCCGGTTGTTTTTGTAGTTGAAGCTGATCCTGCTTACTGTATCGAAGTGTTTTACTCCTGGATTACGTTTCCCACTGTGAATGCGAATGATAATTCTTTTCATGCTTATGATGCTGCTGCAGTTCCGGCGGCTTATCGCCCTTATGCGGTTGTTAAAGTTCCTCTTACGGCCTGGGAGCACCAGATTTGGTTTAATGGCGCCCTACCCCATCCTATTGAAACTGTTTGTATGGGACCCTTAAGTATTAATGGGGCCACATGGCCTGTTCTGGCCGGTTTTACTCCGTATCCAAATTATCTCAACGCTAATTTGGCAGATGTACGTTTGTTATATGCTCAGGTTGTTCTCCTTTATAAACGTCTGATCCAAGTTGTTGTCCGTGCTTTTCTTGCGTCTCCGCCTGGAGCTGCGCCTCCTGTGCAGGCTGCGCACGGTGGAGGTCTTGTTATTAGCACCATTATTAATTCAGTGATGGGCAAACGTCCTCAGAACCGTGAGGACTTTCCGTTTTGGATTGCTCAGAAAACGGATCAGCTTGATGCAGTTTTCCCTCTTAAGGGTCCTGTAGATAAACACAGGATACTTACTATGTGCTTGCCTAGTAGTCCAATTCCTCCTTTGGCGTACTGCAACACTTGTCGGACGGTGTTTGTCTCAGTGTAAACAATCTGTTATGGCACCCCCTTGATGAGCGTTTGTCTGAGCATTCTCAAACAAGTACCGAATGAACATGGGGCAGGTCCTGCCCTGGATTTGGGGATGCAGTTGATGGGTATTTTTCCCGTACTCTCTGAAATGATACTTTCTAATATTAAAGGTCAAGAAGCGTCCTTGATGGTTCTTCAACGCCGGTCGGCGGTGGCTGACATGGACTAGGAACGTGAGTTGCAGATTATTGCTGATGTTTATACATCCCTGGGTCGCAATAACTTGGGGGGAGGGGGGTAGACCTTCTACTCTCTCAAGTAACCCCCCCCCTCCTGAAAAGGAGGGCCGTCCTGTCTTTCCTAAAAAGACATGGGACAAATCCAAGCAGTAACAGAAGCCTAGGTCTCGTGGTGGGTCATCGCCACAGGTCGCTTCTGAACGTAGATATGATTTACGTGATCTGTCCAAAATGTAAACTCCTGAGAGGTTTCAGGTTCCTGATCCTCGTTCTCCTTGTTCCTTTCAGGAATCGTCTGATCAACAGCACGACGAGGAGTACGGCAAGATCGCAGACAGGGCGAGTCCACGCAACCCAAGCAGGACCTGCAGTGCCCTTTTGGCGTGAAAGTAAAGAGCGAGGAACCACCTCCATATAGAGCCCCGTTTCAGAAGAAAGTTGCCGCTTTGACAGCGAAATATGCCGCAAACACTGAGAACCACCTTCCTAGACAGGAGTTGGGCGGTGACTCTCCTCGACAGCGCGGCGGAAGTTATTGTAGTGCATCAGACACTCTACCAGTTTCTGGAGGCAAAAGCAACTGACACTTTTGTAACTGTTGAAACCATGGACACTCGCGGGGGGACACCGATAGACTACCTTGTAGACCTTCAAATTGAAGGTGACATTAAATGCTACTTTTTGGGACAACTTGACGTCTTATAACATTTTACTGGCGGAGGTCGATTGGCCTACCCAGTTTGTTCTTGCTTGTCCTCGTGGCGAGGACGTGATTATATCTTCCTTTTTGCAATTCATCCCTGAACAGAATAAGCATGCTTATGCTTCCGAGTGGGCTCTGGCCTTAGCCATTGCTTCATACCGCAACCAAGTTGGCTGGGATAAGGATTCTCCTTTACATATTATTCCAATATGTTCTACTCCTCAACCACAGCCTCAATATCCAATTAAACGTGATGCTAAGGCGTCCGTTAAAGAGATTCTAACCAAATTAGAATATCAGGGTGTTATTGAACCCTGTGTCTCTGCAATGAATAATCCTCTTTTTCCTAATTTGAAGCTTGATGGTTCTTATCGCATAGTTTTGGATTATAGACATTTAAATAGTCATACCCGTACTTTTGCAGAGCAAAAAATGCATAGTACAGCATTGATCCATAATATCATGCATAAGAAGTTTAAAACTACACTAGATATTTCAAATGGCTTTTTTAGTCATAACCTGGCTCCTGAGAGCCAGGATTTGTCTGCGTTCTCCGCCCTCGGTTCTCAGAAGCGATACGAGATACTGCCCATGGGGTAGAAGAGTAGTTCCTGCGTCTTTGCGGCACGTAGTATGTCCCTTTTGCATGATATTGATCCGGACGCTTTCTCTTATGTCGATGACATACCTGACGGACGATTAATAAAATCCCCATCTTGCGAGAGTGGATCGCATCATTACGCGATTCGCCGCTCTGGCTACAAATTACATTTTGCAAAATCGCATATTGCGTTTCTGGGCTTTCTTTTTCTTGGTTATGAATTTACAAATGAGGGTCGGGGTTTAGCACTCCATTTTTTCTCTCAAGTGTGCGCTCAATTGCCATCTCCATCTACTGTATGTAATTGCAGACTATGCTTGGTTTTTAAAATTTCAGCAGAAATTGCATTCCTGATTATGCTAAGCGTACCAAGCCTTTGTATGCTTTGATACAACCATACTTTTCTGCTTCAACCTGGCTTCCGGAACACACCGCTGTATCGTGCTCTTTACAGTCTGACCTACTTGCTACGCCGTACTTGCAGACCAGATTGAATACTACCAATTTGGTCATCCGGATTTTGCCCTGTGCGATCGGTTTCACTTATGTGACTTTTAATGAGGGTGACACGGTCCCAATTGCTTATAAATCTTATCTGTATACTCCTGCAGAATTGCAACGTCTACTAAAAAAAATCTGAAAGCTGGACAGATGGCCATTTGTAAAGAACATCCTCACACTCAAAGTAATCGCATTTTTGTCGTTTCGCCCGTGCCTGCCCTAGAGGCGGTCACAAAAGCTTATGTTCCTAATTCTAAAGCTCTGCATCATTGTTGGATTCAATGGGCTTCATGTTGGCTGATGTCAGTTTTTATTTTGATCCTTCCTTGCAAACACAAAGATTTCTTCAGTATGAACATGTTCACCGTCTACCTTCTTCGATTCTTCCTCTTGATCAGTATAAATGTATCATTTACACTGATGGTTCGGCCCAACCGGTCATTGGTTCTGAGCAGACTTATTCTGCAGCTTGTGCTATTGTCGTGGGTACAATGGAAGACTGAGTCTTTCGCTCTTTGGTTCATACCCAGTCCTTTGGGGACTGCACGGCCCAGCTGGCCGTATTAAGGGCTCTCCTTTTGGCTCTCGAATATGCTGATCCTGAATTATCCACCTTTGTTGAGTGCGAGACTTTTTATTGTGTACAATCTTTCAATGAAAATTAGTTCTTTTGGAAACAAAATGATTTTTGGGATTCTAAAGGTAGCACGATAAAGCATAAAACACTTTGGGTTCGAGTGGCTGCTCTTAAGGAACGCCTGCCACTTACATGTTGTCCATTAGTTGGGACATCAACGTCCGGGAGCGCACGTTGTTGGAAATTCGATGGCTCATGAAGCAGCCAAATCTGCAGTAGCCACAGTTAAAGTAGCCGCAGTTACTTGTTCTATGACTAAAATTGACGATGACATTTTAGCGGCTATTTCACTAGTTGGGAGGGTACTCTTTTCTGCAAGGATTCAGTTCTTGAGATACTTATCAGTTAACGACTGACAAAATTCCTTTTGTATATATTCCTGGTGTTGGTGATCGCCTGATTCCAAACCTTGGCCGCCGACACAGACAGTAGCCGCTCATGAAGGTGTTGCTTCGGCACACGCAGGAGTGGCCGCCACGGTTTCGCTCTTACAGCAACGTTATTGGTGGAGCGGTTTCTCTGGGTATGGCCACAGCGCTCAGCTGACGCTCGAACTGTTATAAAGGATTTGCATGTCTTTGTCGGAACTTATGCCCGAGGCAATTTCCATTCAGACCAGGGTCCAGCTTTTGCCTCCAAGGCTTACAGTGATTCGATGTTGTCACTGGAAGTGCAGGTGCATTTCTGGTCTCCATATAGGTCCGAGGACAATTCTGTGGTGGAGCGGATGAACCGTGACTTAAAGCAATCCTCGACAGCAAGAGGACAAGGTACAGGCCGTGGCTGGTTTACTCATCTTTATGGGGTTCAATGTGCTCTTAATAATCTTCCAAGATGATCTCTGGGTAGGTGGACCTCCATACAAAATGCTCTTTAGCATCAAGATATATGTTCCAGACCTTGATGGTCTAGACATTGTGGCGGCTGCCACAACCTTTGACGTAGATAATGACTGTGCAGTCGTACAGGATCTACAAAAGTGCTGTGATGCTCTGGCTAAAACCCATATGTCCTCGACTTCGCCATCGGATGCAGCTGTTGCCATCGGATGCAGCTGTTCTGATTCCTGTTTCTGGCTGGCTTCCTAAAGTTTGAGATCTGGTTCATAAAAAAGTGGCAATCAAGAAATAATTTGGTCTCTCCTACCGTGCTCCTGATCCAGTGCTTGGTCTTCAGGGTACCCAAACTGTGATTTTACCTCCACTTCCTGGATACAAAGAGAACCGCTTTGTTTCAATTGAACATGTCAAGTTACACCATTTGACCAATACTCAATAGTATGCCTCGGGTTATTCCAGGACAGGATATTCCTTTACAACATGCGAGTCCCATTGCTTCCGATTCTCCCCAGCTGCCGAAGGGGGATATCGAGTCTTCAGTTGACTTGGTACCTGATTTACCTTCTTTACACTCCACAATGGAAATCGTTTATTCTGATCCACCCCTCAAGGCCCCTTCGGAAGTGCTAGCCTTGGGTTTACATCCACAATCCCAACCTCCGTTATTCCAGCGGAGTTCCTCTAGTTACTATATCGATCAAGACAACTTTTCTTCGGACAGTTCTTCATTGTCTTCTGTTTAATCCCCACCACCAGTGTGGATTTGTGTTTGTCTCCTGGTTAAAACGCACATAGCAGGTCCCACCTTGGACACATGTCTGAATCGTGTTTCCCATGGCATTTCTGTTCATGTGTATTGGATTTGTGACTGATTTTTCCTTTTGATTAATGGCCACTCCCTCCCAGAATTCTGCTGCAGAACGGGTCGACAAGGTGTTGGCCCCACATTCCTCCTCGCATAAAATGAAAAGAGACCAGTCCCTTATTAACATTGCAGCGGTCCAGTCACTGATGGAATTAAATGGGATAAAGTACCATTTGATGTATTCAGTCCTACGGAGACCCTACAGATGCCATGTGTATTTATGGGTGATGTGATAATACCTGGGTTGCAATCAGATGATTGGGATGTCGATGCTGTGAATTCTCGGTTTTCTGAATTGCAATATTACACCGCCTTTGACACTGAAGAGTTATATTTAAATTCTGCCTACTATGCTGATTTGTTCTGTTATCAACATTATGGACACCATTTTTTACATAGAGCTAATTGACAGCATCCTCAATTTAATTATACTCAATAGGAACATTTCCCAACTCCATCACAGGGTAGTTCAATGAAATACACTTTACTGGTTATGACCTTTCAGATCCTGTATCATTTTAAATTGGCCACCACACTTTTGAAAAAATATATGCTCATGCAGACCAAATTGATCTATGCATCCCTCTTCATCGATAACCTAGCCCTGAAAGGATATGATTATTGGAAGGACAATATGGACTTGAAATCTGTATGGGGCACTAGGTCTTGGCAAGTCCAAGGTACAGAATCTACTACGTGCATGTCTGATATCTACTCAAATCATTTTTCTAAATGACACTGTCCAACAGACTTCTTGTCTAAGATTAGCTAAGATTAAGGAATTGAATACTACCACTATTTCATCCTTAACCCTTTTTGATAATTGTCAGTCTTATACAACTTATTCTGAAGATCAACTACATAGTATGATAAGAAACGGTACATTTAATACTTCTATGATAATTCCAATTGGTGGGCATTATGGCCAACAAACACGAATGCTTGTCATTCTTGTTTTGTGAATACCATCTCTGGGTTCAAATTAAATAGACCTGATCTGCATTAATCACAAATACCACATTCCAATACTGTTACTACTTATTCCATAGGTAAATATGGCAACAATGGTTAGAACATTTCACATTGTCTGCTGTGAAACATCTTTCTCTCCTATCGGAAGACAAAAACCTTTCGGATTTCCTTTTGGGTGCAAAATCCCTTGTTCGAAACTATTTATTTATGCTGCGTATAATGAATTTTGGAAATTGTCGCAAATGGAGGCTGCTGTACGCTTACGCCAAATCTATCAGGATAATTTAGATAAAGTGCTTGCTGCTGTCACCAACAGTATTAATACCTTATCTCGTATTTATACTTTAGATAATATTGTGTCCTCTGTAATTGATATTGTACAAAATGAAGTGTCTACCTTGTATTATGGGCAGAATCAACTTAGATCAGTCATGCAATTTAGCTGGACATTGCCAACTCTTAAAAACGGGCACGTTCCTTGGCATTACCTAAATTGTACCGCATTATTCTTACCATTTAATTTGACACGCAAACAATGGCTATGAAAGACGCTAGTTATACCATGTTACATATAGAGAAACTTTAACAACTTCTATTCACTGTAGCGGAAACTCATTCTGCGATTTGGTTGATACACAGTTATCTTGTTTCCCATCTCGGTGTTTCAATTCACTGCCTGCATGAAACACTTCCCAGTAGGTAGATATGAACCCCTTGGGAGCAGTTACATACATGAGTTATGGTCCCTGCCTTTTACATATCGTTGTCAGCGAGATGAAAGAAGTTGGAAGAATGCAACTCCACTGCCGATCATTCCCTTGTGTATCAACAAGTAAAAATTCACAGCGCCTGTAATGTTTCTGCCCCCAATTTGGCTTGTTATTTGAAAGGAACTCCTGTTCCCGCAATTATTCACACTCTTACATTGCTTTCAAATGGCAGTTCTCTCGTCCTTAATAATCAGGACTGTTGCGGTCAATGGGCAGGAATCCCGTATGTGGTGTGTTTCCCAGTTAGTTACTTGTTGCAACAACGTCCTGTTTCCCCCTGCACATGGGAGTGTAGATGGTTCATTGTGGCCTTCCATTCAAACTCTGAAAACAGATTTCAATAAGCTAGGCCGACTCAAATCGTTAGTATTTTAACAAGAGGCGGCTATCACTTCAGTCCGCGATACCTTCGAATTGCAGGTGGCGACGTCTAGTGTAATAATAGTCATTGTTAAACACAAATCTCCCCCTACATTTCGGGGAATTGATGCATCAAATATTTAATGTGTCTGATACCACAGGCCTGGCACACTTTATTAAACTTGTGGGCTACGGCCTCGTGACATCTTTTCAAACTATTTTTGGAGTAATCCCAGCTTTTATACATTCCATTTTTTTCCAGCGTACTCGGTGGGTTACTGCTGATACTCGGCTTGATTTGCGGCATCATGGTGCTGTTGCTTCTATTCCACAATGGCTGCTCCATTTGTGGTCCTGCCTGGACAGGCATCGCTGCAGCTGTACCGTCAGTGAATGCTACAACATTTTGGAATGGTGCCCTTAGATGCTCTGGATGCCGAATTTTGTTTAATGTTCCGATATGCTTACTTTACCTGTGTGACACCTGTGTTTCATTGCATCCGGCGCCCTTTTCAGTGGGCCCTGGATATCGGCATGGCTACCCCTTCTCACGCTGCCCTGGATTTCAGACTGTTGATGGGTCCCTTAGAGGCCCATAACCAAGACTGTTCCTTGGGTATGTGGCTTGTGTACAAGCCAGCTTTGGGGCCAGTGGCCGGAGGTGAGCCCGGTGCAACTGCATAGCGTCTCCAGAATCTCAGTTTCATCGAAGTCAACACAGGTTCACCTTGGATGGTCCTATCGACAACTGGAAACGAGGAGCATGTTTGTTCCTTTGACCTCCTCAATTGAATGGCTGACGTTTCCAATTTGGAAGGTTTGGATTTCTTACTGGAATTTATGCCGTCCCACTTGGCATCCTATATCCTGGGTCCCGGCGATACGCTGTAATTGGATATATTTTTAGCACAACATTTTCCTTCTACTTCAGCACACTATTTCTCGGACGCTCTCTGAATGGACCTTGTTATACAATTTGGTTCTGCTTATCCGACTTCTGTAGTCATTTTGGTGCTACCATCCTGACCAAGGGGAGGGTGTCATCAGGCCCATTGTCGTTTTCCCTATTTTAGCCCGAGCACGTTGCAGACTAACCTCCGCTTGGTGCATGTTACTATACAAACATTTTGCTTCGTGCCACACTGTACTTTCACACAGAAACCTGCTCTTCACGCGTTCTGTTCTTGCCTGGGATTTAGTCTGAACACCGAAGACAAGGTCAACAATGACCCTTGTTATTGTGTTCTGGTCAGGCACTAGCACCTAGACAAACCATGCAGATGCAGCTGTTGTTTGGGAACACATACTTGTCATATAGGTATGCACAGATGGGTAACAACACATTTGGAGAGGGACCTTTCCAGGGAAAAGATCGTGACAGCACCCGAGATGTAAAACATTCATTCTGTGTATGCTAATGTACGAGGTCTGCTGCTAACACCCAGAGATCTTCTGATATATAATCATTTTGCTTCTGTAAAAGGGGAGGTAGGTTAGGCTACCCTGTCTTATATAATGACAGCTCCTTTTATGATTTATGGACTACTTACTATGCTGACCGTATTTGTGTTAGGCATTTTCTTACTTATTGTGGCATGCATACTAGAGCACAATAGTTAAAATAAACATTTTAAACTTTCCTCATGCTTCTGGCACAACTTATTGTGGACTAGTACGAGTGCGAGAGCAAAAGGATGTGTCCTGCAAGCATGAGTGAGTAGGAGGGCAAGTGAGACACTATAGCTAGTCGGTCCCGGGCTCATGAGTACTCAGGTGGTAGGATGATTCAGTCCCTGCCTACTAAGGTTCTATGATCCCAAGCATAGTTCTGCGACTTCGCAGAATCCCTGCAACGCCGCCACTTGTGATCAGCCGAATATTGCTGAGACTGTCCGCACACACATTCAGCACTCCGGCTAAGTGATTTGGGATAACGCTAATCTGATGTCCTGAGCCCAGGACCAGAGTCACAGAGCCTCTCTGTAAAGAAGATACAACCCTACTCCTTGCTGTTTGTTAATGTACCACATTGCGGTACTGTTGTCTGTTAAGACCTAAACCGACTGACCGCGAAGGGAAAGAAGGAAAGCCTTGAGAGCCAAACATACCGCCCGCAATTCCAAAAGAATGATGTGAAACAATCTTCCCTCTGGAGACCAAAGACCTCCAGATCCCCCAGATGAGCTCCCCTCCCTAGAGTGGAGGCATCCATTATCACTTTGGCCACCGGAGGGTGAAACTGCTTCCCTTGAGACAGGTTGCCTGGAACACACCACCACTGCAGATCCGCTGCAGTGTCCCTGGAGATTCTGTCCAACTCTTCGAGATTGTGTTGAAACCACTGCCTGCGGAGGCACCACTGGAGGGCCCTCATTTGGCAGCGTGCATGGTTGACCAACAGAATGCAAGAAGCAAACAGACAGAGCAGGCGCAAGACCATCAGGACTAGAACAGAGACTCTATCCTGAAAAAATGGAATCATAGCCTGGATGTCTTGAATCCTTTGTGGAGGTGGGAAGGCACGACTTACAGTAGTGTCCAGTACTGCCCCCATTAACAGGTTGCGCTGAGAGGGCACCAGGTGAGACTTGGGTACATTTATTGAAAACCCCAAGCTGAACAACAGCTGTGTTGTTACCTGCAAATGATGCAAAACTACCTCTGGCAACTTTGCTTTGAGCAGCCAGTCGTCCAGATTGGTAAACACAGGAATCCCTGACCTTCTGAGATGCGTTGCCACCACCGCCATCACCTTTGTGAAGACCCAAGGTGCGGAAGTAAGACTGAAAGGAAGGACCGCAAACTGATAATGTTGAGAGCCCACCGTAAAACAGAGATACTTCTGATGCGACTTCAGAATGGGAATGTGAAAATACGCATCCTGAAAAATCTATCGACACCATCCAGTCTTCCTTCTGCAGAGTGAGAAGAAACAGTATCAGGGTCAACATTTTGAACTTATGTCTGAGGTACAAATTAACAATCCTGAGGTCAAGAATCGGTCATAAACTACCATCCTTTTAGGAATCAGGAAGAACTTTCTATTGCACCCTTTTGAAGCAATGACTATTTCCTTCTGGAGAAGCAGAAGATGGTCTTCCAAGCAAAGGCCCGGACGGGGAAGGAAAGGAGGAAACTCCCTGAAGGGTAGGGCATACCCATTTGCTACGATATTTAAAACCCAGAGGTCTGTAGTGACAGACCTCCAATGAGGTAGAAAATAGGCCACCCATCCTCTCATGGGACAAGCATGCTCTAAGATGGCAGAGCTAAAGCTGTTTCCCTGCAACAAAGGTCGGAGAGGAGGAGACTTGTTGCCGGGCAGAACCCCACAGAAAAACTCCTGCCCCTTCCCCTGTAGGATCTATAGAGGATTGGCCTGCTGCTGTGGTCGTCTGCCACGAAACGACAAGTTCTTAGCAGAGCCCCGAAACCTGCAGAACTATCTATAGTCCCTGGCGCTGGGTTTGAAGGCCTAAGGACCTTGCTGTTGCCTCGCTGTCAAAGCTTTGCAGCGCAGAATCCGCCTTCGCTCCGAACAAGCGGGACTCAAAGGGGAAATCCAGCAACGTAGCCTGAACTTCGGGTGAAAAACCTGAAGCCTTTAACCAGGCATGCCTTCTTGTCGCCACAGAAGACACCATTGTTTTAGCCACAGAGTCCACCCTGTCCAGCCCAGATTGAATTACTTGACGGGCAGCAGCCAGAGCATCTGTCAGCAGCTCAGAAAAATGCCCCTGGACCTCCGAAGGCAATTTCGGGACAACCTCTTTAGCCGAATCCATGAGGGCGTGAATGTAACATCCCAAAAGGCACGTGGAATTTGCAGATTTCAAGGCCATACTCCCAGACGAAAAAACCTTTTTGGCCAACTACTCCCTTCTTTTTAATTCCCCATCTGCAGGCATGGTTGAGAAATATCAAAACAATAAAGACCTGGCTACATGAGAGTTTCTTTACTGTCACCTTCAGTCACTGCATCAAAAGTGAGTTTCATTTTTACTCCCACTATGGCACCCCGTCCAATTGCCTGCAGTCCCAAACTCTGAAATCAATACTTTAAAAAAAGGAAGAATCACTGTCGAATAAGCCACCCCGCCAACTATTCCCTCCGTCACAACATGTGAGTGAAGAAAACTTACTACCAAAGTAAGTGAAAAGAGTGAGCGGGCACCTCACGTATGCAACACCAAGAAGGGCTACCGGCAGGTTTTCGCCAGTGTGCCCACGTATATCATCATCGGTTACCCACTCACTAGAACAAAGGAATTAGTGTCCAAAAGGAGAGCAAGGAAAACAGAGAAGGGAATCAACTGTTCCAAACCAAGAAACCCGTGCTGAGCAAAGAACCATGTGCTCAAATACTATTAAAAGCAAGTCAAGACTCACTGTCGTATTACCCCCTTTAATTGAAAAAGTGAGCTTGCTCAAGTTAAAAGCACTGCATGTTGCTAACCTTTTCCAAGAAGGCCAACATGTTTCATTGCCAATCACATATATTATGGCAAATTCATCAGGGCGTGGGGTTCCAATCACTCGCCTTTCAGGACAATGTCTTTATAATAATAAATGCGGGTTGGCCAGTGTCAGCAGGGGGCTTTCATACCAGCCTGCACCAGACCAAGAAGGGGTGTATACATCACTATTATACCTTCTTTAAAAAGCACTGCCGTTGCTTGTCAATTTCACCGCATCGAGAATCTCCTACAGCGGCATCTCGTTGGAGGCTGGAACGAGATGCCGCTGTAGGAGATTCTCGATGCGGTGGAATTGACAAGCAACGGCTAGTGCTTACAAGAAGGTATACTAGTGATGTATACACCCCTTCTTGGTCTGGTGCAGGCTGGTATGAAAGCCCTGCTGACACTGGCCAACCCGCATTTATTATTATAAAGACATTGTCCTGAAGGCAGTGATTGGAACCCACGCCTGATAATTTGCCATAATATATGTGATTGGCAATGAACATGTTGGCCTTCTTGGAAAAGGTTAGCAACATGCAGTGCTTTAACTTGAGCAAGCTCACTTTTCAATTAGAGGAGTAATACGACAGTGAGTCTTGACTTGCTTAACAGTATTTGAGCACATGGTTCTTTGCTCAGCACGGTTTCTGGTTTGGAACAGTTGATTCCTCTCTGTTTTCCTTGCTCTCCTTTGGACACTAATTCCTTTGTTCTAGTGAGTGGGTAACCGATGATATGACGTGGGCACTGGCGAAAACTGCGTAGCCCTCTGGTGTTGCATACGTGGTGCCGCTCACTCTTTTCACTTACTTTGGTAGTAAGTTTTCTTCACTCACATGTTGTGACGGAGGAATGGTGGCGGACGTGTCGACAGTGATTCTTCCTTTTTTAAAGTATTGATTTCAGAGTTTGGGACTGCAGGCAATTGGACGGGGTGCCATGTGGGAGTAAAAATGAAACTCACTTTTGATGCAGTGACTGAAGGTGACAGTAAAGAAACTCTCATGCTAGCCAGGTCTTTATTGTTTTGATGTGTTGTGAGAGGAGGGTGGCCTGGTGATTTCCCTCTTGTGCTCCCTGTTGCGTATATATGGTTGAGAAATACCCTGCTGATAAGAGCAAGAAGCTTGGACAACTAGGCTTTCTAGTGAGGGATGGGAAGATAAAAGCCGGATCCCCAGGAGTGACCTAGTATCTCCTAGCCACTGTCCTGGAAACTGCAGGAGAGGACATTGGCTTCTGCCAGACATCTAAAATAGGCTCCATTAAAGCCTCATTGAAGGGCAACAATGGTTCTGATGTGGAAACTGAAGAATGGAGAACCTCAGTGAGGATATTCGATTTCAGCTCAGCTGTGGGAAGTGGTAACTCCAGCAGATCCGCAGCTTTTCAAATAACTGCATGGTATGAAGTCACCTCAGGAGATGGTAAACCCTTAGGTGACGTCAATTCCCATTCAGGGGAGGTATTCAGACCACTTGCCTCTTGTAACCCTTCAAACTCAGGGTCAAGGTCCGCAATCTCCCCTTCTTCAGCCCCCTCTTGCTCCTCTTGTCATTTCTCTTCTGGCAGCAGCCTTTGAGCCTCTCTTCGAGATCTCATTTTCGGTATCAGCATTGGCGGCGTCAGTGACTTAGGAACCAGAATCGTAGGAATATCCAAGGGAACCGGGGTTGAAGTTGGTTGAGGTCGAGGCGGTGGCTGTTCAGATCCAAAAGGTGCCGAAGATGAATCATCCAAAGGGCCACAAGCCTCCTGAAAATGCAACGGCGGGCCCTGCGAAAATGCTGTACCTAGCATTTAAAAAAATTAGACTGATCGGATACCTGAGTCGGAAATGCTGGATATGATGGATCCAGAACAAAGGGCTCTGGAGGCACCAAATTCGGCTCTGGCTGTGGAGTCTGAGTTCTCTGTGCCGGAGGTGGAGTCGCAGACCTTGGCGCCGGAGGAGTAACATTCCTCGTAGTTGGAGGGGTAACAGCCCTCTGTGCCGGAAACACCCCTGGAGAAGGCATTGGAGAAATCTCATCTTCTGATGGATACATCTGCCTGTGGTTCCTCACCTTTTCCTAGGTCCCATCCCATGGGTCTGGGCTTTGTGGGAGGTCTCCGTGTGAGTCTGAATCATGTCTTAAGTGACTGACTCCTTGCCTCTTCCTCTGCCGAGTATGTGGTAGATGGTGACATAGGCTGTGGAGCTGTATTAAAGTCAATTGGCATAGGGCTTGTGGCCTTATGCTCCATCACAGTCTTCTTTGGAATCAGCTGAGGCGTGTCAGTGTCCTGAAACTTCCTTTTATGAGACTTTTCTTGTAAAAGTTCCTCACCTGTTTGGCGCTTTTTTTTGCATGATCTCATGAAGGTTTTCAAAAACAATTCCTTCCTACTCATAGGCCACTAGTGTCTTGGCTGTTTTTCGGCGCCATGTGTTTGTTTGTTTTTTCTTTGCTGCAGTAGTGGATTAGGGTGTTGGCGTCGTAGTGGTCGATGTCTTTTTCAGAGCCAAAGTGTGTCTTGGTGCCGATAAGGTGAGTTGACACCGTGCGTTTGTTGGCTCCAATGGTTTTGTTGGTGCCAGAGGGTGGCAAGGTTTTTTTTTTTTTGCTGTTTGCAGGAGTCAATGGCTTTTTCAGCATAGAGTACTGCTGTATGTCAGATAAGTGCCTGTCCCTGTGGTCCGATCGGGATCAAGTATGGTCTTGTCCGGTCTTGGCTCCGAGGTGGGTCTTGTGTACTCCTGGCCCTTGGCATGGCCTTCTTCCTGGGCCCCAGCACCAATGGTCTCTGTGTGGTGGTTCCATTACCAGCAAGGCCAACTACTTATCTTTGTGTTGGCTGGAAGTGACGCAGTGTGGACTGGCCAAGATAGCGACCCCTTCTCTTGGAGCATTACCTTCATCTCCGATGATTTACAGAGGTTGTTCCTCTTCTGCCGAGAATTCTGATTTCGCCACCATTCCATATTATGGGCTAGCCAGTGGTCTGTTCTGGTGGGAAGTGTATTTTTGAACAGGCTGTGCAATCCTGTTCCTTATGTTCCAGCAACAGGCAGAGATTGCAGATGCTGTGTGTGTCAGAATACGCGTATTTAGCCCCACACTGAGGGCATTTACAAACAAGCATTTGCAATGCAATCGGTCTCGCCCTTGGGACCTTAAAAGTATTTAGCCATGCAGGTAAAATGGAAACGTTTACACTAATAGGCACATTATAGTGCTGCTTTTAGGCTGATACAACTCTTTCAGCCATGTAGCCCTACATTTTAATTGATTAATTGTTTTTTAATATATATTTTTCAGCCTGTCAACCTGAAAAGAAAGCACACGAAAACGCGAAAGAGCGGTTTACGACCTCTAGTCTCCCACAGCAAAGGCCGTGTAGCTGTAGATGTAAGAATCAAACTGGCAAAAAGGTGACTTATTACAACTAAAAATGCCAAAATGTCCACTCTGCAACCGAGGCCTTACCTTTTTGATATAAATAGAGGGTTTAAGTAGTGTGTTTATTTTTTATAGGTTTATATAACACAAACTCGAACCAGATGCATTAGAGCGGGTTACATTCTACAAGGTCGCATTCTGTTTTTTAGGCAGAGGGAGATTAACTGATTTGCCTAGAATTACAGGATGCGGAGGCAACGCTGGGACTTGAACCTGGTTCACCATTTCAAAAGACGGCAGCTCTGGCATCAACACAATAGTTCACTGGGTTGTTTTGACATGAAAACCGTCTGCTTATTGTTCATTTATGTGCTCATTTGCGGAATGCAGCCACCCTCTCCTATTATATAATTCTTGTAAAAATAGTGTGAAAATTAAACAAGGATGGCTAAAATTGATACATATATTACAAACGCCAGCAACTTTATCAAGGCAGGAAAAACAAAACGATGCCTAATTAGCAACAACCCAACCTCTTGTAACCGTTAAACAATACCAAAAGACTATGTTTAATTTAGGAAAGCAGTGCAATGAGTGAAGTGGTTGGTGGTGGATTGAAAACTAAACCCAATAACTCCTTCTCGACCTTTCATCTTATAACATAGATAAAAGGAGTACCTTTTAGTCGGGGCCCGTGCTATGAAGCTGTGACATGAAGCACTGCGGGTGATTTAATAAAACCCCAAAGTATTTCCTGGAGTGAGCGGTCGCTTTTGAATATTGTTTGAAAAGTGAGAACAATTGATTGGTTCGTTTCCCGAGCTGCGCTGTAATAAGGCTGCTTGGTTTTGTGTTTTTTATTGTTTTGGTATTTCCGGGTACTGTTTGCAAAATTAAATATTTGCAAATATTTTTAGTCTTAAGATTCTGTTTTGTTAAAAACGCAAATCAGAGCAGATATTGTTCCTTATTGACGTTTGCATTAAACACATGTATTGCTGTAATATGTAGCAATACGTTTTTTTATGCATAACCTGTATTTATGACGAGCGCATTCATCCATGGGTTTCTTGGGGCTGAGTATCAGATTTTGTTTGGGGGGGGGGGGGGATGGGGGGGCGAGGAAGCTAGCTCAAATATACTTATTTTATCAACTTGTGGGGGGATGAAGGGCTGATGCGACACGTAGAGAGCAAACCTTTAGTCATCAGGTATCTGATGTGGATGCATTAATTCATGGAGGCAGTGTTTTTCCACTATAAAAGTAACTTTTTTTACTGATGTTCCAGTGTGTTAATTGACTGATATTCCACTGCCGGTGGTATGCGTTCTGGAAAACGGCCTATGTAGGTTTCCTTTCTCTTTTCTTGTGTCGGTGCCGAAGGCAGCTTGTAGTGTTTTTGCCGTTCTTTATGATCGGAGCCTAGAGAGAGCTCAGGCGGGGTGAGGGCAAAGAATTGGCGCTGGCGAGAGAGAGAGCGGGGTCCAGTGACTGGAGAGAAAAATACAAGGAGAATGAGAGCGCTTGTATAGTGCCTCGCCCTAGTATGTTTGAGGAGGTGAAGCGCTCCCGGTTTAGTGGGGGGACAGTGCAGCACGTTGGACTGTGTCGGAAACATGGCAGCGGGATCTTTAAATCAGGGGCAGTTTGAATGTCCCATCCAGCCATGATAGTACAGGATGGAAGCGCCCAAAAAGAAGATGCGCCAGCACCTTGGGTGAGCTTTTAATGTAAAGTGTACGCAGGGGTTTTTATATTTATAGTTTGCCTCAAAGGCATGACATTTTCCACGATGAACATTGTGAGCTGAAGACGAGGCTGATGGCCCAAGGAGGAGCGTGAGCTAAAGAATGGAGCAGCTGCAGATCAAGGAAAAGGAGAGCAGGAATGACAGGAAATAAGAGCGAAAGGCCCACATGAAAAAAATGTGCGATCAACTCCTGCTTTATTTACCCATTCCACGCACTCACTGTTCACCAGCGATGCACTGCACAGCCGATCCAGCACTGGGCTACGGGGGGGGGAGGAAGGGGGGGGGGGTACGTAAGTGGCAATTCCAGCACCTGGCTAACGAGGACAGATCCGATGCGAGAGATCCTCCAGAACCGGGCTAAAAAGAGGCACTCTACAAGATAAAACCAGCGCGACCAGCGCTGACCGCCATCTGTTTCCAATTAACGCGACCGCGATAATTGGAAACAGATGGCGCTGATGCTCGCTCCCGAGCACCCTAGGCCAGGGGAGAAAGAAGGCGGGACATGCACCCGCCTTGGGCCAATTGCGTGCTGTCTTTCTTAAAAAGTCGCACGCAAAGGCAAATCGCGGGTTAATAAAAAAAAAAAAAAAAGCAAACACACAAGTGTGCGTTCAGAGTTGAAAAGCCCTTACTAAATGCCTTGCAGAGCAGCGCATGCGCGCTGACTCAGGCGAGACCTAAAAAGACTGTCTTTAAACCCTTTATTACCCAGAGCCAAACATTCTTGATGGGTCCTGAAAGGGAGCTGAGTTACTGAAGTGGACCATAAATCCTGCAGTGGCTGAAAATACTCGGATCTGCTAGTGAACGATGACTTGTCGAAGTCGCTTTCGATGAGTAGAGGCCGTTACAAGCCATTAGGTGTTCATAGGCCGCGAAGGTGTCGAAGCTTCCTGGTGCTTGTAGGAAAGTGGCCCTTTTTGCATAATTACCCCATAACTTTTTGCCAGATAAATGCCAACTTGACTGAGTGTGCCCTGGGTCCCTGCCAATCAGGCTCCCAGGGCCTGTGTTCTTTCCCAAAACTGTACCTTTGTCTCCACAATTACACACCTCTGGGCCCCATATAAGTCCCTTGTAAAAGGTACCCCTGGTACCAAGGGCCTTGTGACCACAGAGGGCCTCTTGAGGACTGCAGCATGTATTATCCCACCCTCAGACACCCCTCACCGTAACATCCACACACTGTCTGTTTTGGTGCAGATCAAACTGAAGAGTAGACACGGCAGACATCCCTGTAGCTGCATGAGCAATATGCCCCTACAACGTCTGTGCCATTCACAGACATTGTAAGTGCAGTGGAGCCATTTTGAGCACATGGACTGGGAGTTGGTCAACACGAACTCTACAGCTCCACGATGGCTTTACTGAAAACTGAGCTGTTTGGTACCAAACTTCTCTCAGCATAATAAACCCACTGATGCCAGTGTTGGATTTTTATAAAATGCACTCAGAGGACATCTTAGAGATGCCCCCTAAACAATGACCAACTTTTAGTGTATTGGCTGACAGGTTCCCACCAGCTAGCCACCAACAGACAGGTTTCTGACCTCAAGGGGTGAGAGCCTTTGTGCTCTTGGAGGTCAGAAACAAAGCCTCTCTCTGGGTGGAGGTGCTTCACATCTCCCCTGGCAGGAACAACACTTGGCGGTGAGCCTCAAAGGCTCCCGCTTTATGGGCTGATTTGGGCAGCTCCAACTAGTGGAGATGCCCGCCCCCCCCTGTCCAGGCCCCACTTTTGGCTGCAGGACAGGCGGGAAACTTAGTAAGCAGAGTAGTAGTGTCCACCTTAGCGTGGCACACCCCTAGAGTCACCAGGAGCTGAGGTGAACCCCTCTCTTAGAAATTCTCTCTCGAATTGGAGGATTAGGCCAATAGGAACAGGAATGTGGCCTTCTCCCCAAAGGGAAGGGAACCTAGGAGGGAAATCATTCTAAGGGACGGTAGCTATTGGCTACTGCCCCCGACCTCAGTAACGCCCTTAAATGTAGTATTTAAGGGCCCCCCTGAAACTTGTTCCTCAGATTACGTCGACCTACAAAGAAGGACCGAAGACCCGTGCAGCAGTGGAGAAGACGACAACTGACTTGGCCCCAGTCCTACCGGCCTGTCTCCTCCTCTAGCGACCCTGCTCGAAGCAACTGGCGTGCCCTGCGGCCAGCACCTCTCCAGGGACCTGAGCTGACTTCAATAAAGAATCTTTTCTCCAGAGGACACAGATTGTCCAACAAAGGAACTCCAACTTCAAGGCCTCTGGATGCAGGCGGATCCACGACTTCTGCACACACTGCAACCGACGCTCACGGCCCGAGTACAAGTAACATCTATCCTGTGAGACCTCCCCGGCGATCCCGACCTGGTCTGCATCGGTGGCTGATCTCTCCAGGACCCCCACTCGACGCCTGCAGCCTTTGTTCTAAGGGTCCCCCCCAGACCGTGGCCAGAACCAGTGGAGAAAACCCAACACCAAAAGGCACCCCTGCATCCTCTGCCCCCCCGACTTTGGGGAGCCCAGCTGACAGTGACCAGGTGTCCCCCATCTATCCAACTTACCTGCCCAGCTGTTGGTCGCCTTAGTCCAGCCTCCTGGTCCAAGCCTGCAGTCTCTTTCCGAAACAGACGACCCCCGTTGGAAAGCATAGGGCATGGATTTGCACCCTGCTGATGCTGTCCCGCTGGTGGTGTAGCTTTGGGGCTGCTTTGTACACCCCCAGCCCTCCCCACACTCCTTTGCTCACCTCAATCCCCCTGTGCTCACCTCAATCCCTGAGGTATTTGCCCTAAGAAAGCGGGTCCCTACCGGCAAACACTGTCTCTTTGAGGTACCTCCTGGCTCCATTGGGTAACATTGGACCGAATGACCTCTGCACTCTGCACCCGCCTGCCACAGTGCCGCTGGTGGTGCAGTACCTACCTGGTCTTGAACTATACCCTGTAATGCCCTAAATCCCCAAAGTCTGGGTAAGTTGAGGACTGTTAGACCTGGCACCATTGGTGCGGGTCTCCCTTCCATCTTTCGCTTTTTGTCTCCTCTGTGTTTGCTGGTGTTAGATGCTCTGGGCGCTGTGCCGCTGCCATTCAGTGCTACAGCGCGAATGCTCCCTATTGTAAATTGACTGGATGAATTGGTAATCCCATAATTGGCTCATTTGATTTACCTGTTAGTCCCTAGTATAGTGCACCGTGCGTGCCCAGGGCTGGTAGACCGAATGCTGCTGGTGGGCCTGCAGCGGATTGCGCCACCCACATAAGCAGCGTGCAAAGTGTGTCTCAGACCTGCCATCGCAGAGTCTGTGCGCAGTCCAGAACTGCCATTCTTTGACTGTAAAGAGAACCCACTTCCCAGTCCCTCAACCTTCCCTTGGCATCATGTAAGTCATCCCTATGGCAGGGTGCGTTGTATGTGAAAGGTAGGACCTGCCTTGGTCTGTGTGGCATGTCCTGATAGTGAATTACACTTCATTGCGTTTTTCACTATGGCAAGGCGATCTGTTCCCTTAGGCCAGAAAGGGCAGTTTTGATTATTACATCCTATAATCCTAGCTGACCCAAGGAACAGGTTTGGGAAGTCGAATTTAGTATGCCTGAGCTCAGAATATTAAAATACATCATTTAGTGAGGATTATTTTTATATTCTGCGTTTGAAAATACCACTTCTAGGAAGTAGGTATTTTCTTTCCCAAGTCGTCCAGTGTGCTCTGCTATGTGTATTGGATGTCTGGTCTTGGAGGGTCAGGGCAGGCTGAGCTCGACCTGGGTTCAATAGCGAGATCTGCAGCTGGAGTATGGGGAGGGGTGACCCTTTGATCTGAGGAGGGCTGGGCCTGGCAAGGTGAATGATGGCTCCAGCCCCCACTGTGCGTCTGATGGCAGACCCCCTCTTCCTCAAAGGCAGGATGCCGCCTCGTAAATAAAGTGCTCCAGGACCACATCGAACTGGTTCTGGCTGGGTTCAGTGACTTGTGACTTTTGAGAACAAAGACCTGCGGGGTATAAAGATCTGGGCCGAAACCCCTAGAGGGTGCGTTACTTCTGGATATCAAGACGAACCTCTGTCCGTGTAACGAGAGGAAAAGAACTTTGAAACTTTCATCCATCTTGCTGAAGCAACTACCCAAGGGCCTGATTTGAGCTTGCCTCCTGCTGAAGTCTCAGGGACATTAGACTTCACCCATCAGCCTTCTGAATTCCTATTGAGAAGGGTTCTACTCGCAGGTAAGGCCTCTGTCGAGAATTCCAGAGCCTCTGGGTCTACTGCGGGGAACGCGGGCTGAGAATCATCGCTATCCCTATTGTGGGCCGCTGCAGCTGAGGAGCTGTTGCCGCTGAGAGCCCGCATTTGTCTGTGCCACGAGAATCATCGCTATCGCTATTGTGGGCCGCTGCAGCTGAGGAGCTGTTGCCGCTGAGAGCCCGCATTTGTCTGTGCCACGAGAATCATCGCTATTGTGGGCCGCTGCAGCTGTTGCCGCTGAGAGCCCGCATCCGTCTGTGCTATGAGAATCATCGCTATTGTGGGCCGCTGCAGCTGAGGAGCTGTGGCTGCTGAGAGCCCGCCTTTAATCACCGCCTCAGGATCATCGTGAGTGCACGCCGCGGACCGCTGCAGCTGGGAGCTGCGGCCGCTGCGAGTCCGCCTGTCATCATCGCGGCTTCCTCCCGAAGCTGCGTGCCGTGCCCCTTTAAACCTCAGGTACACTGTGCATCACCGGGTCGCGTAGACCTCGGTCTCGAACTAAGTTAGTTTCACCCGCTTTAGAGTGCTTTATTGCCTTTTCAGTGAACTTATATTTACGTGCATTGTGGCTTGTTGATCGTCTTTGAGCCTTGTGTTAAACTGATATAAAGCTACTCATTTTTCTTTAGTTACTGGTGTGGTGTCCCTTTGTGGTGTCTTCACTGCGTTATTGTGTATGGTCACGAATGCTTCTCACACTGCCTCTGAGATAGGCCGGTCTGCTCGTGCTACGTTACCACAGGGTTGAGCAGGGGTTATCAAAGGGTGTAGCCCCCCTTACTCTGACTTAGGAAGAAGGGTCTCTTCTTGGACATTGGCACCAGCCATTGCCAACCAGAGATCCCCATTTCTAACATTGGTGGTCAGCGGTGAGGATCAGGACTTGCATTTGTGATCCACATACAATAACTGGTGTACACTACTAGTGAGTGCAGACCTAAACGCAACCACTTTTTTTCTCTCCTACTCTACCCTCCTTGCATCATCTGACACCTCTTTTACTATACCGATCCCCTAAACAAACCTTTCTAAACTCTTCCCTGACTCCTCTCCTCCAAAACCCCCTTTTACTCATCCAAAAGCCTCCTCCTACTGCTAAGACCTAAATAAAAAAATCCTTCACTCTTTTATCCCTCCACTATCCTTTTCAATCAAAATTAACAGACTAACATGTTCAATTCTCAAATTCCATTTTCAACTATACTAATTCACCACTAATCCTTTATGGGTTCCAGAGTAGCGTGCTACTCGCCAATAAAGCGTCTCAACACCCCATCAGGGTTACAAGCGCTATATAAATGCAAACCTTTTCCCTTTCTACCCTCCCCAACCCTTCTCAATCCAAATAACTGACTAACATATCCACCACTAAAATTACTTTCATGTTTCACCATACTAATTCAACACTAATACTTATGGGTTCCAGAGTAGCGTGCTACTTGCGCTTCAAAACCCCATCAGGGGTAGCAAGCGCTATATAAATACAAACCTCTTTCCCTCTTCTATCCCGCCACCTACCCTTCTCTACCCAAATAACTGAATAACATATCCACTACTCAAATTACTTCATTTTTTACTATACTAATTTTCAACACTAATCCTTAATGGGTTCCGGAGTGGCGTGCTACTCGCTAGAAAAGCGCTTCAACACCCATCAGGGGTAACAAGTGCTATATGAATGCAAACCTTTCTTCCCTTTTTATCCCTCCGCTATCCTTCTCACTCCAAATAACTGACTAATATCCACCACTGAAACTACTTTCATATTTCACCATATTAATTCACCACTAATCCTTTATGGGCTTCCGGAGTAGCGTGCTTCAACACCCCATTAGGGGTAAAAAGCGCTATATAAATACAAACCTTTTTTCCTCCTCTATCCTCTGCTATCATTCCAAATAACGGACTAACCTATCCACCACTTAAAATGTACTTGCATGTTTCACTATACTAATTCAACACTAATCCTCTATGGGTCCCGGAGTAGCGTGCTACTCGCCGAAAAAGCGCTTTGACGCCTCGTCAGGGGTAGTAAGCGCTATATAAATGCAATTACAATACAATACATACGTTGTTGATCTTGTTCTATTTACGTTGTTGATCTTTTTTCTATTTTTGATCGTAATTGCCAGTTATGTCTACAATGGGTAAGCCAGCATCCAATGCTTCGGAGGATCTCACCTTTGAGGAAGAGAGGTTAGAAACCTACACTGCCAAACAGCTAGTCTTTTTGCAAGCAATTCACCGTCCCTATTGCAGACCTCTCTAGGAAGGAGGAGTACCAGAAGGCGCTAAAGGCCTGGTGGGAGGCGAGGGAGTCCCCCGGGAATGGGGGAGAGCCTGGGGACGGGGGAGAGAATGCCGGAGGGCAGCAGGATGACGAAGTGGATTTAGTGGGAGGTAAAGCACTTTCCAGTCCAGGTACTAGCGTGTCCTCAAAGGGCCTGTCTCCAGAAGAGATGGAGGACAGGGAGAGAGATAGGAGGCATAGTTTGGAGATGGCCAAATTAGAAGGTCAGAAGGACCTAGAGAGTAAAAAGTTGGATATTGAGAATAACCGGTTGGCATTCGAACTTGAGAAAATGAAACTGGAGCATGAAAGAGTATTGAGGGAGCTGGAGATCAAGGCTAAGAGTTTAGTGATCTCCCCCTCTGGTGGCAGCATACCTTTAGTACCTACCGAGAGTAGAGTTTATATACCCAAGGATGTCAAAGGATTTCCATAAGAGTGAGTATATTGGGCAATGGTTTGCCGCCTACGAGATAGCCATGGTGTCCCACCAGGTCCCTGAGAAGGATTGGGGAGCGGGGTTGTGGGGACGCTTTGTGAGTGATGGGAGGGATACCCTGTTGGATCTGCCTGAAGAGAGCAGGATGGTGTATGCCTATATGAAAGAGGCCTTGATGACGCGATATGGTTTGACCCCAGAGATGTACAGGAAGAGATTTAGAACCTGTAAGAAGTTATGTCTTTTTTTTGCAGAGCAATGGATCGCTGGGTAAAAGGTAGCAAAGTGGAAACCTTTGAACAACTGTATGATTTGTTTGCATGGGAGCATTTAGCTAGTAACTGTTTTCCAGAGCTACGCCAGCACCTTATTGATAGCAAGCTAACTAACCCTAGGAAGCTTGCTGAGGAGGCGGACCGCTGGGTGAGCACCCGGGTTCACAAGGGTCATGTGGGAGACTTCGCCAAAAGGTGGGCAGGGTCCCCAGCAGAGAAGTGGGGGGGGACAGGGGTAAACAGAGGGAGTTCCAGAGAGGGCCCCAAAGTAATTCCCAAGGGAACCCAGGAGTGGTGTCCCAGTCTCCCCCTGAGAAGAAGCCAGTGCCCCCGACAGGTAGGCCTGTTCATAGGGGGCCCCTTACTTGTTTTAGATGTGGTCAAGTGGGCCACCGGTATTATGATCCCCAGTGTCCCCAGAGGGACCTCAATGCACCACCCCGTGCACCAACCTGCCAGCTTGCTAGTGTAGCCCTGGGAGGGGAGGAGATGGGTGCCCCAGGTGGGTGGGATCCCGTAGAATTGACCCTTGTCTCGCTGGGAGACTTTGAGAAGGTCCCTAACCCCACGCTGCCTGATAACACTAAGAAGTACAGGCAGTGGGTGACCATCAATGGCCATAGGGTGGAGGCTCTGAGGGACACCGGAGCAAGTGCGACTGCTGTCAGCTCCCGGTTGGTGTCCCCAGAGCAGGTTGTCCCCCATGCATTCTGCCCAGTAGTGTCAGCAGACAACTCAGAGCCAGTGTGAGGTGGCTCAAGTTCCCTTTGAGGGGGGGAAGGGGGGGGAGAAGGGTGTCTCAGGAACTCTTCAAGTAGCTGTGAGGCCAGCCATGCCGGTAGACTGACTGTTGGGCAACGATTTAGAGAACTCCCCATGGGCTACGGTGGAGAGGAAGTCTCACTTGGAAATGTTGGGTCTGCCTGAGTGGGCGTGCGCGACCACTCGGTCCATGGCAGCCAGTAAGGACGTTCAGAAGGACCTGGAGCCTGAAAGTATGGCCCAGGCCCCTGCCTTAAAGAGAAGGGGTAGGGGGCGCGGGAAACCGGCCCCCATAGTTCCCACGGCCCAGGAGGGAGCAGACCTTGAGGGGGATGCCCTGGAGCCTACCGGGGAACAAGTAGCCGAACTGGGGGACCTGCCTGGGCTGACCCATTGGCAGCAGGAAGGAGGGCCCACCAGGGAGGAATTTTGTGAACAGCAGAGAACGTGCCCTTCTCTTGAGGGGCTGCGGCGACAGGTTACGGCCCACATCTGATCCATTGGGAGAATGACCTCCTTTACAGCGAGCCTAAGGTTGCTGAGCCTGGGTCAGCCCGTGTGCTGGTGGTACCCCAGTGCTTCAGAGCCTTCCTACTGGGGTTGGCTCATGATGTGCCATTGGCAGGACATCTGGGGCAGACCAAGACCTTTGAGAGGCTGGTCACCCACTTTTATTGGCCCCAGATGCGCAGGAGCTCAGATGCTCACTGCAGGACATGTGAAACTTGCCAGGCAAGGGGGAAGAGTGGGGGGGAAGATCAAAGCCCCACTCCAGCCCTTTCCAGTTGTCAGTACCCCATTCGAGCGAGTGGGCATTGACATTGTGGGGACTCTGGACCCCAAGACAGCCATGGGCAACAGGTTCATCCTGGTCTTGGTGGACCATGCCACACGGTACCCTGAAGCCATCCTACCCCGGACAGTGACGGCCCCCGTGGTGGGACGTGCACTGATGGGGATTTTCTCCCGTGTGGGGTTCCCCAGAGAGGTGGTGTCCGATAGGGGTACTAACTTCATTTCCAAATATATGAAGTCTTTGTGGGAGGAGTGTGGGGTAACTTATAAGTTTACCACCCCATACCACCCCCAAGGTAATGGTCTGGTTGAGAGATTCAACCGGTCCCTCAAAGGCATGATTATGGGCCTAGAAGAGTCCATGAGGCGCAAGTGGGACGTCCTCTTGCCATGCCTGTTGTTTGCTTACAGTGAGGTGCCACAGAAGTCCCTAGGGTTCAGCCCCTTTGAACTACTCTATGGTCACCCGGTAAGAGGGCCTCTGGGTCTGGTCAAGGAAGGCTGGGAGCAGTCTCCCAGGAAACCTCCCCAGGATGCGTTTAGCTACATGCTGGCCTTCAGGAACCAGACTCGGCATTTCAGAAAGCTTGCTGAGGCAAATCTGGAAGCCAGCCAGGAAGAGATGAAACGTTGGCACGATCAGAATGCCACTCTGAGTTTCAGCCTGGTCAAAAGGTTTGGGTCATGGCCCCAGTGGAGCCCTGTGCGCTCCAAGATAAGTGGACCGGACCATTTGAGGTGGTGGAGCGCAAGAGTCCTGTTACCTACTTGGTGGACTTGCGGTCTCCCCGGAACCCCTTGCGGGTCCTGCAGGTCAACCGCCTGAAGCCCCACTTTGAGAGGTCCGAAGTGGGCATGCTCCTGGCCACAGATGCTGGGATGGAGGAGGAGAGTGAGCCTCTTCCTGACCTCCTGTGTGCAAAGGAGCAAGATGGGTCAGTGGAGGGTGTGGTCTTCTCCACCACCCTGAAAAACAGAGTGATTGTCGCCAACTGTTGGGACAATTCAGTGATCTGTTCTCCCTGGTGCCTAGTGTCACTGATTGGTGTGTCCATGAAGTGGACACTGGGGACAGTCCTCCTGTTAAGCACAAGGCTTACCGAGTGACTGACCGGGTTAGGGCATCCATTAAGGAAGAGGTTTCCAAAATGTTTGCTTAAGGGGTGATTGAGTCCTCTAGCAGCCCTTGGTCCAGCCCAGTGGTCTTGGTACCAAAAGCTGCAGCGCCTGGTGCCACCCCAGAACTTCGGTTCTGCGTGGACTACAGAGGTCTCAATTCAGTCACAAAGACTGACGCGCACCCCATCCCCAGAGCTAATGAGCTCATAGATCGGCTAGGGGCTGCACGGTACCTCAGCACGTTTGATTTGACGTCTGGGTATTGGCAGATCGCCTTGACTGATGGGGCAAAGGAGAGGTCAGCATTCTCCACACCGGATGGGCACTACCAGTTCCGGGTGATGCCCTTTGGGATGAAGAATGCCCTTGCCACCTTTCAGAGGTTGGTCAACAGGGTGTTGGTTGGGCTGGAGCATTTCAGTGCCGCCTACCTGGATGACATTGTAGTGTTTAGTTCCTCATGGGAGGACCACCTGCGCCACCTCTGGGAAGTGTTGATGGCACTGCGAAGGGCAGGCCTCACAATCAAGACAAGTAAGTGCCAGATTGGGCAGGGTTCTGTGGTGTACTTGGGACACCAGGTTGGGAGCGGCCAGGTGGCGCCTCTACAGCCCAAAATTGAAACCATCCTGGCTTGGGAGCCTTCAAAACCCAGACACAGGTGAGGGCCTTTTTAGGACTCACGGGTTATTACAGGAGGTTTGTCAAGGGGTATGGCAACATTGTTGCATCCTTGACTGAGCTGACTTCTAAGAAGCAGCCAAAGATTGTGAACCGGACTGACACCGGTCAGAAAGCTTTTGACGCACGGAAGACTGCCATGTGCACAGCGCCTGTACTTCAGGCGCCCAACTTTTCAAAAGAATTTGTTGTCCAGACAGACGCCTCAGAGCATGGTGTGGTGGCTGTTCTGTCACAGATCAATGAGGAGGGTCTAGACCAACCGGTAGCCTTCATTAGGAGGTTACTTCCACAGAAACAGAGGTGGAGTGCAATTGAGCGTGAGGCATTTGCTGTGGTTTGGGCACTGAAGAAGCTGAGGCCATACCTGTTTGGGACTCACTTCCGGGTTCAGAAGGACCACAGGCCCCTCAGATGGTTGATGCAGATGAGGGGTGAGAATCCAAAGTTGTTGAGGTGGTCTATTTCCCTACAGGGGATGGACTTTACGGTGGAACACCGCCTGGGTACAGAACACGCCAATGCTGATGGTCTGTCCAGATTTTTCCGCCTTAGTGATGAGAACCCCCAAGTGGGTGGGTAGTTCTCCCCACATTTCAGCTGGAGGGGACATGTGTTAGGCCTGGCACCATTGGCGTGGGTCTCCCTTCCATCTTTCGCTTTTTGTCTCCTCTGTGTTTGCTGGTGCTAGATGCTCTGGGCGCTGTGCCACTGCCATTCAGTGCTGCAGCGCGAATGATCCCGATTGTAAATTGACTGGATGAATTGGTATTCCCATAATTGGCTCATTTGATTTACCAGTTAGTCCCTAGTATAGTGCACCGTGCGTGCCCAGGGCTGGTAGACCGAATGCTGCTGGTGGGCCTGCAGCGCTGATTGCGCCACCCACATAAGCAGCGCGTAAAGTGTGTCTCAGACCTGCCATCACAGAGTCTGTGCGCAGTCCAGAACTGCCATTCTTTGACTGTAAAGTGAACCCACTTCCCAGTCCCTCAACCTTCCCTTGGCATCATGCAAGTCACCCCTATGGCAGGGTGCGTTGTATGTGAAAGGTAGGACCTGCCTTGGTCTGTGTGGCATGTCCTGATAGTGAATTACACTTCATTGCGTTTTTCACTATGGCAAGGCGATCTGTTCCCTTAGGCCAGAATGGGCAGTTTTGATTATTACATTCTATAATCCTAGCTGACCCAAGGAACAGGTTTGGAAAGTCGAATTTAGTATGCCTGAGCTCAGAATATTAAAATACATCTTTTAGTGAGGATTATTTTTATATTCTGCGTTTGAAAATACCACTTCTAGGAAGTAGGTATTTTCTTGCCCAAGTCGTCCAGTGTGCTCTGCTGTTGTGTATTGGATGTCTGGTCTTGGAGGGTCAGGGCAGGCTGAGCCCGACCTGGGTTGAATAGCGAGATCTGCAGCTGGAGTATGGGGAGGGGTGACCCTTTGATCTGAGCAGGGCTGGGCCTGGCAAGGTGAATGATGGCTCCAGCCCCCACTGTGCGTCTGATGGCAGACCCCCTCTTCCTCAAAGGCAGGATGCTGCCTCGTAAATAAAGTGCTCCAGGACCACATCGAACTGGTTCTGGCTGGGTTCAGTGACTTGTGACTTTTAAGAACAAAGACCTGCGGGGTATAAAGATCTGGGCCGAAACCCCTAGAGGGTGCGTTACTTCTGGATGTCAAGACGAACCTCTGTCCGTGTAACGAGAGGAAAAGGACTTTGAAACTTTCATCCATCTTGCTGAAGCAACTACCCAAGGGCCTGATTTGAGCTTGCCTCCTGCTGAAGTCTCAGGGACATTAGACTTCACCCATCAGCCTTCTGAATTCCTATTGAGAAGGGTTCTACCTGCAGGTGAGGCCTCTGTCGAGAATTCCAGAGCCTCTGGGTCTACTGCGGGGAACAAGGGCTGAGAATCATCGCTATCGCGGGGCGCTGCAGCTGAGGAGCTGTTGCCGCCGAGAGCCCGCATCTGTCTGTGCTACGAGAATCATCGCTATCGCTATTGGGGGCCGCTGCAGCTGAGGAGCTGTTGCCGCTGAGAGCCCGCATCTGTCTGTGCTACGAGAATCATCGCTATCGCTATTGTGGGCCGCTGCAGCTGAGGAGCTGTGGCCGCTGAGAGCCCGCCTTTAATCACCGCCTCAGGATCATCGTGAGTGCACGCCGCGGACCGCTGCAGCTGCGGCCGCTGCGAGTCCGCCTGTCATCATCGCGGCTTCCTCCCGAAGCTGCGTGCCGTGCCCCTTTAAACCTCAGGTACACTGTGCATCACCGGGTCGCGTAGACCTCGGTCTCGAACTAAGTTAGTTTCACCCGCTTTAGAGTGTTTTATTGCCTTTTCAGTGAACTTATATTTACGTGCATTGTGGCTTGTTGATCGTCTTGAAGCCTTGTGTTAAATGGATATAAAGCTACTCATTTTTCTATAGTTACTGGTGTGGTGACCCTTTGTGGTGTCTTCACTGCGTTATTGTGTATGGTCACGAATGCTTCACACACTGCCTCTGAGATAGGCCTGTCTGCTCATGCTACGTTACCACAGGGTTGAGCAGGGGTTATCAAAGGGTGTAGCCCCCTTACTCTGACTTAGGAAGAAGGGTCCCTTCTTGGACATTGGCGCCAGCCATTGCCAACCAGAGATACCCATTTCTAACAAGGACTTATCTGCAAACTGTGTTAACATTGTGTTCCTCCATAGGATTGCAATGTAGTTCTATCTATTAGATTAAACTGTCTAACCTTATCACTGCAAAAGCATACAACGGTACTTGATTGACATTTACAGAAAACATTCTTAATACTGTTAAGTATATAAGGAAAATGCTACTTACCAGTATGCATCTGTTCTTGGCATGTAGAGCTGTAGAGTTGTTTATTTAGCATAGATCGCCATCTGGTGTTGGGCTCGGATGTTTGCACTTTGTTTTTGTTCGAAGAAGTGTTTGTAGTCACGAGATAGGTGACTCCTCCTTATGGTGATAGTGCGCATGGGCATCAACTCCATCTTCAGACTGTTTTTTGCCATAAAGGGTGATGATTGAGTTAGTAAGAGAATAGAAAAGGATGTCCATGTAATGTATCTAAATAAGATAATACTGCAACAGATAAAGGTACCCGGGGAGGTGGGTGGGCGGGCGTATACAACTCTACAGCTCTACATGCCAAGAACAGATGCATACTGGTAAGTAGCATTTTCCGTTCGAGGCATATGAGCTGTAGATTGTATACTTTAGCATAGACTATACAGCAGTTTTCCTCCCTAGCGGTGACAACCTGCATCTGTTGCAGTGGTTTGAAAAAGTGTTCTTAGTACAGCCTGGCCCACAGTAGCTTGTTTTGCTTGCACATCTACACAATAGTGTTTAGTGAAAGTATGTGGTGTAGACCAAGTTGCTGCTTTGCAAATGTCATCTAGGGGAATGTTCCCTAAGAATGCCATAGAAGCCCCCAGTTTGCGTGTTGAATGAGCTCTAGGTGGAATAGTTAATGTGCGTTTAGCTTTAAGATCGCATATTTGGATGCATTTAACAATCCACCTTGCAATTCCGGTCTTTGAAATCGGATTGCCTTTGTGAGATGGGGAGAAAGCTACAAAAAGTTGTTTTGTGTTTCTAAAGGTCTTAGTTCTTTCGTTGTAGTAGAGTATCGCTCTTTTAACGTCTAGCGTGTGGAGAGCACGTTCTGCCACTGAGTCTGGTTGAGGGAAAAATACTGGAAGTTGAACCGACTGATTAAGGTGGAAGGCAGATACTACTTTAGGCAGAAATTTTGGATTAGGCCTAAGAACCACTTTACTATGGTGTATTTGTAAAAATGGTTCTTGTATGGTTAATGCCTGGAGTTCACTAACTCTACTAAGGGACGTGATAGCTACCAGGAAGGCTACTTTCCAAGTGAGGAACTGTAACTCGCATTTGTGCATAGGTTCAAATGGGGGACCCATGAGTCTGGTAAGGACTATATTGAGATTCCATACGGGAGAGGGTGGAACTCTAGGTGGAATTATTCTTTTAAGTCCTTCCATAAACGCTTTGATAGCGGGTACTCGAAACAAAGACAAATGTTGTCTGTTTTGGAGGTAAGCGGCGATTGCAGCAGTAGCCGTATAGATGTGTATGCTAGGTTACATTGTTGTAGATGCAAAAGATAACAGATTATGTTTTGGATAGAAGCATCTAGCGGATTGATTTTGTTATTTGTACAATAAATGACAAATCTCTTCCACTTTGCTGCATAGCATGCTCTAGTGGTAGGACGTCTAGCCTCTTTAATGATGTTCATACAGTCTGGCGGAAGATTGAGGTAGCCAAACTCTAGGACTTCAGGAGCCAGATCGCAAGATTGAGTTGATTGGGATCTGGGTGCCTTATTTCTCCATGGTTCTGAGTGAGGAATTTGGGGGAGAGGTGCAGCTTTTGATGAGGCACTACTGAGTTCCAACAGGGTTGTGAACCATGGTTGGCGTGCCCATGTTGGAGCAACTAGGATCATTGTGAGGGAGTGTTGTTTGAGCTTCCAAACCACTAACGGAATGAGCGGGAGAGGCGGAAAAGCGTATGCTAATTTTCCTGACCAGTTCATCCATAGCGCATTGCCTTTGGACAATGGGTGTGGATATCTGGAGGCGAAGCTTGGGCATTTTGATGTGTGGCGAACAGATCTCTGTCTGGATGACCCCACATGTGAAAGAATGGAAGAACTTGAGGATGAAGTTCCCATTCGTGGATTTGCTATGTTTGACGACTGAGCATATCCGCGATCTGATTGTGTACTCCCGGAAGATGTTGTGCGAGGAGGTAAATGTTTTGAGGAATAGACCATCTCCATATGCTTTGCGCTAGTTGTGAAAGCTGAAGAGTGTCCCCCCCCCACCCCCCTGTTTTTGTATGTAGTACATTGCTATCATGTTGTCTGTACGGACAAGGACAGCTTTGCCTACTAGCAAGAGTTGAAAAGACTTTAGTGCTAGAAAGATTGCCAGTAACTCCAGGTGATTTATGTGGAGTTGTTTTTGTTGATGGGTCCATATGCCCTGAACGGTTTGGTTTTGGAGATGAGCTCCCCAGCCGGTGAGCAATGCGTCTGTTGTTAGCACTATCTGTGGAACTGGGTCGAGGAACGGCCGCCCTTTGGACAGATTTTGTGTGTCCCACCACTGCAGAGAGCGATGTGTGCGGCTGTCCACCAACACCAGATCTGTCAACTGACCTTGAGCCTGGTTCCACTGATGTGCCAAACATTCCTGTAATGGCCGCATCTGGAGTCTTGCATAAGGAACGATGAGGATGCAAGAGGCCATCATTCCGATTAACTGCATAAAGACTTGAGCTGGCAATGAGTGTTGAGGCTGAAATTGGGATATTAGAACCTGCATGGTGCGGATCCTGACTGGATTGGGGTATGCTAGGGCTTTTGAGGTGTCCAGAGTGGCTCCTAGATACTGTTGTATGTTGGATGGTTGTAGGTGAGACTTGGTGAGGTTTACTGTGAACCCGAAGTCGTGAAGCAATTGGATCGTTTTGTGTGTGTTGTACACAACTGTTGTGAGATTTGGCTTTTATGAGCCAGTCGTCCAGATAAGGGAACACGTGGATGTGTTGCCTTCGTAAGTGAGCTGCCACCACTGCGAGGCATTTGGTTAAGACTCTGGGTGCAGTGGTCACCCCGAATGGGAGGACTTTGAACTGATAATGTTGACCATCCACTCTGAACCTGAGGTATTTTTTGAGAGAGGGATGAATAGGAATATGAAAGTAGGCGTCCTTTAGATCTAGCGTGGAGAGAAAGTCGCCTTGTTGAAGTAGTGGGAGCACCTGTTGGAGAGTGACCATGTGGAAGTGGTCTGACTGAATTAGAGGTTTAGGGGTCTGAGGTCCACTATTGGCCTGAGACCCGTCTTTCTTTGGGATTAGAAAATAGAGGGAGTAAACCCGTGCCCTGATGAGGTAAGGGGACTGGTTCTATTGTGTTTTTTTGTAAGAGCGAGAGAACCTCTCGTTTTAGAAGAGTCAAATGTTCCGTGGACATTGGACGGTGTTTGGGAGGGATGTGTGGGGGATTGGAGGTGAGTTCCAGGCAGTAACCATACTGGATAATTTGTCTTACCCACTTGTCTGTGGTGATGGAATTCCAGACCGGTAGGAACTGTGATCGACGTCCCCTGACAGGTGTGGAATGGTCGGGGGGAAGTGGAGGGAAGTCACTGCTTGGTGGTAGGGGAGGTGCAGGTGTTGTTACAGCGCCCTCTCCCTTTATTATTGTTACCCCTGTATCCACCCCTAAAATATCCTTTGAAAAAAGAACCTTGGTTGGGGCTTTTGTAAGATGAAGAGGGTTGCTCTGATGTATCGGTTTTGGAGCCACCCCTATAAAAGGAGCGACGAAAGGAGCCTCTATGGGAAGGTAATTGCAAGGCCCCCATAGATTTAGCAGTCTCTGTCTTTCTTCATCTTTTCTAAAGATGTCGACTGTAGGGCCAAAGAGATGTTCTTGGTCAAAAGGCTGGTTAAGGATACTGGTTTGCACCTCCTGTTTGAAACCAGATATCTGGAGCCAAGCGTGCCTGCGTAACAAAACGCTGGTATTAACGGCACGAGAAGCGGTATCAGCGGCATCAAGAGCACATTTAATAGATGTATTCGTGATTAATTTGCCTTCCTGTATAAGGCCATTCGCCTTGTCCTTATATTGGTCAGGGAGATGTTGGAGAAGCTTCTCAAGCTCATCGTAATGAGCCCTGTCATATCTTGCCAACAAAGCTTGGGTGTTGGCAATCCTCCAAGAATTAGCAGCTTGTGACGCAATGCGTTTGCCGGATGTGTCCAAAAGCTTTGACTCCTTATCAGGAGGTGGGGCGTCTCCTGTGGTTTGTGAGTTGGCCCTTTTACGTGCATTAGACACCACAAGGGAGTCTAAAGGGACCTGACCCTTGATGTATATGAGGTCGCTGGGAGCTGCTTTGTATTTTTTTTATCTACTCTGGGGTTAAGAACTCTGGCCCTGACAGGGTCTTTAAACACTTCTGGTGCATGTTTAAGTAAGCCCTTTAACATTGGTAGGGTATGTGAGGACTTTTGTGGCTGAGCAAAAGTCTCTAATAGGAAGTCTTCTTCCAAGGGATCTCAATGTAATTGTACCCCGTGATATTGTGCAGCCCTGGTGATTAGTTGCGCAAATCCCACATTGTCATCTGGTGGGGATGGCCTAGAGGGGTATAGGTCCGGGTCATTTTGTAGATCCGGATCAATATTTTAATCCTGCCAGGGATCTGGATCTTCTGGGGTGATGTGTGTCATCATCATCCCCTTGTGGATCTGTGTTCCCATCCCCACCCCCATAATCACTATCATCATGTGGTGGTGGAGGTTAAGATGTGGGTTGTGGGGAATGTACTGGAGAAATTGGTACATTGGGATCAGCAGGAGGAGTAGAGGGTGGGGGAGGTGAAACAGGTGGAGAGGTATTAGTGCCTAGTTCTCTTTTTTTCCGAGGAACTGGAGAGTTTTGTTAATGGTCCGGTTTCCTCTTCGGTGTGGAAGTAATCTGACCAGTGGTTGGGTCAATATGTATATTTTTTTGCTTCGGATCCGAGAGATCTGGTACCGAAGGGTGTTTTGATCGTGTCCTTTTTGGAGTGGAAGATTTGTGTTCAGGATGTTACTTTGCTTTATGAGGGGTTTTTGACTCTTTAGGCTTAGGTGTCGGAGTTTTCGGCTCCAAGGCTTTTTTCGGCTCCGAAGACTTTGGTTTCGATTGTTTCGGCTCTGAAGGCTTGTCTTTAGGCTGTTTCAGCGCCAAAGGTTTCGGCGCTGAAGGTGTTTTCGGTGCCGGTGATTAAGGGTGTGGCACATTTATGGATTTGGGCTTCGGTGCCGGAGGTGTTTTTCGGTACCGGAGTGGGGTCGGCTCGAGCCCGAGCCTGAAGGCTTGTCTTTTGATTTCATAGCCGGGCCGGAGGGCGGGGTGTCTGAAATATTTGGTCGGTGTAGACCTGGGCCAGAGGGCGAAGGTGTTACCGGAGCCTCCTGTGTGGGAGTGGGCAGGACAGGGGTCTCAGTACTCACGGACCGCTGAGCTGGAGTGACTGCGTCGTCGACGGAGTCATCGGCCTCGGAGACCGAGATCTGTTCTTCCTCGGCTCCGTGTTCTGGAAGGGTATCAGGACCTGGTTCGAAGATTTCCGGAATCGAACTGCTTCCCCGGGACATTTTGAGGTGTCACGCCAGATTATCACGGATGGTTTTATTGGACCTGAAAGATGAACAGGCCTCGCAGGTGTTCTCTTCGTGCTCCGGGGTAAGGCAGAGATTACACACCTAGTGTAGGTCCGTGTGTGGGAACTTAGCACCACACTGGGGACATTTCTTGAAGGGAGTTCGTTCCATCGACTTCCGACGTGATCGGCGCGGGTAGGCCCAACGGCCCGCGTCGAAGTCTAGGTCGAGTAGCTTGATTGTAGGAGAATGTGCGTCGAAAGGGAAACGTGATCGAGACAATACCGTCGAGCGGTGAGTGATTGCGCGTCGAGGTGGGGTTTCGATAACGACACCGACCGGAGCGCAGCAAGTCACATCCGAACCCGATGGCGGAAAAATACAATCTGAAGATGGAGTCGATGCCCATGCGCACTATCACCATAAGGAGGAGTCACCTATCTGGTGACTACAAAGACTTCTTCGAACAAAAACAAAGTGCAAACATCCGAGCCCAACACCAGATGGTGATCTATGCTAAAGTATATAATCTACAGCTCATAGGCCTCGAACAAGCGTTTACAAAACATTACTGCATTCTTGAACAGTATTGCTACTTTTAAAACATTGTACAGCTTACCTGCACCAAGTGATTCTTGGTTCTAGATAAAATAACAATGTAACAACTTTTTATACAAACCAATTAGTCTGGATTCAATCTTTGAGTGTGCACTATTATTTCTTGCCCGAGTGTGTACAATAAATACTTAACACTACCTTCTGATAAGCTTAACTGCTCAGCCCAGCTACCACTATATTGAGAGTAAGGTATTATCCATCTACTTCCACCTCTGCCATACCTTTGGCGACTCACTGGACTCTGTGCACACTATACCGCTTTTTGGTATAGCATATACCAAGCCAGCATACTACAGTGCTCAGGTGCAATCTGCCCAAACCAGATGTCGGAAAAATCAATATAACAAAATTGATTGGATACTTGACGTCAAATCCGCAGTAAAAAGATTACCTTGAGAAAAAACGTTTTAAGTCTGAGCCCAACACTAGATAGCAGAAGTGTGCATAGCACGTGTATCTGCATCCATAACATGCGACCAATACATAGGATTCCTTCTAACCCATTTTTAGTTGTAAGGTGCAGCTCAGTTGGCTCCGCATATCGCAGGTTTATGGAGAAACTACAAACCCTATATATTCATGCTTACAACCAAAAGGGCCTATCACATGAAATGGAATGCTGCAAAATGTCACAAATGGCTGTATTTTCCAACTCATTTTCATCCTTTTTTTTTTTTTTTTTTTACAGATTCTTTGGGGACCCCTTGCTGAATTCAGAATTGAGTCTATTTTTCAGAAATGTATAGCTTTCCGGGACCATCCACAGGTTTTGCACCGGTTTCTACTGCAAACAGGTTCAAACCACCAAAATTAGGAAAAATGGTCTACCTCTAAGAAAAATGGCAAAAAGGTGGGGAAAAGAATATTTTTGATACAACGCTGCTTGTTCTTGAAAGCTGGGAAGAAAGTGATCCTAGCACAGCAAACCTTTTATTGATGCCATTTTTAGGGGGGGGGACACGGGACACTTTAATGCCCAGCACTTGCCCAATTAAAAAAAAAAATATATCTATATTCTGGCTATTTTCTCGGTCCCTCCAGTGGAATTTACAAACCAGCATACCTTTAGAATCGCAAGGACACTGCAAATAAGCATTGACAAATGAGCATTGAGTGTTGTAGAGTGAATTGGCATAGAGTGCACTGCTGCAGAGTGGTGTGGAGTGTCGTAATGTAGAGTTGTGCAGAGTAGATTGGAGTGGCCTTGAATGGAGTGGCGCAGAGTGCAGTGTAGTGGTGTAAAGTGGCGTGGTGCAGAGTAGAGCGCATTGGCGTGGAGTATGCATGGTGTGGTAGCACACCATCATTACAGACAACACATTTTCAATTGAAATGATCATTACATTTGCACGGACATACAGTTTTACTAATAGAACTATACAGCACACCAACTATAAGTTGGAAATGGCATCACCTAGTGTATATAAAAGTATTTGTTTCCAACACACTTCAAAATTAACAATGTGCTTCGTTTGTGCGTTTCTAATTTTGATATATTCTGAAATACTAGAACAGTTCATTTAAATGTTTGCTACAAAAAAACCTTTCCTAGTCACAGTATCCAGCAACATTGTCACATAAATCCTCTCACTTTGAAGTCAGAGAAAGAAAAGTAAACACCAAGCTCCCTCGGAAGACAGACTCACATTTGACCTCCGTCTTTGACTGCACAGCAAATGTGATAAGACCATAACAAAGTTTACAGAAAGGAGCGCTTGTGGAAGAATATAAGAGAAGTCTGTATGAAAAGGCTTTGCTCCTTGGAAAGGACAAACTCACTCTGGACAGTCTAAAACAAAGCCCGCAAATAGAAAGCCAGAAAATGTGAGATACATACCACAAATCCAATGGTAAGCAACGGGCAGAACACATTCCAAAGGAAGCTTTCTGAATGTCCCTAAGAGGTCTTTAGCAAACCAGACAGCTGCGCTGTCGGGTAGGCTTCGACCTAAAAAGGGCTCAGCACTGGGGGGTGGAAAAGCATCAGCAGCTGAGAAGAAAAGATTACAGGTTTGAAGATTTTACCTTAACTCATAGCAAAATTCAATATAGAATAATGGATCCCAGATGCTGGATGGTAACACATTTTCTCCAATTGTTGAGATCATGAACACAGAGAAACATTTTTACCCTTTCCTCTTGTTAGCCTCACCATCAGTGCAAAAGTCAGTCAAAGAAACATAATAGACATTTTAGGATTTAATGAAGTCACAAATGGGCCCAGAGAGCGAACAAGAGATGGGAGAAAGGCTGGTGGACCGTCCCAGTCTCCCACCACTCCCCTACTCCAACACTCACCATTTCATTTACATCAGTTTCTTTTACCATTCACACACATACAGTGAAGGGATGGGGAAGAGGGCAACCCTTCACACAAACATACAGGAATAAAAAAGAGAAATACATTAAAACAAGGGAAATGAGGTGTATGCAGTGCTTAAAATCACACCCCAAACCTTACAAATGTACAAAATATTCTCTTTAAAGTCAGGGATGCTGCGGAGTTTGAATATATAAATATTTACACATTACTTCCAAAAGCCTTGTTTTTTCCCCACCCCAAGGCTCAGAGTCCAAATACATATAATAATAATATTAATTATAATAACAATAATATTACTGAGAACAGACAAAGGCAGGGGACGCTATTATCTTGATTCCCTGTCCTTATATAGTGCCGAGAGGTCCCGCAACTCTGCGGCATGGGGTGTGGTCCTACGTGGTGGTGAGCCAGGTCGCGTACTTGTGGAGGGAATAAGAGGAGGTGGGGCACTCAGCAGGTTGATCGGAGGAGTCTTACTGAGAAGGCTGTTTGGGTGGCCCATGGCGGGGTTAATTCGAGAATACAGGTGTCCCCCAAGACTTGCCATTATAGTGTGATGTGGAAGGTGGGCTTCCAAGGCAGAGTGGGGCAGCCCATATAGACGGGCCCGCTCATAGTCTTCTCGAAACATGTGCGCTCTTTCGTCCATCAGTGCAGCAGCGGCACGCTCAGGCTCCCGATCTCTGAAGGCCTGCTCATGCTCGAAGTAGCGCGGAGCAGCAAGACGCTGCAAAGAATCTGAGCGAAGGGCCAGCTCTCTGCTCAGCAGCTCTCTGCGATGCATCTCCAAGTTGCTGCGGTAGGGCTCCCTCCACGCCTCGAGGGCAAAAGAGGCGTGTGGGAAACGCTCCCCTACTCCCATGGCATGTCCCATGCTGAGGTACGGTGCTATAGCTCTAGGCCTGTCAAACATTGCCAAGGTGTTCAGAGTGTGCATGCCAGCAGGAGACATGTGGAGGGGTATGTGCATTCCAGCCTGGCCATGTGGAATGTTCTGCAAGGGGCTAGCATGAAGGACATTATTGGCACGCTGAACTTGCGCCATTTCAAACCCAGTCATGATCACATCCGGCTCCTCTTTGCGCTCTTCTTTCACTTTGACATCATGCTTCCTCAAAGCCTGTTCAGGCGTTAACTGTGGTTTACGGTCTGTTGCCTCCCGGCTAACGCTAGACCTGCTGTTGGGCCGGACACTTTCATTCATAGGAGTCCGGACATATGGTGAATGCTCCCTGGCAACAGTTGTTTTGGAATCTTCAGAGGCCAGGCGTCTGACCAGACCACTCTCTACAATAGCATGTGTGTCACGCAGCTTCTGCTCTGACAGGTAGTGGTCTTTGCTTGGGTCTGCAAGATCCCGGCTGCGCTCCCTGTCACGCACATCACTACTGCCATGTCCACGGTCATCTCCCACTGATGTACGACCACTGCAGTGTGCCACCAGAGGTTTGTGGGTTGGAGTTGCTGGAGATCCTCTGACTGGATGTTTGGAGAAGAGATCCCTGAAAGAGTGGAAAAAAAAATGTGAAACAAGTGCAACATCAGTAGACTGCAGTTTTAAATCTTTCAATCCTCTATTATTTTGGGCAAACGTCCGTATTCCCTTATAAATATGGTACTTATCACTCAATCAGAGGTGCAGAACTACAAAACCATGGATTTATCCAATACAGAAAAATGTGAACCAATTGGAACTGTACAGCAAGAGTGACTCCATAAAGTATCAAGTGTTAGCACTCGGAAAGTGTGGCTATATACTTCTATTCTATGGTTTCAAATGTTGTAGACTTTAGACAACTTTGCTGCCTTGAACGCACATTTTTTTTTTAATCTTTCCTTAACATTTATCTAGAACAGCAGAAGAATAATGTAATGTGGAACCAGGAACAAATGTGTGACTTTGCCTCCATTACTACCCTAAGACGACATTAAAAATGTCTGTCCACTTGCCATGCATGACTAAGTGCAAGTCAAGCCTTCGGGCAGTGGGAACTGGACAACTACACAATTCTGATTGGTTAACATCATGGAAAATTATTTATCTGTCCATTAGTAAGTCACTCTTTCTCTGGGAAAGGACAAAAAAAACAATCTTCAAAGACGACAGCTACACAGTATTACTATGTAAAGGAGTTATGGACCGTTGTGACATCATCAAACTGGCTGCAAACAGCATTAATTCACTGTCTAGTTGAAAGACAAAGGGTTAACCATCTACCACCTGTTAACCAAAACTAGTACTGGGTGATGCTCATTCATTTCAATGGCAGTCTTCATTGTTACAACAGCTCAAGTAAAATTCAACACCATCTCTTCAAAATCCCAGTCTTAGTTTAGCATTACCCAAATCAACTACCAAAGACCTATTTCATACCTACATTAGGTGGGCTAGTTAGAGGGTGGTGAGTAAATTGACCTTTTCTTTCAAAGTCATTTTTTCCTTACCATGTGCACACATGGAGCATGCTTATTCCCAAAAAAGCACATCAGTGGGAGTAGTTTTTCTTCTACTTAACTGCATTAAAGCAGTCAGGCATATTGTAATTTATGGTGTTACTAAATATATATGCACGCAACACTTTACTTAACTGCAACAATGCTGTGCATGCCACCCCGCCCTGGTACATTTTTTTCCCTAAGCACTATATATTTTTCCCAAATAGATCTGTCAATTTAAGAGCGTACTGAAGCCCACTCTGCATTATGTTTTTCAACAGAGGCTAGCTCTGTTGAAAGGAGGTACATCTAGTCATGTAACCCCAAAACTCCGTTATGTTCACGACTGCTCCACAAAGTTGATGACTGGCAATGCAAGCAATGATTCTACTTCAGGGGTACAAGACTTCCCTGGAGTAGCCAGGTAAAACCCTGTCCACAGCCTCCAAGTAAAGGTCTGCCCAGTTTCCCAATCTGTGGTCCTTTGCCTATCACTGCATGTCCGTAGCACAGTTATAAATGGAAACATGTATGCAACTGCACAAGATGGTGGGCTTTGCACAAGGCTTAATCTGTGGTGGAAAGAACAGAACCATGCACATCTTTGTTCTCAGGGCCGGATTCCTGAAATTGGAGTTGCCCACTGACTGAGCAGACTATTATGAAGCAATTAAGTGCCTTCCTTGTGTTCCCTTTTATTGCACATATGCCTAAATTATTTTTAACTGAGCCAACACCTCACCTCTCTCTTTGTGGGATCTCTCTTTAGGAACAGGTTATTAAGATTCCCTATCATGGATATTGTAACTGATTGTACAGCTCATAGGCACTATGGCTTTTTTTATGTACAGAAATGCTGCACCTTGTTTTCAGCTTTCTTCTCTACTGTTAAGATGGTTCAGAACAGAAGATTGATGAATTTACAATCAACTCCACCTTTTGGAAAAAGCAAACTTCCGAAACAGAACCTTGATGAGTGATCAATTTCAAGCGCTACCAGCTCCGGCGCTTCGGTTTACTACTATCCACTTTAACCTATTGGATACATGGTTGAAACCAAGAAGAGCTAACCACCACGGTTATTTCCAGGTTATTTCCAGCCTAGTAAAGATTCTCATGCAGCAGTATGTGTGGTCTCACTGAGTGACATGAAGATGTCCAAAGTGACATTGTGTGCATAACAGTGTGATTTGTATCTTTCTGCAGGCTTTGCCCATGGTGGATAGGAAAGCCTGACCATCCTTATTCCTATCAGAAACTGAAGTTACCTCTCTAGAGGGAGGCTTTCGCTTTCCCTACCCCTTCAATTGTTCAGTGGAGGTTTCCACTGCCAGTGAAAGTCCTCTGAACAAAAAACACACCATCTATGATGCTGACCATATTTTAGATACTCTGACTCTCTGGCTGCATCGGTCACACATGGGCACACTTCCACCAGGTTAAACTAGCCGGAACTCCATCTACCTGCCCCAGGAAGCTGCGAAAACCAATAACAAAGGGATTTCAGGCACATTCCCCCACGGAATGAAAGAAAACAAAATGTTGCTTACTTGCAATCCTAGCTCTCCTACAGGGGAATCTCCATTAAAATCATAAGCACTGAAATGTCATGCAAAAACAGGGGACCCCAGAACCATTTTTACAAAACACTAATCCAATTCACTTTTATTTTTTTATTTTTGACAGCCAATTGCGGGCTATAGTGGACAAGGTTTATTACACTTAGTAACATTTTTAAAATTAACATTTTTTTGTTGTTAAGTTAAGAAAAGCTCTTTCATAAAGTTTTAAAGGTAAAAAGTAAGAAAACATGGCATGGTTATGTAGGCTGCTGTACTGAGGGGCTGAAAAACGGACGCTACTGCTTTTAGGAATCACACTTCACCAGTATCCTATCATGCCATGTCAGTGACAGTTGCTCTAGTCATTTTGAGCAAAGAGACAGTATGCTGCCTTACATACAATTAATCTCCGTTCTCTTCCACCTGGAGGGAGGGGTGCTTGTAGGAAACGAATAGTTTACCTGTCGGTGTAGTTTTGCAGCTTGAAGACTTTCTGGATTCACTATGCTGTGCATTATTCCGCGGTCTAGTGGTTGGATCCGGAATCGTAGTCTCTTTTTTTCCCCCCGGTGTAGCCCAGGTGGGCGTCGACGCCCCACCATTTGGTGTCCTCCCGTGACGTCGGCGCGCTTCCTCCGGAAGCTCCCACCCTTGGGCGCCATCTTCGGATTCTTTTTTTCTTGTCTTGTGTTTTTCCTTGTTTATCTTGTTACCTTTGAAGGTTTTTTGAAGTTTTTGTTATCCCCATCTTCCTCCTGTCTCATCTTTCTGGCGGAGGCGGGTGGGTTCGCTAGTGAATCCAGAAAGTCTTCAAGCTGCAAAACTACACCGACAGGTAAGAAACTATTCGTTTTGCAGCGTGAATCTTTCTGGATTCACTATGCTGTGCATAGACTTTGTAGCGGTTTGCTATGTTTGTGGCGGCTGGGTGGAAGATGAGCGTTGGTTGTTGAATATATGTTGAAGCACTTTTTGACCTACTTGTGCTTCTTTGTTCATCTGTATATCCACGCAGTAGTGCTTAGTGAATGTGTGCACTGAAGCCCATGTTGCCGCCAGGCAAATGTCTTGGATAGGTGTGTTTGCCAGGAAGGCGATTGTTGCTCCCTTTTTCCTGGTTGAGTGAGCCTGAGTTGCCCCTTGTAGCTCCTGGCCTGCTTGTTTGTGGCAGTATTGAATTGCTTGTGCGATCCATCGTGCAATGGTATCTTTTGTTACTGGCCTGCCCAGGAAACTGCTTGCGAAGGACACAAAGAAATGCTTTGTCTTCCTACAACCTTTAGTCCTTTCAATGTAGTGCATTACTGCCCTTCTGGCGTCCAGCGTGTGCAGCACCCTTTCTGCGCTGGTGGATGGTTTTTGGAAGAAACTGGGAATTTGTATTGTTTGGCTTATATGGAACTTGGACACCACCTTAGGCATGAAGTGTGGGTCAGTCCTCATTACCACCCTGTCATTGTGAATTTGAATGTAGGGTTCTTGTAGTGTAAGGGCCTGCAACTCGCTCACCCTTCGGAGCGAGGTCATCGCTACCAGGATTGCTGTTTTTATGGTGAGCATATGAAGCGAGGCCTTGTGAATAGGTTCGAATGGTGCTTTCATAAGCTGCGTTAAAACCACGTTGAGGTTCCATGCCGGCGGCGGCGGCGGCATCCTCTTTGGCGGGGCTATTCTTTTGGCTCCCTCTAGGAATCTTTTTACCACTTGAGATGTAAAGAAGCTTTTCCCCGTTTCTCCTCTTGTATAGGCTACTATTGCTGCCAGGTGCACCCTTAGTGATGTGCAGCTCAGGTTACTCTTTAGTAAGTGTGTTAAGTATCTTAGCACAGTTGACTCTCTGGTGATTCTATTGTGGAGCCTCTCCTTGATGCACCACTCAGTGAATTTCTTCCATTTCGCTGCATAGCATTTCCTTGTGGTGGGCCTCCTTGCTTCTCGGAGTACCGCTAGCGTGCTTTGCGGAAGCTTGAGGTGGGCGAACTCTAGGTCTTCAGGAGCCATGCTGCTAGGCTGAGGCTCTCTGGTTCTGGATGGAGTACTCTTCCGTGTTCCATCGAGAGCAGGTCCCTTCTTTTTGGGAACCTGTGTGGTGGTTCCTGTGCCATTTCCACGATCTGTGAGAACCAGGACTGCCTGGCCCACTGAGGTGCCACTAGAATTAGTGTCATGTTGCTTGTTCTGCACTTGCTGAGCACTTTGTGTATCAGCGGTATCGGTGGAAAAGCGTATGCAAATGTCTTTGACCAGCTCATCCATAGGGCATTTCCCTGGGATTGATGTCCTGGTTGCCTGGATGCGAAGTATTGGCATTTTGCATTCTGGTGTGTTGCAAACAGGTCTAGTTGTGGTGTTCCCCACTTTTTGAATAGTTTTTGCGTCTCCTGAGCGTTGAGCTCCCACTCGTGTGAGGTCGACGTTTGTCTGCTCAGTCTGTCTGCTACCACATTGTCCTTCCCCCGCAGATGTATTGCCAGTAGGTCTATTTGTAATGGGATAGCCCATTTCCAGATTTGTTGCGCTAGATCTGACAGCGCCACCGACTGTGTTCCTCCCGGCTTGTTGATGTAGAACATCGTTGTTGTGTTGTCTCTTTGTACTAACACCCTTTGGCCGTACAGCGGTTTCTGGAATGCTTTGAGGGCAAGGAATACGGTCTTGAGTTCTAGGTAGTTGATGTGTTTGACGGCATCTGTTTGCGTCCATAAACCCCTCACTTTGAGCAGTTTCATGTGCGCTCCCCACCCCATTTGGGATGAGTCTGTTGTGATGGTCACTGTTGGAGGTGGTGGTGTGAACGGTTTTCCCCTTGTTATGTTGTCCCTGTTCCACCATGCTATCTCTTCCTGCACTGCGTGCGTTACAACCACTAGATCTTCCCAACTCCCCGTTGCCTGTGACCACTGCTGTTGCAGCCATTCCTGGAAAGGTCTCATGTGTAGCCGAATATTGGGGACTAAGTGTATGCATGATGCCATCATGCCCATGAGTTTGCTCACTGTCCTCACGGTCAGACGTTTCCCCTTCCGGTAGTGGCGAGTCTCCTTCAGTAGTGCGAGGGTCCTCTTCTCGCTGGGGAACACACTTCCTTGAATGGTGTTGATTCTCGCACCCAGGAAGATCTTCACTTGTTCTGGTTCCAGCGATTACTTCTCCTCGTGTATGGAGAAGCCCAGTTTTGTCAGCGTTTGTGTGACCTGCTGAGCATGTAGTTTGCACTGGTTGTATGAGTTTGCCTTTACCAACCAGTCGTCTAGGTAGGGGTATACGTGTATTCCCTGTCTTCGCAGATGTGCTGCTACGGCAGCTAGGCATTTGGTGAATACTCTTGGCGCTGATTTTAGGCAGAAGGCTAGGGCCGTGAACTGGTAGTGCATCTTGCTGATGGTAAATCTGAGCAGATGCTTGTGTTTTTGGTTCATAGGGATGTGTAGGTAGGCATCCTTGAGGTCTATTGTGGCCATAAAATCCCCGTGCCTTATTTGAGGTATGACCTCCTGCAAGGACGTCATCTTGAACTTTTGAGTTTTTATGTATTTGTTTAGGAACCGTAGGTCCAGTATGGGCCTTAATGTTTCGTCTACCTTTGGTATGAGGAAGTAGTTGGAGTACACTCCTGTGCCCTTTTCTCTGTATGGCACTCTTTCTATAGCCTGTTTGTGGAGGAGTTCTTGTGCTTCCTGCCACAGTAGTGACAGCTCTTCTGTTGAGCGTCTTGTTTGCCGGCCTCCTGTTTGGTGGCTTCCTTACCAGTTCTATGCAGTAGCCGAACTGTATGATGTTGAGTATCCACTGGTCGGTTATCTTCTCCCACTCCTGGGAGTAGTGTTGTAGTCTGCCTCCTACGGGCGTTGTATGCTGGTAAATTTGTAAGTCTTGTCAGTGTCTTTTGTTGTGCCACGCCACTCGAGATGTTGGGAGTGCAGGCACGTTTTGTATTGTTAAGTCACTTGGGGGGCGGGTTGCTGGCCGCCTCTTCTCGTATGGCCTCGTCCGTTTGGTCGGCTTCGAAAGGACTGGCCCCTTTGTTGGTTCTGCCAGCCTTGTTGCTGCTGACCCTGTTGCGCCTGGCTGCTTCCCTGAAATGTTTGCTGGAAGGCCTGGTGCGATGTTCCTGGCTGGTTCCCACCTCTGCCATTCGGTCTTCGTGAGGGGGTGCCCCTTCTCATACCCCTGAACTGCAGTGCTCCCATGGACCTTGCAGTTTCGTTGTCTTTTTTGAGCTGCGTCAGCGTCTTGTCCACGGGCGTGCCGAACAGCTTTTTCCCGTCGAAGGGCAACTTCAGGATGTTGTTTTGCACCTCTGGCTTGAACCCAGAGATCCTGAGCCAGGTATGTCTTCTCTCTGTTACCCCGATCATCATCAGCCTGCTTGATGAATCAGCTGCGTCCAGGGCCGACTTCAGGCAGGTGTTGGCCATGTTTTTCCCCTCCTCTACGAGGTGTGCCTCTCTTTGCTGTTGTTCGGTGGGGAGCAGTTTGAGCAACTGCCCAACTTCTTCCCAGTGCCGGTAGGCGTGCCTATTTATAAGGGCATTGGAGTTGGCAATGCGCCAATGTATTGCCGCATTCCTTTCGATTTTCCTCCCTGTGAGGTCTATCCTCTTGCTCTCCTTGTCTGGAGGCGGTCCGGAGTTTGTGGGAACGTTGGCCCTCTTCCAGGTTGTTGCTGTTATGATGGAATCAGCCGGTACAGATCCCTGGATGTATGGTGGGTCTATGGAAGAGTGTTTGTATTTTTGCTCAGCCCTGGGGGTGACAGATCTGCAGGTAGAAGGCTCCTTGAAAGCTTCCCTGCCTTGGTCTAGCACACTAGGGAGCATAGGAAGGAATTGGCTCCTAGTTTGTGTTGGCAACAGTGTTTCCAGGAGAAAACAGGCTTTTGGCTTTTCCTCCTCCATTTCCACTCTGTAGGTGGCAGCTGCGTTCCTGACGACCATGTTGTAAATTCCTATGTCGTCCGGCGGCGAAGGCCTCGACGGATACGTTTTTCACGGCCTCCTCCGGGTTTTCGGCGTCGAGATCCTGCCATTACAGGTCTTGAGCCTCCGAGGGTGTCGAGCCGAAGTGCGATTGCTGGTCATCATCACCCTCTGTATAATAGAACAGGCCCTCTTCGTCCTGTTGCTCCGATGGTTCGAGAGTTTTGGGCGGCTCGGTGCTGTCAAACTCCTCTTGTGCCTCTGCTTCGACGACCGTTGAGGGCTTCGAAGGGATGGAGTATCTACTCATCCGTTCGTCGAAGTCCTTCTTCCTTTCGAGAGTCTGTCGGGGTTTTCGGGGTCGACGTCTTACCTCCTTCCTCGACGTGTTATCGGTCTCTACGACCGTGCAGTCCTCTGGTCCCTCGGCGACGTTGTCCTCTTCCCCACTGGAGAGGCCCAGGTCCCGCAGCGAGGGGGGTGGCCCTAGGCCCTGCATGTTGTAGTTTGCTCTCCTCTGTCTTTCCCTGACCCTGAGGGTCTTGGTGGCGAATGCCGAGCAGGCGTTGCCGTCGGCGCTTTGATGGTCGATTGGCAAGCAGAGGTTGCAAACTGGATGCTGGTCTTTCTGCGCGAACTTGTGGTGGCAGTTACGACAGAATTTGAATGGTGTCTTGTCCATTCCAGCGCTCAGGGAGCCACCTGTGTGCGCATTCTCCGTTGGACGTTGAAGTTTCTTCTATTTCTCACCGACTTCGTCGTCCCGGTAGTATGTTCTTTATCTTCTGCTGAAGATCTCCAATTTTTCTCGGTTCTTTCTGCTTTTTCTTACTTCTTCTCTCCTTTTCCAACTCTGGAGCTTCTCACGACGATCCAGACCCAAAGGCGGAAAAAAGAATCTGAAGATGGCGCCCAAGGGTGGGAGCTTCCGGAGGAAGCGCGCCGACGTCCCGGGAGGAAACCAAATGGTGGGGCGTCGACGCCCACCTGGGCTACACCGAAAGAAAAGAAAAAAAAACAAAAAAAAACAGACTACGATTCCAGACCCAACCACTAGACCACGGAATAATGCGACCCAACCACTAGACCGCGGAATAATGCACAGCATAGTGAATCCAGAAAGATTAACGCTGAAAAACTGTTTGTTACAGCGGTCTCCGGCTTTTTGCCCCTTTTTTAGCTACTGGATGCTGCTTTTCGACTCGGTGTACTGGGGGCTACTAACCAGAGCTCAGTGCCAGTGCTCCTTCCTTAACTGAAACCTACGGTGTTTGGTATCAAACGCCTTGTATTAATAAACCCTCACTAATTCCAGTGATGGACTTAATACCTGCACTCGAGGGTACCCTAAACCCTACTAGTCCTCTAGTGTGCTGGCTGACCGGTCCTGCCCAGCCTGCCACCACAGACTAGTTTGACTGCCTAGGTGGTGAGAGCCACACTCAGAGGTCAGAAACAATGTCTGTTCTGGCTGGAGGTGTTTACACCTCCAAACAGGATGGCTAGTAAATTAACATGTCAAGGCAGGGAGTTTCAAAGAGCCCACCACTGCCTTTGATATGCAAGTCTTGCTTCCCTCAGACCTAGAGGATGCCACCCCCTACCCTGAGGCACATTTGGCACCAGGATAGATGGGAAAATTAGATATGCAGGAGGCGTATTACACTGCCTGGCTGGACACACCTCTAGGGTGGGCAGACTGAAGTGAACACGAAGATAAGAATTCCACCATCTTGTGTGTGGTGGAATTAGGAACTCTGGGACAGGGTGATGCCCACTCCCCCAAAGGAAGTGGTCATCTTGGGGGTGTAGTGACCCCAGGGGTAAGTAGCCCATTGGCCACTATCCTTCACACCTCTAAATTCAGTATTTAGGGGACTCCCTGACACCAGGAAAGGAGATTCGACAGACACAAAGAAGGAGTGGAGAAAGAAGAGTGCTGACACGAGAACACAGCAGCAACTACTAACTTGACACCAAGACTGCCATCTTCCCCAGACAATCGTGGAAAAACCGACTCGTCCTGCTGCTGTGCAGACTCCAAGAAACCCAGAGCGCTGCCAGTGCTTTGCAAATTGCCAGAAAACTCCCTAGGAGTAGAGGAGATAGTCCCTGCGGCCGCAGGCACCAAAGAAGCAAGGTCCGGTTCACTGTCCTGCCGCTTACCGGGACTACTGATGCTGCAGCTGCCCAGGAAGAGGTCACCTTGCTCCCATAGGTCAGACTCGTCCTTCCACCAAGTGTGGGGATGCCACAACCAAATAGAGTCACAAATCACCAATTTTGCAGGGACAGATTACCGTGTCTTCAGCAGCACAACCCAGCTGGATAAATTGCCACTGCACACGCCCCCCACCCCATGCCTCCCCCCCCGGCCTGAGTTTGAGTGGACCAACCATGTCCCTGCCTGGACAAGACCCTCAACACCTGATCCCCCCCCCCCTTTCAGTTCACCTGGACTGGACCCAGAGTCCCAGCTTGCAGCTGTGAGAAAGTGCCCTCTTTCTGCATGGTATGCCCCCACTTTTTGCTGATTTGCTGATGTTCTTTGACTGAGTGTGCCCTGGGCGCCTGCTAATCAGGTGCCCAGGGCCTATGTTCCTTCCCTAAAACTGCATTGAAGCCTAAACCCAATTGGCATCTCTGGCCACGTCAGCCCCTGGTAAATGGTACCACAGGTACCCAGGGCACTGTGACCAGAGAAGGCCTCTAAGGGCTGCAGCACTTATTGTGCCACCCTTAGAGGCCCTGTACCCTGACACTCACACACTGCCTTTGCAGGCTGCGTGTCTTGGTGCAGAACAAAGTGAAGAGTCGACATGGCACACATCCCTGTGTGCCATGCCCACAAACCACTGCCCTGGCATACATCAGTCACCCCTCTAGCTGGGTGCACTATGCCAGTGGTGAGGGTACAGGTGCATGAGCCCTGTACCCCTACAGTGCCCAAGTCCATTCCTGGGCACTGTAAGTGCAGTGCTGCCATTAAGAGTATATGGTGCTAGGAGTTTGTCATTACGAACTCCACAGCACCATGATGGCTACACTGAAGACTGGGAAGTTTGGTATTAAACTTCTCAGCACATTAAACCCACACTGATGCCAGTGTGGGATTTAATGTAAAATGCACCACAGAGGGCATCTTAGAGATGCCCCCTGAAATTCGACCAACTTCTAGTGACCTGACTGAGTGGCTGCTTAGGCTGCCACCACCAGACATGTTTCTGGACCCCTGGGTCGAGAGCCTGCTGCTCTCTGGGGCCTGAAACAATGCACATCCTGGGACGAGGTGCCAAGCCTCCTCCCCGGATGGGCAGGGTTCACGAAGGAGAAGCTTCAAAGGAATGCCTCCTTTGTGAGCCTCTCCAGATCATTTGCTGCTTTCAGCAACTGGTCCCCACTGGTTCTACACCCCACTTTGGGCAGGAGAACCGGCGGGAAAAACAAGTGAGGAAGGGAGGTGTGCCCACCTCTGCCAACTCCACCCCTCAGGTAGGGGAGGCGAGGTGAAGCACAACCTCGAGTCCCCGCCATCTTGAGGATGGGGGGACCCAGCCAACCAGGGACAGGCTCCTGCCCCCTCCCACTGGAGAGTGGCAGAATAGGGGGTGTACCCACCCCAGGGAAGGGACCCATTGGTCCCTGCCCTTTACCTACCTGTAACGCCCCTAAATTCAGTATTTAGGGAGCACCCTGAACCTTACTTCCTCAGATCCAGCCTACCAACAAGAAGAAAAGAAGAAGGACGAAGAGCCGTGCAGAGCTAACAAGAGGACGACGCCCACTGACTTGGCCCCAGCCCTACAGGCCTGTCTCCCCTCGAACCTGCTCCTGCGAAATCCCGGCGTGTCCAGCAGCCAGCAACCTCACAAACCCCGGGGGACCTGCCTTCACTTCCAAGACTGTTTCTCCCGTGAACACCGGTCGTGTTTAAACTGCAGCTTCTGGCTCCGGCCGGACACCGCGAATCCAGCCCACTCTGCACCCGCCGAACCCGGCCCGAGCTCGAGTGGAAAAACACCACGAGGTCACCCTGGCGATCCTGTCCCGAGATCCGGCGACTCCTGACCTGCCTCAAGCCTCCAGATGACGCCTGCAGCCTCAATCCAGAGGCCCCCCCTCTACCGCGACCAGAGCGGGTAAGAAAATCCGACCCTAAAAGGCACCCCTGCACCCGACGCCCCACGGCCTTGTGTGCCCCAACCAACGGTGCCTAACCAACCCAAGACATCCCAACTTACCCCTCTAAGTGGTGGTCGCACCCTGAAGATCCTCGTCCCCGAGCCTGCAGTGCTTCTTCAAACCGGAGGCTCTCCATAGAAAACAGGGCGTCCGACGTCGAAACAGCACTCTGCACCCGGCCTCCCCAGTGCCGCTGAGGGTGCACCTTTTGTGCCTACTTGTTTCCCCTTTTGCCCTGACCTAAACCCTAGGAGCTTTGCTCCCACAACCCAGTGGCCTGCTTGCCAACAGCCACCAACCGGAGACCCCCTATCCTCCATAGGATAACATTGGGCCTCAACACTCTGCACCCGGCCGCCCTAGTGCCGCTGAGGGTGCAACAACAGTGCATCACTGACCCTGGGGGAACCCTTGTTCTAACCCCGGAACCTTAACTCCCACAGTCGTTTACTTACCTGCAAACCGATAACTTGTTTTTCCTCCATAGGATAACATTGACAATTTTTCTTCGAAAAAAAACGACTAAGTGTGGAGTTTTGAAAACTAAAGCCATTCTTTAAAAATCGTACAATTAACCAAAACGTGTTTTCTTACCTGTTTGCAGGACATGTCCCAGTGCTGAATCTAGGCATCCAGCACTGAGTTAGAAAAAGTAACGTAAAAGTAACTTACCTGCAATTTGTTGAAACAGCCCATTCATTTCAATGTACTGCTCCAAAAAGTTTCTAAGTGTGGAGTTTTGAAATGTGAAAATATTCTTTAAAATTCGCACGAATAACAAAAACGCATTTACTCACCTGTTTCCAGGAAATGTCCCAGTGCTGAATCCAGGCATCCAGCACTGAGTTAGAAAAAAGTAACGTAAAAGTAACTTACCTGCAATTTACTGAAAAAGCCTATTCATTCCAATGTACTGCATTTGCTAAGTGTTGCATACTACTGCTCCCCTGTAAATCAAACAAAGTACAATTTCCATTGCATTTTCAAACTGTTCGACATTCAGTAACTTATTACTACAAAGTATTTTATGCTTACCTGTGCCAGGCTTGCTTGGTTCTAAAATAAACAGTATATTTTTTATACAAAAACAATTGGCCTAGAGTTCAGTTCTTGAGTGTGTGAATTCATTTGCTGAGTGAGTGTGTACATCAAATGCTTAACACTGTCCTCTGATACTGCCTTACTGGTTGACCAAGCTACCACTATTCGAGAGTAAGGTTCTATCCAACTTTAACCTCTGCCTACCTCTGGAGACACCTGGACCCTATACACACTATACCTCATTTTGGTGTAGTATATATAGAGCCAGTTTCTTACAGCAGCCTCTTTTTGATTGGACCGATCCCCATAGACTTAAATGGAGCTCCGGACGTCGAAGCGCACCTCTGACACCGACCGCCCCAGTGCCCCCCCGAGGTGACCGGTTGGTGCTGCCTTGGACCCTGTCCCATACTCACCTTAAATCCAGGACAAGAGTTCCATAAGTCGCTGATGAGCTCCCGAATGCACAACACCCCCCCCCGATAGGATAACATTATTGCTCCAGAAACTGCACTAAGTGCAAACATTTGAAGCTTGTAAAAATTCACATCACGAAAAGTACTTAACAGATGATCTTGGTATCTAAATTCATATAAAAATCTGTGCTATAAACTGGTATTGGATTTCTTTAAGTGTGTCTCACTTACTGCCTTTGCGTGTGCAATAAATGCTTAGCACTACCCTCTGTTCTCATTTTTGCCTCTGTAAACCAATAAGGGCTGGCTGGACTCTAACAGTGTATCTCGTATTTGTCAAATATCTAAAGAGCCAGCTTTCAACAGTGTCCCAAAAAGGAAAATGCTACTTACCAGTATGCATCTGTTCTTGGCATGTAGAGCTGCAGATCCTCACACTGTGCATTAGATCGCCATCTGGTGTTGGGCTCGGATGCTTGCACTTTGTTGTTGTCTTCGAAGAAGTCTTTGTAGTCATGTGATAGGTGACTCCTCCTTTGGACAATAGTGCGCATGGGCATCGACTCCATCCTCAGATTGTTTTTCGCCATATTGGGGAGTGATGGAGTTAGTAGAAAAAGAAAGAGATGTCCATGTGTGTGTATCTAATTAAGATAGGACTGGAACACATACAGGTCCCGGGAGGTGGGTGGGCGTGTGAGGATCTGCAGCTCTACATGCCAAGAACAGATGCATACTGGTAAGTAGCATTTTCCGTTCGAGGCATGTGAGCTGCAGAGCTCACACTGTGCATAGACTGTACAGCAGTATCTCCCCTAGCGGTGGTCACCTGTATGTGTTGCAGTAGTTTGAAAAAGGGTTTTAAGGACAGCTTGGCCCACTGAAGCTTGTTGCTTGGCTTGCACATCAACACAATAGAGTTTAGTGAAGGTGTATTGTAGACCATGTGGCTGCCTTACATATGTCTTCTAGGGGAATGTTCCCTAAGAATGCCATGGAAGCCCCTAGTTTGCGTGTTGAGTGCGCTCTAGGGGGAACTGATAATGTGCGTTTGGCTTTTTGGTAGCAGATTTGGATACATTTAACAATCCACCTTGCAACCCCGGCTTTTGAGATGGGATTACCCTTGTGTGGTGGAGAGAAAGCTACAAACAATTGTTTGGTTTTGCGAAAAGACTTGGTTCTGTCAATGTAATACATAAGGGCTCTTTTGACATCTAGGGTGTGGAGAGCTCTTTCTGCCACGGAATCTGGGTTTTGGAAGAACACGGGTAGTTCTACCGATTGGTTAAGGTGGAAAGGCGAAATGACTTTGGGAAGGAATTTTGGGTTTGTCCTGAGAACTATTTTATTATGATGTATTTGTAAGAAAGGCTCTTGTATAGTTAAAGCCTGTATCTCACTGACTCTCCTGAGAGAAGTTATTGCAATGAGGAACGCAACTTTCCATGTAAGGAATTGAAGTTCACATTTATGTAGGGGTTCAAAAGGTGGTCCCATGAGCCTGGTAAGTACTATATTAAGATTCCACACTGGGGAAGGTGGTAATCTGGGAGGTATGATGCGCTTAAGGCCTTCCATAAAGGCTTTAATGGCGGGGACTCTAAACAGTGATAAGTGTTGCCTGTTTTGTAAGTAAGCAGCAAGGGCTGCGAGGTGCAGACGTATGGATGAGTATGCAAGATTACATTTTTGCAAATGTAGCAAGTAGCAAACGATGTTTTGCGTGGAGGCCTGTAATGGTTGGATATGATTGTTAGTGCAGTAAATAGCTAATCTTTTCCATTTTGCTGCATAGCAGGCTCTGGTAGTTGGGCGTCTAGCCTCTTTAATAATGTTCATACAGTCTGGCGGTAGGTTAAGGTAACCGAATTCTAGGACTTCAGGAGCCAAATCGCAAGGTTCAGTTGAGATGGATCTGGGTGCCTTATCTCTCCATGGCTCTGCGTTAGCATTGATGGGGAGAGGTGTAGTCTTTGGTATGGGACTACCGATAGTTCTAGTAGTGTGGTGAACCACGGTTGGCGTGCCCATGTGGGAGCTACTAGTATCATTTTTAGAGACTGTTGTCGGAGCTTGCGTGCTACAAGTGGGATCAGTGGTAGCGGTGGAAAAGCGTACACAAATCTGCCGGACCAGTTCATCCATATCGCATTGCCCTGGGACTGCGGGTGTGGAAACCTGGCGGCGAAGGTTGGGCATTTTGCGTTTTGGTGTGTGACGAACAGATCTATGTCTGGCTGGCCCCACATCTGGAAAAAAGGTAGAAGAACTTGTGGATGTAGTTCCCACTCGTGAATCTGTTGTATCTGTCGACTTAACAGATCGGCAATCTGATTGTGAACCCCTGGTAGGTGTTCTGCTAGAAGGTATATGTTTTGTGGAATGGCCCACCTCCAAATGTTCTGTGCCAGTTGGGACAGTTGTGGAGAGTGTGTCCCCCTGTTTTTGTATATAGTACATGGCTGTGATGTTGTCTGTTCGGATCAGGACAGCCTTGTTTTGTACGTGGAGTTGAAAGGATTTGAGAGCTAGGAATATAGCTAGTAACTCCAGGTGGTTGATGTGGAGCAGCTTTTGTTGAGTGGTCCACTTGCCCTGTGTTGTATGATCTAACAGGTGTGCTCCCCATCCTGTGAGTGATGCGTCCGTGGTTAGTACTATTTGTGGAACCGGCTCTAGGAACGGCCGCCCTTTGGACAAATTTTGGTGTTCCACCACTGCAGAGAGCGATGTGTGCGGCTGTCCACCAACACCAGATCTGTAAGATGTCCGTGAGCCTGGTTCCATTGGCGCGCTAGGCACTCCTGTAGAGGACGCATTTGAAGTTTTGCATACGGGACGATGAAAATGCAAGATGCCATCATGCCGATTAGCTGCATAAACACTCTGGCTGGAAGAGAGTGTTGTATTTGAAACCTGGGGACAAGGGTTTGTATACTGGCTATCCTGGCTGGGCTGGGGTAGGCTAGAGCAGTGGAAGTGTTTATTGTGGCTCCCAGATATTGAAGTATATGGGAGGGCTGAAGGTGCGACTTGGTATAGTTTACTGTGAACCCCAAGTTGTGTAATGTTTGTATTGTTTGGTGAGTGTGTTGAACACACTGGTTGAATGATCTGGCTTTGATGAGCCAGTCGTCCAGGTATGGGAAGACATGTATTTGTTGTCTTCGTAGGTGCGCTGCTACTACTGCAAGGCATTTGGTAAACACTCTTGGAGCAGTGGTGACTCCGAATGGAAGTACTTTGAACTGGTAGTGCTGTCCATCGAGTACGAACCTTAGATACTTCCTGTGAGCAGGATGTATGGGAATGTGGAAGTAGGCGTCCTTGAGGTCTAATGTGGCAAGGAAGTCTTGTTGTTGTAGTAAGGGAAGCACTTGCTGGAGAGTGATCATGTGAAAATAATCTGAATGTATATACTGATTGAGGGGTCTGAGGTCCAAAATAGGCCTTAGAGTGCCATCCTTCTTGGGGATTAGGAAATACAGGGAGTAGACCCCTGTGCCCTGTTGTATTAGAGGAACTGGCTCTATGGCGTGCTTTTGAAGCAGGGAAAGTACCTCTTGCTGTAAGAGCGTAAGATGGTCTGCGGACATTGGACGCTGCTTGGGTGGTATGTTGGGGGGGGTAGCTGTTAGTTCCAGGCAGTAGCCATGTTGGATAATTTGTCTCACCCACCCGTCTGTTGTAATGGAGTTCCAGACAGGTAGGAACTGTGATAGCCGTCCCCCGTCAGGGGTGGTGTGGTCGGGGGGAAGTGGAGGGAAGTCACTGTTTAGGAGTGGTGGAGGTACGGGTGTTATTACCTCGACCTCTGCCCTTAGTGTTGTTGCCTCTATAACCACCTCTAAAGTATCCTCTACTGGGAGAAGTTTGGGTGGTGCTTCTATATGAAGAGGAATTGTCTGTGGTGGTGTTCCTAGAGCCCCCTCTGTAGAAGGAGCGGCGAAAGGAGCCACGTTGTTGCGGGGACTGCAATGCTCCCATTGACTTGGCAGTGTCAGTATCCTTTTTCATTTTTTCTAGTGCTGTGTCAACAGCAGGACCAAAGAGTTGGTTTTGGTTAAATGGCTGATTTAAGATGGTAGTTTGGACTTCTGGCTTAAAACCTGAAATGCGGAGCCAGGCGTGCCGTCTGATGAGTATGCTAGTGTTGACGGACCTAGCGGCGGTGTCGGCTGCATCCAGGGCGCACTTAATGGAGGCATTTGAAATAAGTTTGCCATCCTGAATGAGGTCATTGGCCTGTGTCTTGTACTGATCAGGTAGGTGTTGCAATAGGGTCTCTAGCTGATCATAGTGGGCCCTATCGTACCTAGCTAGTAGTGCCTGGGTGTTAGCTATGCGCCAGATGTTGGTGGCCTGCGCAGCTACACGTTTGCCAGATGAATCCAACAATTTTGACTCCATATCAGGGGCGGAGCATCCCCTGAAGTTTGGGAATTAGCTCGTTCACGAGCATTAGAGACGACCAGGGAGTCAAGAGGGAGCTGACCTTTGATGTAGGCCGGGTCATCAGGGGCAGGTCTATACTTTTTATCTATTCTAGGGTTAAGGATTCTGGCCCTTACAGGGTCGTTAAATATTTCAGGGGCATGTTTAATGACACCTTTGATCATAGGTAAAGTTTGAACAGTTTTTGAGACTGTTCAAAGGTGTCTAGAAGGAAATCTTCCTCTGGTTGGTGTTTATATGCACCCCGTGAAAGACAGCAGCCCTGTGGATGAGTTGTCCAAACCCAATGTGATCATCTGGTGGAGATGGTTTTGTGGGATAAGGTGGAGGGCTGGGGAGGTCTGTAGGATCTATGGGGTCGTTGTAGCCCCAGTCGTCCTGTGGTGGGTTATCTGGGTCCAGAAGTAGATTATCAGGGTCATCACCATACCCCATGTCGTCCTGATATTCATGTGGGGAGAAGTTACAGGCTGAGGCGGTGTAACAGGGATGTGGAGAGGAGGGGTGTTAGATAGAGGTATAGGAGAAGAAGGAGGCATAGGGGAAGTAGAAGAGTCCTTGTTTGTAGGGACAGGCTTGTGGCGTGGCACAGAGGAGATATGTCCAGTTTTAGGATTAATATGTATTTTGTGTTGATTAGGATCGATGGGATCCGGTCGAAACAGTTCCTCCTCCTGAATATTTGGCTTCGGCGCCGACTTTTCGGTTCCGAGCGCGGTGATGGCTTCTTTGGATGTTCTTTTGGCGTAGGGGAATCCTTCGGCTTAGCTATCGGCTCGAACAGCTTTGGTTTAGGGGCTGTATCGTGGAGCCTGGGTTTCGGCGCCGAGTGATCCGCACGTTTACGGTCGCGACTGGGGCCCGCAGGCGAAGTGTTGACCGGTGCCTTCGTTTTTGGAGGTGGGGTTGGGGCAGGGGCAGTAGTACTCACTCGTTGCCCTGGAGTGATGGAACCGTCTGAGTCCTCTGCCTCCGAGACGATAGTGAGGTCTCCGGAACATCGGGACCCTCATCGAAGATATTGACGGGTTCCGGAGCGGACCGTTGCGCCATGATGTGCCTTCGGGCTCGACGATCGCGAATGGTCTTTTAGGAGCGGAAGGAAGCGCAGGCTGGACAGGTGGCCTCGTTATGGTCCGGTGAGAGGCACAGGTTACAGACCTGGTGGTGGTCACTGTGGGGGAACTTTGCTCCACACTGGGGGCATTTTCGGAAGGGCGTCCTTTCCGTGGGCAGTAGGCCTTACGGCGTCGATGGGCCCAACGGCCCGCGTCGACGGCTGGAAAGGAGATCAAGGAAGGGACATCGAGATGTCGATGTCGGTATCAAGTCGTGAAGCGTGAAAAACGTTGAAAACGAAGTTTCGAACCGGAGTGTCGAAATTGCATCCGAACCCGATGGCGGAAAAAAACAATCTGAGGATGGAGTCGATGCCCATGCGCACTATTGTCCAAAGGAGGAGTCACCTATCACATGACTACAAAGACTTCTTCGAAGACAACAACAAAGTGCAAGCATCCGAGCCCAACACCAGATGGCGATCTAATGCACAGTGTGAGCTCTGCAGCTCACATGCCTCGAACATTCTGTTTCGTTCATTGGTTTGTCTTGGTCCTTTGTTCTTCTCCGCAAGCAGCCAAACCTACATGTGCATGTAATTCTTCAGTCGATACCATCATTGCACATTTATCTTCACTGGCGCTTTATAATGACGTTGAAGAGCCTTTGTAAGATGAACTTGACGATTGACTGACTGGTTTCTACTTGTCGTATCTGATGTTGCTTATTGGCCTTGTGGGCGTGGCTAGAATTCTTGTTGAACCTTCTGGCGTCCATTTTTTCTTCTCGCCGTGATGCAGTTGCTTTCTCTTTTGCCTTGCAAACTGTTATGCAGTAGTTTTCTTTACCGCAACCTTTGCATGTCTGTCCTATGGCTAGACATTTAACTTCATGGGGAAACGAAATCCCACATCAGAAATATAAGGAAAATGCTACTTACCAGTATGCATCTGTTCTTGGCATGTAGAGCTGCAGAGTTCGCCATCTGGTGTTGGGCTCGGATGCTTGCACTTTGTTGTTGTCTTGGAAGAGTCTTTTGTAGTCTCGAGATAGGGGACTCCTCCTTTGGACGATAGTGCGCATGGGCATCGACTCCATCCTCCGATTGTTTTTCGCCATGATGGGAAAAGATGGAGTCAGTAAGAAGTAAGAGATGTCCATGTGAATGTATCTAATTAAGATAATACTGGAACAGATACAGGTTCCGGGGAGGCGGGTGGGCATGTACAACTCTGCAGCTCTACATGCCAAGAACAGATGCATACTGGTAAGTAGCATTTTCCGTTCGAGGCATATGAGCTGCAGATTGTACACTGTGCATAGACTGTATAGCAATGTCTCCTAGCGGTGGTCACCTGTATCTGTTGCAGTAGTTTGAAACAATGTTTTGAGAACAGCCTGACCTACAGAAGCTTGTTGCTTTGCCTGCACGTCAACACAATAGTGTTTGGTTTACTATCCACCGTGCGATCCCAGCTTTGGAGATGGGGTTACCTTTATGAGGTGGGGAGAGGGCTACAAACAGTTGTTTTGCGAAAGGGCTTAGTTCTGTCAATATAATAAAGTAGTGCCCTTTTGACGTCTAGTGTATGAAGAGCTCTGTGTGCTACAGAGTCTGGGTTTTGGAAAAACACCGGTAATTCAACTGATTGGTTAAGATGAAAAGCAGAAATGACTTTGGGAAGGAATTTTGGATTTGTTCTGAGAACCACTGTTATGATGTATTTGTAAGAATGGTTCTTGTATGGTTAAAGCCTGGATCTCGCTTACTCTTCTGAGAGAGGTAATTGGGACAAGGAAAGCAACTTTCCATGTGAGGAACTGAAGTTCACATTTATGTAGAGGTTGAAATGGGGGACCCATGAGCCTGGTAAGGACAATGTTTAAATTCCACACTGGAGAGGGTGGCAGTCTGGGAGGAATTATTCTTTTAAGTCCCTCCATAAAGGCTTTAATTGCAGGTACTCTAAATAATGACAAATGTCTGTTTTGTAAATAAGCGGCGAGCGCTGCTAGATGTAATCGTATGGATGAATATGCTAGATTACATCTTTGTAAGTGTAGCAAATAACAAATGATGTCCTGGATGGAAGCATCCAGTGGATCAATGTTATTTTTGCAGTAGATGACAAATCTTTTCCATTTTGCTGCATAGCAAGCTCTAGTAGTAGGGCGTCTGGCTTCTTTAATGATGTTCATACAGTCAGGCGGAAGGTTAAGATAACCGAACTCTAGGACTTCAGGAGCTAGATTCAGTTGTGCTGGATCTGGGTGCCTTATCTCTCCATGGCTCTGCGTTAGCAATGTTGGGGCGAGGCGTAGTTTTTGGTGTTCAACCACTGAGAGCTCTAGTAGTGTTGTGAACCATGGTTGGCGTGCCCATGTGGGAGCGACCAGGATCCTCTTGAGAGACTTGTCTGAGTTTGCGTACTACCAGGGGAATCAGTGGGAGTGGAGGAAAAGCGTATGCAAATTTGCCTGACCAGTTCATCCATATTGCATTGCCTTTGGACAATGGGTGTGGGAACCTGGCGGCGAAGGTTGGGCATTTTGCGTTTGTGTGTGTGGCGAACAGATCTATGTCTGGGTGGCCCCCCACATGTGGAAAAAGGGCTGGAGAACTTGGGGATGAAGTTCCCATTCGTGTATCTGCTGTGTCTGTCGACTTAGTAGATCCGCAATCTGATTGTGAATCCCTGGAAGATGTTCTGCTAGCAGGTATATATTCTGTGGAATGGCCCATCTCCAAATGTTTTGTGCGAGCTGGGACAGCTGCAGAGAATGTGTGCCTCCTTGTTTTTGTATGTAGTACATGGCTGTCATGTTGTCCGTGCGGATCAGGACAGTCTTGTGTTGTAGATGTCGTTGGAATGATTTTAATGCTAGGAATATTGCTAGTAATTCCCGGTGGATGATATGGAGCACTTTCTGTTGAGTGGTCCATTTGCCTTGAATTGTATGGTCTAGGAGATGGGCTCCCCAACCGGTGAGTGATGCGTCTGCTGTTAGTACTATCTGTGGAATTGGCTCGAGGAACGGCCGCCCTTTGGACAGGTGTCGTGTGTTCCACCACTGCAGAGAGCGATGTGCGCGGCTGTCAACCAACACCAGATCTGTAAGATGTCCTTGAGCTTGGTTCCACTGTCGTGCTAGGCATTCCTGTAAGGGGCGCATCTGAAGCCTTGCATGAGGTATGATAAAGATGCAAGAGGCCATCATTCCTATGAGTTGCATGAATACCCTTGCTGGAAGGGAGTGCTGCGGTTGAAATTTGCTGCTTAGGGCTTGTATGCTGGCTATCCTGGCTGGACTTGGATATGCCAGAGCTTTGGAGGTGTCTACTGTGGCTCCTAGATACTGATGTATGTGGGAGGGCTGGAGATTTGACTTGGGGTAATTTACTGTGAATCCTAAGTCGTGTAGCAGCTGGATAGTTTGATGAGTGTGATGAACACACTGGTTGAATGACTTGGCTTTTATTAGCCAATCGTCGAGATATGGAAAGACGTGGATTTGTTGTCTTCTTAGGTGTGCTGCTACTACTGCAAGGCACTTTGTGAACTCTCTGGGTGCGGTGGTGACCCCGAATGGTAGGACTGTGAACTGATAGTGTTGTCCGTCCACTATGAACCTTAGATACTTCCTGTGAGCAGGGTGCATGGGAATGTGGAAGTAGGCGTCCTTGAGATCTAGTGTGGCAAGGAAGTCGCCTTGTTGCAGCAGTGGAAGAACCTGTTGCAGAGTGATCATATGGAAGTGATCGGACTGTATGTAGAGATTCAGGGGTCTGAGGTCGAGGATTGGCCTTAGGGTCCCGTCCTTTTGGGGATTAGGAAATACAGTGAGTAAACCCCTGTTCCTTGATGCTGTAAGGGAACTGGTTCTATTGCATGCTTTTGAAGCAGTGAGAGAACCTCTTGCTTTAAGAGCGTAATGTGTTCTGTGGACATTGGACGCTGTTTGGGTGGAATGTTGGGCGGGGTTGCTGTAAGTTCGAGGCAGTAACCATACTGGATAATTTGTCTTACCCACTTGTCTGTTGTGATGGAATCCCAGACAGGTAGGAACTGTGAAAGTCTCCGCCCGACCGGAGTGGAATGGTCTGGAGGGAAGTCACTGTTTAGGAGCGGGGGAGGTACGAGTGTTGTTACTACCTCAGCCTCTGCCCTTGTTGTTGTTTCCCCAGTATCCGCCTCTAAAATATCCTCTATTGGGGGATGTGCGAGTGGTGTTTTTATATGAAGAGGAGGCGGTGTCTGTTCCAGTGTTTTTGGATGCTCCCCTATAGAAGGAGCGAAGAAAGGAACCGCGTGTGGATGGAGACTGCAATGCTCCCATGGACTTAGCAGTGTCTGTGTCCTTTTTCATTTTTTCTAGTATGGTGTCTACAGTCGGTCCAAAAAGGTGCTCCTGACTTAACGGCTGGTTAAGGATAGCTGTTTGGACCTCTGGTTTAAAACCTGAAATGCGTAACCAGGCATGTCGTCTGAGTAGCACACTAGTGTTGACAGATCTAGAGGCTGTGTTAGCTGCATCTAGGGCACACTTAATTGATGCGTTGGTTATCAGTTTGCCCTCCTGAATCAAATCATTTGCCTGGGTTTTGTATTGATCAGGCAGATGTTGTAATAGGGTCTCTAGTCGGTCGTAGTGAGCCCTATCATATCTAGCAAGTAATGCTTCGGCGTTTGCTATGCGCCAGTGATTAGCTGCTTGAGCAGTGACTCTCTTGCCAGAGGCATCTAGCAACTTGGATTCCTTATCCGGAGGTGGTGTGTCACCGGAGGTTTGAGAGTTGGCGCGTTTTCTAGCGTTAGATACCACTAGTGAGTCTAAGGGTAGCTGCCCCTTGATGTAGGTGGGATCGTCAGGGGAGGGTTTATACTTTTTATCAATTCTGGGATTCAGAATTCTAGTCCCGACTGGGTCTCTGAATATGTCTGGGGCATGTTTAATGACCCCTTTTATCATAGGCAGGGTTTGGACAGTTTTTTGGGACTGTTCAAAGGTGTCTAGAAGGAAGTCCTCCTCTGCAGGGTCTGAATGTATGGGGACACCATGGTATAGAGCAGCTCTATTGACCAGTTGTCCAAAACCAATGTCATCTGGGGGAGATGGTTTTGTTGGATATGGCTGGGGAGCAGGGAGGTCTGGGGGACCGATTGGGTCATCATAATCGTCCCAATCGTCCTGTGGTGCGTCTGTATCATTGTCAGGATCAGTGAAAGGGTCATTGATGCCTTTCCCACCCCCTAAGTGATCATCAACATTATCCTGTGGTGGTGATGAATATGGTCTAAGTGTTAAGAGGTTGTGGAGGAGAGACAGGCTTAGGAGGAAGAACTGGCTCAGGAGGAAGGACAGGTTTAGGAGGAAGAACAGGCTCAGAAGGAAAAACAGGAGAAGAGGGCCTTATAGGGGAAGTGGCACAGTCTTTTTTCTTTACAGGCACTGCAGAAGTGTCTGATGAGTCCAACTTCCTCTTCTTGTGTGGAACGGTAGCCACATGTCCTGTTTTAGGGTCTATGTGCAGCTTTTTCTGCTTGGGATCGACAGGATCCGGTTGGAAAAGTTCTTCCCGTTCGGTAACCGCTTTCGGCGCCGACTTCTTCGGGTCCGAACGAGGTTTTGATTTATGCTCGGAGGCCGTAGGAATTGGGTTTAGGGTCCATCGGCTTGGCTATGGAGTTGGAAAAGTTTTTTGGTTCCGAAGGTTTCGGCGTCGAGGTGGTCGGTGCCGACATCTTTTTGGGAGTAGGTTGGTCTCCGGTGCCGAAGGCGCCTGCGGGACCGTGAGGTATGGTTTGCTCGGTTCCGAGCTGCCGGAAGGCCTGTTCTTTGTCTTCGGAGCCGAGCCCGGGGCTTCTGAAGTTTGTTTTTGGTCGCGACTGGGGCCAGGAGGCGAAGTGTTGACCAGGGCCTTGGTTTTTTCGGGTGGAGTTGGGGTAGGGGCAGTAGTACTCACTTGTTGACCAGGAGTGATGTGGTCGTCTGAGTCTGAGTCGTCTGCTTCGGACACGATCTGCAGGTCTTCAGAATCGTCCTCCGGAACATCGGGGCCTTCATCGAAGATGTCCACTGGTGCCGGAGCTGATCTCTGCGCCATGATGTGTCGTCGGGCCCGGCGATCACGGATGGTTTTCTTGGATCGAAAAGAGGCGCAGGCCTGGCAAGTGCTCTCGTTGTGTTCGGGCGAGAGACACAGGTTGTGATGGTCACTGTGTGGGAATTTTGCTCCACACTGGGGGCATTTTTTAAACGGAGTCCTTTCCATGAGCTGTAGGCCCGAACGGCGTCGATAGGCCCAACGGCCCGCGTCGACGACTGGAATCTAGTAGGGGAGATGCGCGTCGAAGATCACGCGATCGAAAACAATACCGTCGAGTTGTGGAGAGTTTACGTGTCGAAAGGGATTGGAAAAACAGGTACCGAACCGGAGCGCAAAAGTTACATCCGAACCCGATGGCGGAAAAAAACAATCTGAGGACGGAGTCGATGCCCATGCGCACTATCGTCCAAAGGAGGAGTCACCTATCTCGTGACTACAAAAGACTCTTCCAAGACAACAACAAAGTGCAAGCATCCGAGCCCAACACCAGATGGCGATCTATGCACAGTGTACAATCTGCAGCTCATATGCCTCGAACCTTTATTTTTTGGAGACATCGACTTGCGTGTATTTACCTTGTACTTGTGCTTATTTTTCATGACCAACGCGGATTCAGTTTTCGCTGTTCCAGCTTCCATATCAGTAGCTTGTCGATCCCCTCTTTCATCGGCCCTTGCAGCCATTAGTACCATCTCCAAAGTGAGCGTCTCTCTCAGCATGCGCCTTCAGAAAGAGTATGAAAGACAGCCGAAAACTCTGATGCATATGGCTTCGTTATTGAACTCATTAAACTTGCAGTGTTTGATAAGCAAATCAAGACAAACTCTACCATCGTTTCATAATCTCGCTTGATTGAAAATGTACCTTTCATAGTCTACATTCAGCATCGGATTGAAATTCGCTTCCAATGCTTCCTTGATTTGACAGTGTGATACCGCACCAGCTTGTGATATTTCTTTATCACTTTCACTCCATCACCAGCAAGGTTCTTTAAGTATGTAAGGATTTTCTTATAGTTTGTTTCTTCCAGCACGTCTATGAAATAACCGAACGTCTCAATCCATGCAGTCCACCTGGTGCAAATATTCTGCTTCTTGGCGGTGTCAAATGGCGATAGTGGTTTCAGGAACGTGGCTGCCATGTATTTCGCGCTCTTTTCTACTGCCATTGAGAGCACATGTTGTTCTGACTGCCGCTGTTCACCTGTACCGGTCACCTCTGCAAGCACTGTTTGTGTGTTTGCACTAGGGTCGTCACGTCCAATTGGAGTTTAAAAGGTGCCATCTTCTTTCTTGAAGGTAACAGTTTAGTCACTGCACTTGGTCATCACTGCCTTTAGTTTCTTGCGTCATACCTGGTTTTGGCTGCCTTTAGCGTTTCGCTTTGTATCGATGATGGCTGTCTTATGGCACAACGCAATATCTCTTCTTTTGGCCTTGCTAGCAGATTCTGGTGGGCTCTTTGAAAGTGCTCCTCTGTAGGGCCTTCAACTTTTTCCACGGCCATGTCTGTGCTGGAGCAGGGCTTCAACTCCACATACGCCAGCTTCTCATCGATTTGAGCGCAGGTGGCACGCAGAACGAGTTTGCTGTACCGCTGCAAACGCACAGGAAGAACAATTTTGTTTCTTTGGGGCACATGTCCCCTACTCATCGCCAGATGTAGCTTCCACTCCAGGAGAATGCAAATATACACCACACACAGAGCTCTGTACTAGAAGTCTTTATTCCTCAGCATACGATCACACACTGCCCTCATTACGTCATAACCGTTACTAACCACACCGTAACATCTCCCAGCAACTTGCGCAATTCCTCTGTTGAGTCTGCCCAGAACCACAAGGGTCCTATAGCACACAGTCTCAACACTACAGTGGTCACAGCTTCATTGAGGCTACCGCCTTAGTGAAGCAAATGGTGATCATACTGTTGCCTGCTCACTCCTTTGTGTAGGCAGACTGAAATCTCCTCCAGAGGCGGGGAACCCATTGCAGAACTGACTTTCCAGGAGGAGGTACACCACAGGAGTGTGACCAGAGATCTTCACAGGGGAAGTGGGAAGTGCACCACTGTGATTTAGGTTAGAGGGGTATCCTGGGATTGCTGGCAGGCCAAACTCTATAGGAAGTGATGTAAAGTGGGAAAGGTTGCCTCATGGGAACTATTGCCCAATTGGCTAGTGAGTCCTCCCCTCCCACTAGCAAGAAGACTGCATAACAGTGGCACCCCAGACCTAGAGTCCTCAGATCACTACTGGACTGGCAGAAGATAGGACTGACCTGCTGCTTCCTGGACTCAGCAAAAAGAGGCTGCACCTGAGGAATCCGCAAAGAGGACTGCGTTGACTGTGCCCACCTATGGAAAAGAGCTCCACTAGTGCCAGGACAGAAATAGTGACTCCAATGGCTAGTTGGCTAGCCCCCTGTTCAGCACCAGGGTAAACAAAAGCTGAAAGAACCCTGCGCTACCCAGAGCCCAGAAACCCTTGCCAGCATGATGCCATCATGCCCATAAGTTTCATTACCTTCCTCACTGTCAGAGACTGTCCCTTCTGGTAGAGAGCTGTTTCCTTGTAGATAGCTTGTATCCTGTTGTGTGGGGTATGCCCTTGCGTTCTTTGTATTTTGTCTTGCCCCCCAGAAAAGGTTTTTTCCCTTTGTGGGTTTGTTGATTTTTTGTGGTTTATTGAGAAACCTAGGCCTTGAAGTGTTTGGATTGTTTTTGAACCCGTTTGTGGCATATTTGTCTTGTGCGTCCCCTTATTAGCCAATCGTCCAGGTAGGGGTATACATGGATCTTTTCTCTTCTTAGGTAGGCGGCCACTGCGGCCAGACACTTTGTGAACACCCGTGGAGCTGATTTAATTCTGAAAGGGAGCACCTTGAATTGGTAGTGTGTTCCGTTGTGTAGGAATATTAGGTACTCTGTGTGTCCTGTTCATTGGAATATGTAAATAGGCGTCTTTGAGGTCTATTGTTGCTATGAAATATTTTTGGATTTGTGGGATTATTTCTTGAAGGGTACACATTTTGAAGTGTTGTGTCCGTATGAACTTGTTTATGAATCTTAAGTCCAAGATTGGTCTCAGGGTTAAGTCTTGTTTTGGTACCAGGAAGTATGGTGAGTAGTTTCATTTGTGCCGTTCCTGTTTTGGTACTGTTTCTATTGCCTGTTTTAGACATAGTTCCTGGATTTCTGTGTTTAGCAGAGTTTGTTTTTTTGGATAATTTTCTTATTCTTGGTGTATTTGCAGGTGGTGCGTTTGTTAGCTCTATGCAATATCCATGTTGTACCAAATTTATTATCCATTTGTCCGTTGTAATCCTTTCCCACTGGTTGTGGAAGAAGGATATTCTCGGGGCACTGGTGTTTTGTGTGGGTCCTTTTTTGTGTGGAAGTCGGTTAGAGGTGTTACCCCTCCCTCTGGAGGTTTGGCCTCTTCCTCTGACGTTTCCTAGCCCTCAAAAGGGCTGCTTTTGTTGTTGCCAGCCCTGGTAACCAGATTGTTGACCTATTTGTTGGCTTGTGTTTAGCTCCTGCGATTGTTGCGGCTTCTGCTGGTTTTGGCCGAAGCTGCCTCTTCCTGTGGTCTTTGTTAGAGAAACCTCCTCTCTTGAAAGATCCTCTTTGCTGTAGGGCTCCCATTGCCCTGGCTGTTTCATTATCCTTCTTGATTTGCTGAAGGGATTTATCTACTTCCTTGCCAAATAACTTGTCCGTTAAGAGGTCTGTTGATAATTGATGTCTGAACTTCTTGTTTGAATCCAGAGATCCTGAGCCAGGCATGTCTTCGGAGTATTGTTCCTGTGCACATTTGCCTGCTTGCGGTGTCTGCTGCATCTAGTGCAGATTTGAGGCAGGTATTGGCTACATTTTTTCCCTCTTGGACCACCGCTCATGCTCTTCTTGTCCTCCTCTGGGAGTTGGTTTATAAACTCCTCTATTTCATCCTACTGTTGGTGGCCGTATCTGTTCAGCAGGGCATTTGAGTTGGCAATGCGCCACTGCGTTGCTGCCTCTTTCTCCATTCTTCTGCCCACTAAGTCCATCCTTTTACTCTCCTTTTCTGGAGGAGGTCCTGTATTGGAGACTGCGTTAGCTCTCCTTCTGGCCGTTGTTACGATGATGGAATCTGGCGTAACGTTTCCCTGTATATATTTTGGGTCCTTTGTAGCGGGTTTATATTTTTTCTCTCCACTCTAGGAGTTACCCCTATGTTAGATGCTGGCTCTTTGAAGGCTTCCTTGCCTTGGTCCAGAATACTTGGCAAAATGGGAAGATATTGTGTTCCTTTAGTTGCAGGTGCCAGGGTTTCCAACAGGAAACATGTATCCCCCTTTTCTTCCTCTAGGGGCACCCCAAACTGGTTTGCAGCCCTTTTAACAATTACATTGTAGGAGGCAATGTCATCTGGGGGAGATGCCTTCGAGGGATAGTTGCAGATCTCTTCTTCCGGACTCTCGGTGTCGAGATAGTTCCATTCGTCCTCAAAGTTTTCTTCGTTTTCCTCCTCCTCCGGTACGTTATCGTATTCCTCGGGGTCTTCGCCTCGAGGGTTCCGGCGTTGGTGGGGATTGGAGGATACCCTCTTCCTCCTCTTTAGCGTCCTCCACCTCTTCGGCGTCGACGGTTTCAGGTTCGACTGCCGGAGCTTTAGGGATTCGATACTCCCTTAGTGAGTTGTCGAGCTCCTTTTTCCTTTGCAATAGCGCAGCCATTTCTTCCTCGAGTCGTCTTTTCTTCTTTCCGACTTAGAGGGCCCTTTCGGCGTCGGATGCCGGGTTCTTACTTTTCCTTTCGACGTTCGTCTTCGATGCCTTTTTAGCGGGTTCGGTGTCGTCGACCCTTGGCTTAGGAGCCTTGTGCGACTTCCCCTCTTTGGCAACCTTTGGGTGGGTGCCGTGGGTTCCTTTTGGTCACGGCTGACCTTCGATCACCTTTTTGTTCGGCGTCAGGGCTGCTTTTTTGGTTCGTGGCCCTTCTATTCCGACGGATCTTTGGTTCTTACCTTGTCCATCTTTTTCTTCGATTACTTCGCCTCCTTCTCGGCGCGTCTTTTCTCGGCATCCTTTTCTATAACTTTGACGTCCGATCCTTCATGTGTGGAATCCGCAGGAGCTGCGTGTTCCTCTTCGTCGCTCGAGAAACCCATCTCGCTCATGGAAGGTTTCTTCGCTGGCAGCGACATAGTGGCGTAGTGGGCCGATCTCTGATTTTGGCCTGTCCTGAGTTTGGCAGGAACGCTGCACAGGCCTCACAGTCTTTATCCTGGTGATCCTTGGGTAGGCAGAGGTTGCACACGGTGTGTGGGTCCCGCTGTGCGTATTTGTGATGGCACTTGGGGCAGAATTTAAAAGGGGTCTTCTCCATGGCCCCTACCTCACCATTTGTGGCCCGGAGTGGGACTCTGGTGCGGGCCGCTGTGCTTCTGTCTACGACTCTGCGTCAACTATCGGTCTCTTCTCGTTGATCCCATCGACGACCATCTTCTTTTCTTGAAGTTTTTGGGGGAAAAAACGAACTTTTCTTCTGAGCTTCCAGTCTTGCTTCCAGACCCAAAGGCGGAAAAAAGAATCTGAAGATGGCCACCACACACATCGAGCTCCAAGATGCCGTCTGACGTCATACAGGGGACGTACCGGACACCAAATGGTGGTCGACAGCGACCAAAACAAGAAGGAAAAAAACCAAAAAAAACCCCAGACAATTCCAGACTCAACCACTAGATGGCAGAATGATGCACAGCATGTGAATCCAGAAAACTCTTCACGCTGCAAAACACCTCTAATAGGAGAGGCTTACCTTATTGAAACAGATGACGTAGAACCGCCTGTCTTACCGCTGCTTTGCTGTAAGTTGCCATATCCAGACAATAATGCCGCGTGAAAGTATGTGCACTCTTCCATGTAGCAGCACGGCAAATCTTGTCCAATGGTACTCCAGCAAAAAAAGCAGCAAAAGAGGAAACTGCTCTCGTAGAATGTGCCTTGGCCTTGATCGTAAGCGGCTTACCCGCCTTGGTATGACAGAGCTGAATAGTAGCAGCTATACATTGTGCAATAGTCCTCTTTGTGACAGCAGAACCCAGTTTCTGAGGCCCATAAGAGAACAGCAGTTGATCCGTTCTGCGTAGCTGCTTAGTCCTCTGCAAATAGAACTTAAGGCACCGTTTGACATCCAAGGAGTGGAGAGAATTCTCTGCCAGAGAAGGATGTGGGAATAAGGTGCGCAGGACAACAGGTTCATTTAGGTGAAACTGAGATGGAACCTTGGGGATGAACTTAGGATTTGTTCTCAGTAAAACGTAGTCTTTTGTAAAACGTAAATAGGGTTCTCTTATGGTGAAGGCTTGAATTTCACTTACTGTCCTTGCAGAAGAAAGCACGAGAAGCAATGCCACTTTCTATGTGAGAAACTTGAGCTCAATTTTATGAACTGGTTCAAACCGTGGTTTCATTAGTTGAGACAGGACTACATTGAGGCGCCATTCCGGCGGAGGAGGCCGAATGGGAGGAAAAGTCCTGAATAATCCTCTCATGAACTGTTTGATGATACAAGAGGAACAAAGGGAAGAAGCGTCAGAAGTGCGTCTGTAACGGAAGAGGGCGGCGAGGAGGACCCTTACTGACGCATACGCCAGGCCTGATTTTGCCAGAGATGGGAGATAAGGCAAGATTTGTTCTGGAGAGAAGAGGAGAGGGTGAATGTCGTTCCGAAGGCATCAAGAGCAAAAACGTTTCCATTTTAGTCGGTGACTCAGCTCTAGCCCTGGACAATATATCTTTGCAATCCTGGGGAATGACTAAATCCTTAAACTCATTGAATTCAGGTGCCAAGCATGCAACTGAAGAGAAGCTGGGTGTGGATGTAGGATTTGTCCCTCGTTCATGGTCAGTAGAGGTGATGCTACTGGCAGGCGATAAGGCTTGGAATGAGACAGCAGGAGTAGCTCCGTGAACAAATGCTGGCAGGGCCAACGTGGAACAATGAGGATGAGCTGGCACGGTTCCCTTTTCATTTGAACCCTGGAGATGAGAGGGCATGAGGCAAAAGTGGACACAAATATTCCTGACCATCTCATCGAAAACGCATTGCCCCATGACCCTCTCTGAGGTTCCCTGCTTGCTAAGGATCGGCATTTCTGGTTCCCTCGAGATGCAAATAGGTCTAAGTTGGGTGTTGACCATTTCTGGAAGATGGAGTATAGAATCACCTGATAGAGTTCCCACTCATGCTTTGTTTGACTTAATCTGCTCAAGGTGTCTGCCAGGTTGTTCTTTACGCCTGGGAGATGTTCCGCTTTGATGGTAATGTGATGCCTTAACGCCCATTCCCAGATCCTTTGAGCTTCCAAAGGTAGGATTGGGGATCTTGTCCTCCCTGCTTGTTGAGATAATGCATGTAGGTGGTATTATCTGTACGAATGAGGACTGAGGAAGCTCGTATCCTTGGGAGAAACAACTGGAGGGCTAAGAAAATTTGCTCTCAGTTCCAGGAAATTGATATGCATTTTGGATAGAGATACTCTATATGCCGCTTATTTTAAGGTCCTGAAGATGTGCCCCCCAGCCTTCCAATGACGCATCCGTGGTCAGAACGAACTCTGGAAGATGACAGACGAATGTCAGCCCCACAGAGAGAATGTTGGCGGACTGCCACCAAGAAAGAGCGCTTCTCATGACCGGAGTGATCCAAATGATATCCTCCAATGATCCTGTTATCTGAAGTCACTGTCCAATTGCTCTTGAAAAAGTCTCATCCTTAGACTTGCGTGAGGCACCATGAGGATGGCAGAGGACATCATGCCGAGAAAAGATTTGAGGAGACGGACAAAAGCAAACTCTTTTGCAGAGATTGCGAGCCAGAGATAGTATGGTGTTCTGTATTTCCGTGGATAAAAATAGCTTGTTTTGGAGGGTATCCAATGTTGCTCTGAGAAGAGTCATCTGTTGTGAAGGTATGAGAATGGATTTTTGATAATTGAATGCAAGCCCTAGAGAGCGGAACAGCTGTAGGCAGAAGGAGATGGCCTCCGAAGCTTGATGAAGAAAAGGAGCCCTCACTAGCCAATCGTCGAGATATGGCAAGATCTGCACGCCTCTTAATCTAAGGTATGCTGCCACGGGAGCAGAACACTTGATAAAAACCTGAGGAGCTTAGCGGAGGCCGAGGGAAGCACTTTGTATTGATAGAGCATGCCTGCCACAGTGAAACCGAGAAATCTTTAATGCTTGGGGTGAATAGGAATATGGAAATATGTGTCCTGCAAATCTAGGCTGGCCAGAAAATCTGAATGGTTCAGAAGCTGTAATATCTCCTGGAGAGATACCATGCGAAAGGATTTTTTTGCAGGCATTTGTTGAGCTTTCTGACATCCAGAATGGGACATCATTCTCCAGATTTCTTCTTTACAAGGAAAAAGCGGAAGTAGAAGCCCCTTCCTCTCTTAGAGCGTGGCACACATTCTATTGCTGAAAATGGGGTGGTAATGATTTTTGAGGCGGATGAGGGGGTGGTGTTGTGACAAACTCTAGGGTATGGCGATATTTTATTATATGAAGGACCCATCTGTCTGTGGTAATTTTCTGCCACTGACCTAGATAACGAGAAGGAAAATGCTACTTACCAGTATGCATCTGTTCTTGGCATGTAGAGCTGCAGATCCTCACACTTTGCATTAGATCGCCATCTGGTGTTGGGCTCGGATGCTTGCACTTTGTTGTTGTCTTCGAAGAAGTCTTTTGTAGTCATGTGATAGGTGACTCCTCCTTTGGACAATAGTGCGCATGGGCATCGACTCCATCCTCAGATTGTTTTTCGCCATATTGGGGAGTGATGGAGTTAGTAGAAAAGGATGTCCATGTGTGTATATCTAAATAAGATAGGACTGGAACACATACAGGTCCCGGGGAGGTGGGTGGGCGTGTGAGGATCTGCAGCTCTACATGCCAAGAACAGATGCATACTGGTAAGTAGCATTTTCCGTTCGAGGCATGTGAGCTGCAGAGCTCACACTTTGCATAGACTGTACAGCAGTATCTCCCCTAGCGGTGGTCACCTGTATGTGTTGCAGTAGTTTGAAAAAGTGTTCTAAGGACAGCTTGGCCCACAGAAGCTTGTTGCTTGGCTTGCACATCAACACAATAGTGTTTAGTGAAGGTGTGTGTTGTAGACCATGTGGCTGCCTTACATATGTCTTCTAGGCGTATGTTCCCTAAGAATGCCATGGAAGCCCCTAGTTTGCGTGTTGAGTGCGCTCTAGGGGGAATTGATAATGTGCGTTTGGCTTTTTGGTAGCATATTTGGATACATTTAACAATCCACCTTGCAATCCCAGCTTTTGAGATGGGGTTACCCTTATGTGGTGGAGAGAAAGCTACAAACAATTGTTTTGTTTTGCGAAATGATTTGGTTCTGTCAATGTAATACATTAGGGCTCTTTTGACATCCAGGGTGTGGAGAGCTCTTTCTGCTACAGAATCTGGGTTTTGAAAAAACACGGGTAGTTCTACAGATTGGTTAAGGTGGAAAGGCGAAATGACTTTTGGAATGAATTTTGGGTTTGTCCTGAGAACTATTTTGTTATGATGTATTTGTAAGAAGGGCTCTTGTATAGTTAAAGCCTGGATCTCACTCACTCTCCTGAGAGAGGTGATTGCAATTAGGAACGCGACTTTCCATGTAAGGAATTGAAGTTCACATTTATGCAGGGGTTCAAATGGTGGTCCCATGAGCCTAGTAAGTACTATGTTAAGATTCCACACTGGGGAAGGTGGTAATCTGGGAGGTATGATCCGTTTAAGGCCTTCCATAAAGGCTTTAATGGCTGGGACTCTAAAGAGTGATAAGTGTTGCCTGTTCTGTAGGTAAGCAGCAAGGGCCGCTAGATGCAGACGTATGGATGAGTATGCAAGATTACATCTTTGCAAATGTAGTAAGTAGCAAATGATGTTTTGCGTAGAGGCCTGTAATGGCTGGATATTATTGTTAGTGCAGTAAATAGCGAATCTTTTCCATTTTGCTGCATAGCAAGCTCTGGTAGTAGGGCGTCTAGCCTCTTTAATAATATTCATACAGTCTGCCGGTAGGTTAAGGTAACCGAATTCTAGGACTTCAGGAGCCAGATCGCAAGGTTCAGTTGGGATGGATCTGGGTGCCTTATCTCTCCATGGCTCTGCAGAAACAAGTCCTGTGCACACGTTTGAGTGTATTGGTTTCAGTGTAAAAACCACTTTTCAAAGTACTTTCTGTCCAGAAATTATGAAGGTCGACACCAGGAGTATCTTAATGAAGATTTTTATGAATCAAGTTATATAGGTCAATACAGAAAGAAAACCAGCCGACACGCGTTTCATCACGAAGAACTTAACTCGTGACTCTTCAGGGCGAAGTAACAGTGATACTTCCAACACGGTAATAGCACAGGTTCAGGAATCAGAAAACACCCAAAAAAAGGGGGGGGGGGGAGAACATTACCCGGAAATCAAGCCGTCATTATCGTCCGACTAACCAGGGAGCATAGGTCTCCCTACCATACGGACGTACTCGTCCTCCCCCCCCCCCCTTTTTGGGTGTTTTCTGATTCCTGGAAACGCTGAGGAAGGGCAACAATTTTTCCTTTCATTTCCAACCCTTCCTTTGATGTACCCGGGTCCCTCGCCCGACAGACCAGGGAGCTGAGATCTCCTTTTCATTTCATGAACCTGTGCTATTACAGTGTTGGAAGTATCACTGTTACTTCGCCCTGAAGAGTCACGAGTTAAGTTCTTCGTGATGAAACGCGTGTCGGCTGGTTTTCTTTCTGTATTGACCTATATAACTTGATTAATAAAAATCTTCATTAAGATACTCCTGGTGTCGACCTTCATAATTTCTGGACAGAAAGTACTTTGAAAAGTGGTTTTTACACTGAAACCAATACACTCAAACGTGTGCACAGGACTTGTTTCTACTTTGCGGTGTGGGTTCCGGCCTACACACTTGCAGGGGTTGTTTTTGCTTGGGTTTTTTCCCCTGACCTTGTGGCACCGTATTCATTCATCATAACTTTAACCCCATTGCGTACTTGCTTGAGTGCCATTTCTTCCTGCCCTAATTCTAAACCCTCCACCGAACCAGTATTCTCCATGGCTCTGCGTTAGCATTGATGGGGAGAGGTGTAGTTTTTGATATGGGACTACTGATAGTTCCAGCAGTGTGGTGAACCACGGTTGGCGTGCCCATGTGGGAGCTACTAGGATCATTTTTAGAGACTGTTGTCGGAGCTTGCGTACCACAAGTGGAAGTAGTAGTGGAAAAGCGTACGCAAATCTGCCGGACCAGTTCATCCATATCGCATTGCCCTTGGACTGCGGGTGTGGAAACCTGGCGGCGAAGGTTGGGCATTTTGCGTTTTGGTGTGTGGCGAACAGATCTATGTCTGGCTGGCCCCACATGTGGAAAAACGGTAGAAGAACTTGTGGATGTAGTTCCCATTCGTGAATCTGTTGTGTCTGTCGACTTAACAGATCGGCAATCTGATTGTGAACTCCTGGTAGGTGTTCTGCTAGAAGGTATATGTTCTGTGGAATGGCCCACCTCCAAATGTCCTGTGCCAGTTGGGACAGTTGTGGAGAGTGTCCCCCCCCCCCTGTTTTTGTATGTAGTACATGGCTGTGATGTCTGTTCAGATCAGGACAGCCTTGTTTTGTACGTGGAGTTGGAAGGATTTGAGAGCTAGGAATATAGCTAGTAACTCCAGATGATTGATGTGGAGCAGCTTTTGTTGAGTGGTCCACTTGCCTTGTGTTGTATGACCTAACAGGTGTGCACCCCATCCTGTGAGTGATGCGTCTGTTGTGAGTACTATTTGTGGAACAGGCTCTAGGAACGGCCGCCCTTTGGACAAACTTTTTGTGTTCCACCACTGCAGAGAGCGATGTGTGCGGCTGTCCACCAACACCAGATCTGTAAGTTGTCCATGAGCCTGGTTCCATTGGTGCGCTAGACACTCTTGTAGGGGACGCATTTGAAGTTTTGCATGAGGGACGCTGAAAATGCAAGATGCCATCATGCCGATTAGTTGCATGAATACTCTGGCTGGGAGAGAGTGTTGTATTTGAAACCTGGTGATGAGGGTTTGTATACTGGCTGGGCTGGGATAAGCTAGGGCTGTGGAAGTGTTTATTGTGGCTCCTAGATATTGATGTATATGGGATGGTTGGAGGTGCGACTTGGTGTAGTTGATTGTGAACCCCAAGTTGTGTAGTGTTTGTATAGTTTGATGTGTGTTGGACACACTGATTGAATGATCTGGCTTTGATGAGCCAGTCGTCCAGGTATGGGAAGACATGTATTTGCGGTCTTCGTAGGTGTGCTGCTACTACTGCAAGGCATTTGGTAAACACTCTTGGAGCAGTGGTGACTCCGAATGGAAGTACTTTGAACTGGTAGTGCTGTCCATAGAGTACGAACCTTAGATACTTCCTGTGAGCAGGATGTATGGGAATGTGGAAGTAGGCGTCCCTTAGGTCTAGTGTGGCAAGGAAGTCCTCTTGTTGTAGTAAGGGAAGCACTTGTTGGAGAGTGATAATGTGAAAATGATCCGAATGTATGTACTGATTGAGGGGTCTGAGGTCTAGAATAGGCTTTAGAGTCCCATCCTTTTTGGGGATTAGGAAATACAGGGAGTAAACCCCTGTGCCCTGGTGTTTTAGAGGGACTGGCTCTATGGCGTGCTTTTGAAGCAGGGAAAGAACTTCTTGCTTTAAAAGCATGAGATGGTCCGCGGACATTGGACGCTGCCTGGGTGGCATGTTTGGGGGGGCAGCTGTAAGTTCTAGGCAGTAACCATGTTGGATAATTTGTCTCACCCACCTGTCTGTTGTAATGGAGTTCCAGACAGGTAGGAACTGTGCTAGTCGTCCCCCGACAGGAGTGGAATGGTCGGGGGGAAGTGGAGGGAAGTCACTGTTTAGGAGTGGGGGAGGTACGGGTGTTGGTACTACCTCGGCCTCTGCCCTTACTGTTGCCTCGGTAACCACCTCTAAAGTATCCCCTATTGGGAGATGTTTGGGTGGTGTTTCTGTAAGAAGAGGAATTGTCTGTGTTGGTGTTCCTAGAGCCTCCTCTGTAGAAGGAGCGGCGAAAAGAGACACGTTGTTGTGGAGACTGCAATGCTCCCATTGATTTAGCAGTGTCAGTGTCCTTCTTCATTTTTTCAAGTGCCGTGTCTACAGCCGGACCAAAGAGTTGGTTCTGATTAAACGGCTGGTTTAAAATGGTGGTTTGAACCTCTGGCTTGAAGCCTGAAATGCGTAACCAGGCATGCCTTCTGAGGAGTACGCTGGTGTTAACAGACCTAGCGGCGGTGTCGGCCGCATCAAGGGCACACTTAATGGACGCATTGGAGATTAATTTGCCCTCCTGAATGAGATCATTTGCCTGCGTCTTGTACTCCTCAGGTAGGTGTTGCAATAGGGTTTCTAGCTGGTCGTAGTGGGCCCTATCGTATCTTGCCAGCAGTGCCTGGGTGTTGGCTATGCGCCAGTGATTGGTGGCTTGCGCAGCCACTCGTTTGCCAGAGGCGTCCAACAATTTTGACTCCTTATCAGGGGGCGGAGCGTCCCTTGAAGTCTGAGAATTAGCCCGTTTACGAGCATTGGAGACGACTAAGGAGTCAAGAGGGAGCTGGCCTTTGATGTAGGCAGGGTCATCAGGGGCAGGTCTATATTTTTTGTTGATCCTAGGGTTAAGAATCCTGGCCCGTACAGGATCTTTAAATATCTCAGGAGCATGTTTGATGACTCCTTTAATCATGGGCAATGTCTGTACAGTTCGTTGAGACTGTTCGAAGGTATCTAAGAGGAAATCTTCCTCTGGTGGGTTGGTGTGTATATGTACCCCATGAAAGACAGCAGCCCTGTGAATAAGTTTCCCAAAACCAATGTTATCATCTGGGGGAGATGGTTTTGTGGGATATGGTGGAGGGCTTGGGAGGTCTGGAAGATCTATGGGATCATTGTAGCCCCAATCGTCCTGTGGTGGGTCATCTGGGTCTGGGAAAACGTCATCAGGGTCACCACCATCCCCCATGTCGTCCTGATAGTCATGTGGTGGAGATGTTACAGGCTGAGGCGGTGTAACAGGGATGTAGAGAGGAGGGGTGTTAGGTGGAAGGACAGGGGAAGAAGGAGGCATAGGGGAAAGTAGCAGAGTCCTTTTTGACAGGGACGGGCTCGTAGCGTGGCACAGTAGTGACATGTCCAGTTTTAGGGTTAATGTAAAGTTTGTTGTTTAGGATCGATAGGATCCGGTTGAAACAGTTCCTCCTCCTGGAGATTTGGCTTCGGCGCCGACTTTTTCGGTTCCGAGCGCGGTGATGGTTGCTTTGTGTGCTCTTTGGCCTTGGAAGGCGTGGAAGAGTCCTTCGGCTTGGCAATCGGCTCCGACAGCTTTGGCTTGGGGGCTGTGTCGTGGAGCCTTGGTTTCGACGCCGACTTATCCGCATGCTTGGAGGTGGGTTTTGGGACCGAGGTGGATTTCGGAGCAGAGTGTTCCTTTGGCTTCAGCGCCGAAGGTGCCGGTGGAACTGATACATGCGGCTTGGTCGGTGCCGAGGAACCGTAAGGCTTTAGTCTTTTCTTCGGTGCCGAGCCGGAAGGCGGGGCGTCCAAAGCATGTTTTCGGTCGCGACTCGGGCCAGCAGGCGAAGTCTTGACCGGTGCCTTCTGTTTTGATGGGGGGGTTGGGGCAGGGGCAGTAGTACTCACTCGTTGCCCAGGAGTGAGTCCTCTGCCTCCGACACGATGGTTAGGTCTTCGGAATCTTCATCCGGGACATCGGGGCCCTCGTTGAAGATGTCGACAGGTTCTGGAGCGGACCGTTGCGCCATAACGTGTCTTCGAGCTCGACGATCCCGAATGGTCTTTTTCGAGCGGAAGGAGGCGCAAGCTGGGCAGGTGGCCTCGTTGTGGTCGGGCGAGAGGCACAGGTTACAGACCTCGTGATGGTCACTGTGGGGGAACTTTGCTCCACACTGGGGGCATTTCCGGAAGGACGTCCTTTCCATTAGCTGTAGGCCTTACGGCGTCGATGGGCCCAGCGGCCCGCGTCGACGGCTGGAAAGGGGATCGAAGAAGAGACGCGTCGAGATGGTGATATCGATAGAAGTTGTAGAAGGTTTGAAGTATTGAAAAAACAGTAGAAGTAAGTTTCGAACCGGAGTGTCGAAAGTTGCATCCGAACCCGATGGCGGAAAAAAACAATCTGAGGATTGAGTCGATGCCCATGCGCACTATTGTCCAAAGGAGGAGTCACCTATCACATGACTACAAAAGACTTCTTCGAAGACAACAACAAAGTGCAAGCATCCGAGCCCAACACCAGATGGCGATCTAATGCAAAGTGTGAGCTCTGCAGCTCACATGCCTCGAACAGATGAGTTTTCTTGGTTGAGATAATAGAGGGAAGAGCGGCAGGCAGAGAGACCTCGTCACGGTTTCCTGACAGTATCCCTGAATTGATCTTGTTGTTTCAGCCTGTGCTATCCGGAATAAGCAGCCTGCGGTGGTGCACTATTGTTGCTGATGCTGGTAGGAAGTGCGAAATGAGGTGTAAGCCCGAGGTTGGTATTTCTGGTAACCACCGCGAAAGGAGTAGGCTCTCTACCACATGCTCTACGAAAGGGGGTCTTCCTGTATTGGAGCATGCCCAAAGCTTTAGGGTTTCGGTGTCTGCCTTACTGGTTTGTAAGGCGTCATCAATATGTTTGCCAAAAAGCGCATCACCATCAAAAGGCATGTCAAGTATTTTCCTTTGCACCTCAGGCGGAATGTTGTTGCCTTCAGCCAACCCAGACACCCAAGGACAGCAGCTCCAGTGAGCTGACAAAAGGCTAGAGAAGCCACATCCATAGAAGCATCTATAATCTCCGATGCAGATCTTTCTCCCTCAAGAAGAATTTCTTTCTTCTAGTCTTTTGTCCTCTGAAAGGAGGTCCATGTACGGAGTGATATCGGACCACATTTGGCAGTCGTATCTTGCTAATATCGCCAGAGTGCTAGCCACACGTACAGTAGTACCTAAAGTGGTGGTAAACCTCTTGCCAATATTATCAAGGTACCGTCCTTCCTTGTCCGGTGGTGCAGTGATAGGAGCTGAAGGATTTTGTGATCTTCGTTGGGCAGCCTGTGAGATAACACAATCTGGATTAGGATGCCCTACCAGACAAGCTGGAGCATCAGGAGCTTTATATTTCTCGTCAATCCTGGGCAAAACTGGAATAATCATGGCCGGCGTTTATTACTTTCACACCTTCCTCCCAGATGTGATCTAGAATGGGTATCGCTCTGTCCTTCTAGATAGATTTTTGAAATCATAAAGAAAACAGTCAGACTGCTTGACTGTCATCGACAATGGAAAACAAGAAGCTGCCAATGTCTTCCGGCAGAGAATCCGCAGTTTGAGGAGATGGAGAAGCGGGTGTTGAAATAACAGTCCTCCCATTCATTACCTGTTTGTCTTTCTCTCTGAGGTTCACCCTCCTCAATCTTTCCATCATCAGAGGTATCATGTTGTGATGGCAAAACAGTAACTGTCACAGGGGACGTCATAGAGGGCTCAGACCTACGTGGAGGAGATGCCAGGGGTGTAGGTGGTGGCGGCAGCGTAGGTGGAGGACACTTTAAGGAAAACAAGTGCAGAGTCATGTAGCATGTCTTGTAGCTCTTGAACCAAAGCCACAGGAGGTGGACCATGGGCTCACAAACAGGCTCCATGTATTGTATTTTTGCATGTGGAGGGTGAAATTCCTGTTGATAGTAGCTTTCATAGTCCTCCTCATCATCTTCCTGATATTTGACGTGAAGCTGAGAGGGACTGTGAGCAGGACCAAACATTCATCATCCGATTCCTCCAAAAATGTTGAAGGTAGCAAAGGTGGAAACACTGCAGGATTCCCGAAAAAACGCCTAGTCGACGGGTATACAGTAGACGGTTGTTTACGGCCAGGGATGGGATACAGCGTCAGCTTAGTCGACGGCAGTGGTGTCTGTCGTTGACGAGAACATGATAGGAGCAGACGTAGAAATCGTTGCGACTATCGTTGTCGATGCCGGAGCGGTCGTGGACGACGAAGAAGAGGTCGTCGACTGAATCAACGTGGTAGCCGAGGAAGTAGTAGTCGTCATCGACGAGGATGTCGTCGGCGGAGCTGGAGCCTTCGTCGTCGCTGGAAACCAGCAGGTGGTAGCAGGGTCTACTCCCCTCTGGAATCTCCAATTCACCTTTTGGGCCCATTTTCCAGTTGAAGGCTAGGAGGACTTCCTCATCTGAGGGACCACCCTCTAAAGCTACACTGGCAACCCCTGGAGCTACACTAGGGGCTGTATTTTTAGGACAGCTAGGGTCCTTGGTGTGGTGTCCTGTCTTTTGACAGTTGACACCATACCTTGTTGGGATCCCAACTCTTACCTTGGTACCCAGTTTTAGTTTGTGAGGTGTCTTTGGGCCCACCCTCCTGGACAGGTTTTTGGGGGGCTATCTGGGGCTCACTGTCCTTCCTCTGGGGATGTTTTTTAACCCCTTTCTTTTGGTCACCCCCAGTGGACATCCTGGCAAACCTCTTCTTGACTCAGTGGTCTGCCTTCTTTCCCAATTCTTGGGGAGAAATTGGACCTAGGTCTACCAGATACTGATGCAACTTTTCATCAGTGCAATTACTTAATATGTGTTCTTTCATAAACAAATTATAAAGACCATCATTATCTTGCACTTTACTTCCAGTCAAACAGCCACCCAGTGTTTTCATGGAGTAGTCTACAAATTCCACCCAGGGCTGACTCGGTTTTCTGAGCCCCCTCGAATCTAATTCTATACTCCTCAGTAGTGAGCCCAAATCCCTCAATCAGGGTGCCCTTCATGAGTTCATAGGACTCGGCTTCTGCCCCACTAAGGGTCAGAAGTCTGTCTCTGCACTTACCAGAGAACAGTTCCAAAAGCGTGCCCCTCAGTGAGTTTTCTTCACTTTTCTGGCTTCACAAGCCCTCTCAAAGGCTGTGAACCACTTGGTGATATCACCATCCTCAAATTTAGGGACAATCCCTTTGGGGATTTTGGGATCATAGAATCATTTTTCTACATTTTTTAATTGCTGCCCATCTCTGCTCTTTCTTTTTCTAGAACCAGGAGTCTGGTCTCTAGGTCTAATCTTTTGGTCAATTTGGCTAGCAGGATGTCCTCCTCATTGAGACTGTCCTCAATGTCCTCAGTAGCACCTGATCCAGCTGTGTGGGCTCTAGTGCTGAGAGGTTTATTCTTGGGAGTCAGGGCCACTGGGGCCCTTTTCTCTTTAAGAAGGGGGGGTGGGGGGTTGGAAGGTATCGTCATTCCCTCCATCTTCTTCCCCATCTGAGAGGTCCTCACCATTCTCAATTCTCAGAAGAATGGTCCTTAGCATACCCTGCCAACAGCACCTGGAGCTTTTGTTTGGAGGGATGGGACCCCATGATAATATTTTTAAGCTTACATAGAGACCGTAACTCCCTAAATTCTAAGTAGAGATAAGGGGTGAGGTCGAGCTCCTCAACCTGGTTCTCTATGGCATTGTGGTTTTCTTCACTACCAGCTGGGTTCTTGTTAAGAGACATTCTAACAAAAAGTTCTAACCCCTCTAACCCCCAACTAAAGTGAGCTTTTATTTTTCTAAAATTCTAAAGGGACTTAACCAAGGCCCTAACGAGACTTAGTAATTTGGAAAAATTTGACAATTCAAAAATCAGAATTCTAAAGACAATTTAAGAGTTCTGTCGTGTGATCAGGTGGTAATCAAATTAGTCCAACAAATGCAAAGTTGTATATTCCACTGCTGATCCACCAATGTAGGAAGCTGCCTCTGTATATACTATACCAAAATGATGTATAGTGTGCACAGAGTCCAGTGGAACCCCAAAGGTAGGAAGAGGTAAAAGTAGATAGCACCTTACTCTCTATTTGCGGTAGTGTGGGCAAGCAGTAAGGCTTTATCAGAGGGTAGTGTTAAGCATTTGTTGTACACACAATCAGCAAATGATGTCACACTCAGACTGAACTCGGACCAATTTTGTTTGTATAAAAATAAGTTATTTTATTTCTAGAACCAAGGCAAGCCTGGCACAGGTAAGAGAAATGAATGCCTTGCAAAATCTTATGCAATGTTTTACAAGTGAAGGCAGGTTCAAATGCAATTGATTGAAATACAGGTAAGTTAAACTGTCGAAATTACTTTTCAGATTACTTTTTAAGTTACTTTTTCTACTTAGTGTGATATGCCTAGATATCACACTGGGACATTTCCTAGAGAAAAGGTAAGTAAAATCAGTTTTGCACAGTTGTAGTTTTTCATACAAATCAACTCTACACTTAGAACATTTTTCAAGGAAAAACAGTCAATGTATTCCTATGTGTAGGAAAGTGGCTCTGTATATACTGTACCAAAGTAAGGTTCAGGGTGTACAGAGTCCACAGTCCCCAGAGGGTTGACAGAGGCTAAAGTTAGATATAACCTTACTCTCCAAAGTGGTAGCTTGGTCGAGCAGTAAGGCAGTATCAGAGGACAGTGTAAAGCATTTGTTGTACACACTCAGTCAGCAAATGAAGCCACACACTCAAGAACTGAACTCTAGGCCAATGGTTTGTATATAAAAAATTATATGCTTGTTTTATTTTAGAACCAACAATAGGATCAAAATATACTTTCTCAGTATGAGATGCTTTGGTTATTCACCTTACAGATAGGCAGTAGACTTTTTGAATAGTGGTTATCACAGTTGGTGCAAGAGGCAACACAGGGTCAAATTCAATGCAACATTGAGCTCAATGGAAAATTATACTTAATTACAATTGATTACTTTGCAGAGCACTTTTCTAACCACAGGACTGGATCCTGGATTCAGTCCTGGGACACTTCCTGTAAACAGGTAAGAAAAAGCGTTTTGGTTATTGTAGTGATTTTTGAAGAATATTACTATATTTCAAAAGCTGACACTTAGAAACTTTTCTGGGTAAAATTACCAATGTTATCCTATGAAAGGAAATACAGTGTGCAAGCAAAGTATGTTTACGTTACTTTTGTAATCCAGTGCTGGACTCCTAGGTTCAGCACTGGGACATTTACTTAAAACAGGTAAGTAATTACGTTTTTGTAGTTTGTTCGATTTTTAAAGAATATTTGTAAAATACAGAAATCGACACTTAGAAGAAATTTCACAGAAAACCAGTCAATGGATCCCTATGAAAGAAAAGTGAGTTAACGGTAAGTAACGTTGCGATTACTTTTTAGGGCCAGTGTTGGGCACTCTGGTCCAGCACTGAGGCCCCTCCTAATACTAGGTGAGTATTTTCGTTTTCGTGACTCGGTTGATTTTTGGTGAATATTCTAAAGTTTCAGAACTCCACACTTAGAAGAAATTTCGCAGAAAACCAGTCAATGGAACCCTATGGAAGAAAAGTGAGTTATCGGATTTCGGGTAAGTACTTGACTGGCAGGGTTAAGGTTCTGGGTAAGACTCAGGGGTCCCCCAGGATCAGGTAAGTACAGTTTTACACCCTCAGCGGCACAGGGGCGGCCGGGTGCAGAGTGAGAAGGCCCAATGTTATCCTATGGCAGGCGGGGGCCCCGGGTTGGTGGCTGCTGGCAAGCAGGCCACGCGACTGTGGGAGCTGGGCTCCTGGTCACTTGCTCAGGGCAAGTAGGGAAGTAGGTTAGGATAGAGGTTGCACTTCCAGGGGCACTCGGGCGGCTGGGTGCAGGGTGCTTTTGAGCCGTCGGGCGCTCAATGTTAAACAATAGAGGTCGTGAAAGGTGAAGAAAGGCTGCAGGCTCGGGGACGGTGATTCTTCAGGGACGACCAACACTTCAGGAGGTAAGTTGGGGTCTTGGAGGATAGGTAGACACCCAGGAGTTGGGCACAGGGGGCCGTGGGGCGCCGGGTGCAGGGGTGTCTTTGAGGTCGGGAAATCTTACCCCCTGCTGGTCGCGGTTGGAGGGGTCCCTTGTCCTGAGGCTGCAGGCGTCGTCTGGGTCGTCGAGGAGGGTCCTTGGCCACTGGATTCCAGGTCAGAATCGCCGGGGGACGTCCTCGAGGTCGTTGGTCACTCAGGCACAGGCTGGACTCGGCGGGTGCAGAGTGTGCAGGTTTCGCGGCTCCGTGCCAGGGCCGGGTCTTTGGTAGGTTTTCTTTTGAGCAGTACCACTGCTCGTGGGAGTCCCTGGGTCGAAGGCTGTAGCACAGAAGTCAGGTCCTCCGGGGTTTGTGAGGTTGCTGAGGCCGGGATTCCGCAGGAGCAGGTTCAGAGGTCGACAGGCCGGTAGGGCTGGGGCCAAGTCAGTTGTTGTCGCCTCCTTTTTAGCAGCTGCACGGCTGGTCTTCTTGCTTCGTCTTCTCTTCTTGTTTTCGGATTTGGGAACTCCCGAAGGAAGGTTCAGGGAGCCCCTAAATACTAAATTTAGGGGTGGTTAGAGGTAGGTAAGGGCAGGGACCAATGGGTCCCTTCCCTGGGGTGGGTACACCCCTATTCTGTTCCTCTCCAGTGGGAGGGGGCAGGAGCCTGTCCCTGGTTGGCCAGGTCCCCCATCCTCAAGATGGCGGGGACTCGAGTTTGTGCTTCACCTCGCCTCCCCCACCTTAGGGGTGGAGTTGGCAGAGGTGGGCACAACCCATTTCCTGCTTCTGGTTTTCCCGCCGGTTCTCCCGCCAGGAGTGGGGGTAGAACCAGTGGGGACAAGTTTGCTGGAAGCAGCAAATGGTCTGGGGAAACTCCAAAGGCGGCAGGCCTTTGAAGCTCCCCCTGCCCATCCTGGGGAGGAGGCTTTGGCACCTCGTCCCGGGATGTGCATTGTTTCAGGCCCCTGAGAGCAGAGGCTCTCGACCCAGGGGTCCAGAAACATGTCTGGTGGTGGCAGCCTGGGCAGCCACTCAGTCCGGACACTGGAGGTCGGGTTGGTTTCAGGGGCATCTCTAAGATGCCCTCTGGAGTGCGTTTACATTAAATCCCACACTGGCATCAGTGGGGGTTTAATGTGCTGAGAAGTTTGATACCAAACTTCTTAGTCTTCAGTGGGGCCATTATGGTGCGGTGGAGTTCGTAATGACAGACTCCCAGCACCATATACTCTTAATGGCAGCACTGCACTTACAATGCCCAAGAATGGACTTGGGCACTGTAGGGGCACAGGGCTCATGCCTCTATGCCCTCACCACTGGCATAGTGCACCCAGCTAGAGGGGTGGCTGACCTATGCCAGGGCAGTGGCTTGTAGGCATGGCACACAGGGATGTGAGCCATGTCGACTCTTCACTTTTGTCCTGCACCAAGACACGCAGCCTGCAAAGGCAGTGTGTGTGTGTAAGGTGCAGGGTCCCTAAGGGTGGCACAACAAGTGCTGCAGCCCTTAGGGGCCTTCCCTGGTCACAGTGCCCTGGGTACCCATGGTACCATTTACCAGGGGCTGACCTGTGGCCAGGGATGTCAATTGGGTGTAGGTATCAATGCAATTTTAGGGAAGGAACACAGGCCCTGGGTACCTGGTTGGCAGGAGCCCAGGGCACACTCAGTCAAAGTACATCAGCCATTCAGCAAAAAGTGGGGGCATACCATGTAAGAAAGATGGCACTTTCTCACACAACTCCCCCCAAACGAAAGATGATGAGACTAACCTTGCCCTATGGAGTCTTCATTGTCTAAGTGGAAGAACCTGGAAAGGCCATCTGCATTGGCATGGGCAGTGCCAGGTCTGTGTTCCACTTCAAAGTCCATTCCCTGTAGGGAGATGGACCACCTCAACAGTTTTGGGTTTTCTCCTTTCATTTGCATTAGCCACCTGAGAGGTCTGTGGTCAGTTTGAACTAGGAAGTGAGTTCCAAACAGGTAGGGCCTCAGCTTCTTCAGGGACCAGACCACAGCAAAGGCCTCCCTCTCAATGGCACTCCACCGCTGCTCCCTGGGGAGAAGCCTTCTGCTTATAAAAGCAACAGGTTGGTCTTGGCCTTCATCATTGGTCTGGGATAGGACCGCTCCTATCCCTAGCTCAGAGGCATCAGTCTGCACAATGAACTGCTTGGCATAATCTGGTGCTTTTAGAATTGGTGCTGAGCACATTGCTTCTTTCAGAGTGTCAAAAGCCTTTTGGCAACAGACTGTCCAGTTTACTTTCTTTGGCATCTTCTTGGAGGTGAGTTCTGTGAGGGAGTCACAATGGACCCATATCCCTTCACAAACCTCCTGTAGTACCCAGTCAAGCCAAGGAATGCCCTGACTTGGGTCTGAGTTGTTGGAGCTACCCAGTCCAGGATAGCCTGGATCTTGGGCTGTAAGGGTTGTACCTGGCCTCCACCAACCAGGTGGCCCAAGTACACCACAGTGCCCTGCCCTATCTGGCATTTGGATGCCTTGATAGTTAGGCCTGCAGTTTGCAGGGCCTTTAAAACCTTCCCAAGGTGGACCAGGTGATCCTGCCAGGTGGAACTGAAGACAGCAATGTCATCAAGATAAGCTGCACTAAAGGACTCCAACCCAGCAAGGACTTGATTCACCAACCTCTGGAAGGTGGCAGGGGCATTCTTTAAACCAAAGGGCATAACAGTGAACTGAAAATGCCCATCAGGTGTGGAGAATGCTGTTTTCTGTTTGGCTCCTGGGGCCATGCCAATCTGCCAGTACCCTGCAGTTAAGTCAAAGGTACTCAGGTATTTGGCTGCACCCAATCTGTCTATCAGTTCATCAGCTCTTGGGATAGGGTGTGCATCTGTCTTGGTGACAGAGTTGAGACCCCTATAGTCCACACAAAACCTCATCTCTCTCTTTTCACCCTTTTGATGAGGTTTGGGGACCAGAACCACTGGGCTAGCCCAGGGGCTCTCAGAGGGTTCAATAACCCCTAGCTCCAGCATCTTGCTGACTTCAGCTCTGATGCTTTCCTTAACTTGGTCTGACTGACGATAGATCTTGTTTTTGACAGGTGCACTGTCACCAGTGTCCACATCATGGGTACACCAGTTTGTCAGACCAGGGGTCAAGGAAAAGAGCCCAGCATACTGCTGCAAGACTTGCTTGCAGTCAGTCTGCTGTTGGGCAGTGAGGGTGTCTGAAAAGACAACTCCATCTACTGACCCATCTTTTGGGCTGTGGGAGAGGAGATCAGGGAGAGGTTCACTCTCAGCTTCCTGTTCCTCATCTGTCACCATCAGCATGGTGATGTCAGCCCTGTCATTGTAGAGTTTTAGGCGGTTCACATGGATAACCCTTTTGGGTGTCCTGCTGGTGCCCAGGTCAACCAGGTAGGTGACCTCACTCTTTTTCTCTAGGATAGGGTAAGGGCCACTCCATCTGTCCTGGAGGGCCCTTGGTGCCACTGGCTCCAAAACCCATACCTGTTGCCCAGGTTGGAATTCAACCAGTGCAGCTTTTTGGTCATACCAGTGCTTCTGAAGCTCCTGGCTGGCCTCAAGGTTCTTGGATGCCTTTTCCATGTACTCAGCCATTCTGGACCTTAGGCCAAGCACATAGTCCACTATATCTTGTTTGGGTTCTTGGAGAGGTCTCTCCCAGCCCTCCTTTACAAGACAGAGTGGTCCCCTCACAGGATGGCCAAACAGAAGTTCAAAGGGTGAGAAACCTACCCCCTTCTGTGGCACTTCTCTGTAAGCGAAAAGCAGGCATGGTAGTAGGACATCCCATCTCCTTTTGAGTTTTTCAGGGAGCCCCATGATCATGCCTTTCAATGTCTTGTTGAACCTCTCAACAAGGCCATTGGTTTGTGGATGGTAGGGTGTAGTAAACTTGTACTGCACCCCACACTCCTTCCACATGTGGGTCAGGTAAGCAGACACGAAGTTGGAACCTCTGTCTGAAACCACCTCCTTAGGAAACCCTACCCTGGTGAAGACACCAATGAGGGCTTTGGCTACTGCAGGAGCTGTAGTAGTCCTAAGGGGAATAGCCTCAGGATACCTAGTGGCATGATCCACTACCACCAGTATGAATTTGTTCCCTGAGGCTGTGGGAGGTTCCAGTGGACCCACTATGTCCACACCTACCCTTTCAAAGGGAACCCCCACCACAGGTAGTGGTATCAGGGGGCCTTTGGATGGCCACCTGTCTTGCCACTGGCTTGACAGGTAACACAGGAGCTGACAAACTCCTTCACCTTTTGGTGCATCTGGGGCCAGTAGAAGTGGCTAACTAGCCTTTCCCAAGTTTTGGTTTGGCCCAGATGTCCAGCTAGGGGGATGTCATGAGCCAAAGTTAGGAGGAACTCCCTGTACTTCTGGGGCACTACCACTCTCCTGGTGGTTCCAGGGTTGGGGTCTTTTGCCTCAGTGTACAGTAATCCCTCTTCCCAATAGACTCTGTGGGTACCACTGACATCTCCCTTGTCTTCTGAAACAGCTTGCTGCCTCAGGCTTTCAAGAGTGGGACAGTCTTGCTGTCCCTGGCACAGCTCTTCCCTAGAGGGTCCCCCTGGGCCCAAGAGTTCAACCTGGTAAGGGTCAAGCTCTAGGGGCTCAGTTCCCTCTGGGGCTTCCAGGTTCTCTCCCTGAGGAGAGGGGTCCTGCTCTTGTGACTGTGTAGAAGCTGGTCCGCCAGTCTTCTTTCCTTTTCTCTTGGTAGGCTGGGCCATCATTCCAGGCTCCAACACTATTTCTTCACCCTGCCTTTTGCTCTGTGCTCTTGTTTTTATACACACCAATTCAGGGATGCCCAGCATGGCTGCATGGGCCTTTAGCTCCACCTCTGCCCAGGCTGAGGTTTCCAGATCATTTCCTAGCAGACATGCAGCTGGTAACTTCGGAGAGACCACTACCTGCTTCAGGCCAGTAACCCCCCAGCCTAATGTCACCAGGGCCATGGGATGACTAGTGGTGACACTGTCAGCATTGGTGACTGGGTAAGTTTTCCCAATCAAGTATTGCTCAGGGAAACCAGTGTGTCCCTCACCATAGTGACACTGGCACCTGTATCCCTCAGAGCCTCTACTCTAGTTCCATTCACCCAGGGGTATTGCAAATACTTCTTTAAGTTGGGTGGCCACACAGCTACAGTGGCAAATTCCACTTCCCCTAGGGAGACCAGACTTGCCTCAGTGGGTTCCCAGATTTGCTCAGGGTACACTTCTGATCCCATCTGTAAACTTGCTGCCCCAGGAGTAGCTGTACTGGGTGCCTTAGGGGCTTTGTTGTGGGGGCAAGTTTTGTCTACAGTGAGGTGTCCTGACTTCTTACAGTTATTACACCAGGCCTTCAAGGGATCAAAGTTCTTCCCCCTATAGGGTTGAGGCACATAGGGAGTAGTTTGGGACCCTGTGAGAAAGTGCCATCTTTCTTACATGGTATGCCCCCACTTTTTGCTGAATGGCTGATGTACTTTGACTGAGTGTGCCCTGGGCTCCTGCCAACCAGGTACCCAGGGCCTGTGTTCCTTCCCTAAAATTGCATTGATACCTACACCCAATTGACATCCCTGGCCACAGGTCAGCCCCTGGTAAATGGTACCATGGGTACCCAGGGCACTGTGACCAGGGAAGGCCCTAAGGGCTGCAGCACTTGTTGTGCCACCCTTAGGGACCCTGCACCTTCACACACACACACTGCCTTTGCAGGCTGCGTGTCTTGGTGCAGAACAAAAGTGAAGAGTCGACATGGCTCACATCTCTGTGTGCCATGCCTACAAGCCACTGCCCTGGCCTAGGTCAGCCACCCCTCTAGCTGGGTGCACTATGCCAGTGGTGAGGGCATAGAGGCATGAGCCCTGTGCCCCTACAGTGCCCAAGTCCATTCTTGGGCATTGTAAGTGCAGTGCTGCCATTAAGAGTATATGGTGCTGGGAGTCTGTCATTACGAACTCCACAGCACCATAATGGCCCCACTGAAGACTAAGAAGTTTGGTATCAAACTTCTCAGCACATTAAACCCCCACTGATGCCAGTGTGGGATTTAATGTAAAACGCACTCCAGAGGGCATCTTAGAGATGCCCCCTGAAACCAACCCGACCTCCAGTGTCCGGACTGAGTGGCTGCCCAGGCTGCCACCACCAGACATGTTTCTGGACCCCTGGGTCGAGAGCCTCTGCTCTCAGGGGCCTGAAACAATGCACATCCCGGGACGAGGTGCCAAAGCCTCCTCCCCAGGATGGGCAGGGGGAGCTTCAAAGGCCTGCCGCCTTTGGAGTTTCCCCAGACCATTTGCTGCTTCCAGCAAACTGGTCCCCACTGGTTCTACCCCCACTCCTGGCGGGAGAACCGGCGGGAAAACCAGAAGCAGGAAATGGGTTGTGCCCACCTCTGCCAACTCCACCCCTAAGGTGGGGGAGGCGAGGTGAAGCACAAACTCGAGTCCCCGCCATCTTGAGGATGGGGGACCTGGCCAACCAGGGACAGGCTCCTGCCCCCTCCCACTGGAGAGGAACAGAATAGGGGTGTACCCACCCCAGGGAAGGGACCCATTGGTCCCTGCCCTTACCTACCTGTAACCACCCCTAAATTTAGTATTTAGGGGCTCCCTGAACCTTCCTTCCGCAGTTCCCAAATCCGAAAACAAGAAGAGAAGACGAAGCAAGAAGACCAGCCGTGCAGCTGCTAAAAAGGAGGCGACAACAACTGACTTGGCCCCAGCCCTACCGGCCTGTCGACCTCTGAACCTGCTCCTGCGGAATCCCGGCCTCAGCAACCTCACAAACCCCGGAGGACCTGACTTCTGTGCTACAGCCTTCGACCCAGGGACTCCCACGAGCAGTGGTACTGCTCAAAAGAAAACCTACCAAAGACCCGGCCCTGGCACGGAGCCGCGAAACCTGCACACTCTGCACCCGCCGAGTCCAGCCTGTGCCTGAGTGACCAAAGACCTCGAGGACGTCCCCCGGCGATTCTGACCTGGAATCCAGTGGCCAAGGACCCTCCTCGACGACCCAGGCGACGCCTGCAGCCTCAGGACAAGGGACCCCTCCAACCGCGACCAGCAGGGGGTAAGATTTCCCGACCTCAAAAGACACCCCTGCACCCGGCGCCCCACGGCCCCCTGTGCCCAACTCCTGGGTGTCTACCTATCCTCCAAGACCCCAACTTACCTCCTGAAGTGTTGGTCGTCCCTGAAGAATCACCGTCCCCGAGCCTGCAGCCTTTCTTCACCTTTCACGACCTCTATTGTTTAACATTGAGCGCCCGACGGCTCAAAAGCACCCTGCACCCAGCCGCCCGAGTGCCCCTGGAAGTGCAACCTCTATCCTAACCTACTTCCCTACTTGCCCTGAGCAAGTGACCAGGAGCCCAGCTCCCACAGTCGCGTGGCCTGCTTGCCAGCAGCCACCAACCCGGGCCCCCCGCCTGCCATAGGATAACATTGGGCCTTCTCACTCTGCACCCGGCCGCCCCTGTGCCGCTGAGGGTGTAAAAACTGTACTTACCTGATCCTGGGGGACCCCTGAGTCTTACCCAGAACCTTAACCCTGCCAGTCAAGTACTTACCCGAAATCCGATAACTCACTTTTCTTCCATAGGGTTCCATTGACTGGTTTTCTGCGAAATTTCTTCTAAGTGTGGAGTTCTGAAACTTTAGAATATTCACCAAAAATCAACCGAGTCACGAAAACGAAAATACTCACCTAGTATTAGGAGGGGCCTCAGTGCTGGACCCGAGTGCCCAACACTGGCCCTAAAAAGTAATCGCAACGTTACTTACCGTTAACTCACTTTTCTTTCATAGGGATCCATTGACTGGTTTTCTGTGAAATTTCTTCTAAGTGTCGATTTCTGTCTTTTACAAATATTCTTTAAAAATCGAACAAACTACAAAAACGTAATTACTTACCTGTTTTAAGTAAATGTCCCAGTGCTGAACCTAGGAGTCCAGCACTGGATTACAAAAGTAACGTAAACATACTTTGCTTGCACACTGTATTTCCTTTCATAGGATAACATTGGTAATTTTACCCAGAAAAGTTTCTAAGTGTCAGCTTTTGAAATATAGTAATATTCTTCAAAAATCACTACAATAACCAAAACGCTTTTTCTTACCTGTTTACAGGAAGTGTCCCAGGACTGAATCCAGGATCCAGTCCTGTGGTTAGAAAAGTGCTCTGCAAAGTAATCAATTGTAATTAAGTATAATTTTCCATTGAGCTCAATGTTGCATTGAATTTGACCCTGTGTTGCCTCTTGCACCAACTGTGATAACCACTATCAAAAAGTCTATTGCCTATCTGTAAGGTGAATAACCAAAGCATCTCATACTGAGAAAGTATATTTTGATCCTATTGTTGGTTCTAAAATAAAACAAGCATATATTTTTTTATATACAAACCATTGGCCTAGAGTTCAGTTCTTGAGTGTGTGGCTTCATTTGCTGACTGAGTGTGTACAACAAATGCTTTACACTGTCCTCTGATACTGCCTTACTGCTCGACCAAGCTACCACTTTGGAGAGTAAGGTTATATCTAACTTTAGCCTCTGTCAACCCTCTGGGGACTGTGGACTCTGTACACCCTGAACCTTACTTGGGTACAGTATATACAGAGCCACTTTCCTACAGACCCACCCCCTGAACAGGTTTTGGGGCCCTTTGGAAGACTCAGACTTTTTATCTTGGGGATTCTCACCACCTTTCCCCTGGGGGGTTTGGTGACCACCTTCTTTTGGTCACCCCCAGTGGTTGTCCTTGTCACCCTAGTCTTGACCCAGTGGTCTGCCTTCTTTCCCAATTCTTGGGGAGAAATTAGACCTAGGTCTACCAAATGCTGATGCAACTTTTCATTTGTGCAATTACTTAGTATGTGTTCCTTCATAAACAAATTGTAAAGTCCAGAAAAATCATGCACATTATGTCCAGCTAACCAGCCATCCAGTGTCTTTACTGAGTAGTCCACGAAGTCAATCCAGGACTGGGTCTGGGTTTTGTGAGCCCCCTGAATCTAATTCTATACTCCTCAGTAGTGAGCCCAAATCCCTCAATCAGAGTACTCTTCATGAGGTCATAGGACCCTGCATCTGGCCCAGAGAGGGTCAGAAGCCTGTCTCTGCAGTTACCAGAGAACAGTTCCCACAGGAGTGCCCCCACAGAGGTTTCTTTACTCTTCTTATTTCACAAGCCCTCTCAAAGGCTGTGAACCATTTGGTGATGTCATCACCTTCCTCAAACTTAGGGACAATCCCTTTGGGGATTTTAGGTTCAGAAGTTTCCTCCCTATCCTTATTTTTAGTATTGCTGCCACCATTGATGGGTGCTAAACCCATCTCCTGTCTTTCCTTCTCTAGAGCCAGGAGTCTGGTCTCTAGGTCCAGTCGTTTGGCCAACCTGGCTAACAAGTTGTCCTCCTCACTGAGGGTATCCTCAGTGTCCTCTCTGGGACCAGGACCACCTAGGTGGTCCCTAGGTCCCCAGAGGTCTATTCTTGGAGTTAAGGGTGCAGGGACCCTATCTTCCCTAGGAAGTGATGGAGGTGGGTTACCATCCCCATCCTCCTCATTCCTTTCCTCCTCTGTTGGGTCATCACCATGCTCAGAGGGGTGGGCTTTAGCATACTCAGCCAGGAGCTCCTGGAGCCCTTGTTTGGTTGGATGCTGGCCCATTGGTATATCTTTAAGTTTGCATAAGGACCTTATCTCTTTGAAAGACAAATGAAGATAAGGGGTGAGGTCGAGCTCCTCAACCAGTTCCTGTATGTCATTATTATCTTCACTAGTAGCTGGGTTCTTGTCTTGAGACATTTTTTAAAAAAATTCTAACCCCTCTAACCTTGGCTATAGTGACTTTTTATTTTCTAAGATGCTACAGGGACTTAAGCAAGGCCCTAACAAGACTTTTAGTAATTTGGTAAAAAAAAAATGCCAATTAAAAAAATCAGAATTCTAAAGGCAATTTAAGAGTTCTGTCGTGTGATCAGATGGTAACCAAGTAGTCCAACAAATGCAAGTTTGTATCCCACCGCTGATCCACCAATGTAGGAAAGTGGCTCTGTATATACTGTACCCAAGTAAGGTTCAGGGTGTACAGAGTCCACAGTCCCCAGAGGGTTGACAGAGGCTAAAGTTAGATATAACCTTACTCTCCAAAGTGGTAGCTTGGTCGAGCAGTAAGGCAGTATCAGAGGACAGTGTAAAGCATTTGTTGTACACACTCAGTCAGCAAATGAAGCCACACACTCAAGAACTGAACTCTAGGCCAATGGTTTGTATATAAAAATTATATGCTTGTTTTATTTTAGAACCAACAATAGGATCAAAATATACTTTCTCAGTATGAGATGCTTTGGTTATTCACCTTACAGATAGGCAGTAGACTTTTTGATAGTGGTTATCACAGTTGGTGCAAGAGGCAACACAGGGTCAAATTCAATGCAACATTGAGCTCAATGGAAAATTATACTTAATTACAATTGATTACTTTGCAGAGCACTTTTCTAACCACAGGACTGGATCCTGGATTCAGTCCTGGGACACTTCCTGTAAACAGGTAAGAAAAAGCGTTTTGGTTATTGTAGTGATTTTTGAAGAATATTACTATATTTCAAAAGCTGACACTTAGAAACTTTTCTGGGTAAAATTACCAATGTTATCCTATGAAAGGAAATACAGTGTGCAAGCAAAGTATGTTTACGTTACTTTTGTAATCCAGTGCTGGACTCCTAGGTTCAGCACTGGGACATTTACTTAAAACAGGTAAGTAATTACGTTTTTGTAGTTTGTTCGATTTTTAAAGAATATTTGTAAAATACAGAAATCGACACTTAGAAGAAATTTCACAGAAAACCAGTCAATGGATCCCTATGAAAGAAAAGTGAGTTAACGGTAAGTAACGTTGCGATTACTTTTTAGGGCCAGTGTTGGGCACTCGGGTCCAGCACTGAGGCCCCTCCTAATACTAGGTGAGTATTTTCGTTTTCGTGACTCGGTTGATTTTTGGTGAATATTCTAAAGTTTCAGAACTCCACACTTAGAAGAAATTTCGCAGAAAACCAGTCAATGGAACCCTATGGAAGAAAAGTGAGTTATCGGATTTCGGGTAAGTACTTGACTGGCAGGGTTAAGGTTCTGGGTAAGACTCAGGGGTCCCCCAGGATCAGGTAAGTACAGTTTTTACACCCTCAGCGGCACAGGGGCGGCCGGGTGCAGAGTGAGAAGGCCCAATGTTATCCTATGGCAGGCGGGGGCCCCGGGTTGGTGGCTGCTGGCAAGCAGGCCACGCGACTGTGGGAGCTGGGCTCCTGGTCACTTGCTCAGGGCAAGTAGGGAAGTAGGTTAGGATAGAGGTTGCACTTCCAGGGGCACTCGGGCGGCTGGGTGCAGGGTGCTTTTGAGCCGTCGGGCGCTCAATGTTAAACAATAGAGGTCGTGAAAGGTGAAGAAAGGCTGCAGGCTCGGGGACGGTGATTCTTCAGGGACGACCAACACTTCAGGAGGTAAGTTGGGGTCTTGGAGGATAGGTAGACACCCAGGAGTTGGGCACAGGGGGCCGTGGGGCGCCGGGTGCAGGGGTGTCTTTTGAGGTCGGGAAATCTTACCCCCTGCTGGTCGCGGTTGGAGGGGTCCCTTGTCCTGAGGCTGCAGGCGTCGTCTGGGTCGTCGAGGAGGGTCCTTGGCCACTGGATTCCAGGTCAGAATCGCCGGGGGACGTCCTCGAGGTCGTTGGTCACTCAGGCACAGGCTGGACTCGGCGGGTGCAGAGTGTGCAGGTTTCGCGGCTCCGTGCCAGGGCCGGGTCTTTGGTAGGTTTTCTTTTGAGCAGTACCACTGCTCGTGGGAGTCCCTGGGTCGAAGGCTGTAGCACAGAAGTCAGGTCCTCCGGGGTTTGTGAGGTTGCTGAGGCCGGGATTCCGCAGGAGCAGGTTCAGAGGTCGACAGGCCGGTAGGGCTGGGGCCAAGTCAGTTGTTGTCGCCTCCTTTTTAGCAGCTGCACGGCTGGTCTTCTTGCTTCGTCTTCTCTTCTTGTTTTCGGATTTGGGAACTCCCGAAGGAAGGTTCAGGGAGCCCCTAAATACTAAATTTAGGGGTGGTTAGAGGTAGGTAAGGGCAGGGACCAATGGGTCCCTTCCCTGGGGTGGGTACACCCCCTATTCTGTTCCTCTCCAGTGGGAGGGGGCAGGAGCCTGTCCCTGGTTGGCCAGGTCCCCCATCCTCAAGATGGCGGGGACTCGAGTTTGTGCTTCACCTCGCCTCCCCACCTTAGGGGTGGAGTTGGCAGAGGTGGGCACAACCCATTTCCTGCTTCTGGTTTTCCCGCCGGTTCTCCCGCCAGGAGTGGGGGTAGAACCAGTGGGGACCAGTTTGCTGGAAGCAGCAAATGGTCTGGGGAAACTCCAAAGGCGGCAGGCCTTTGAAGCTCCCCTGCCCATCCTGGGGAGGAGGCTTTGGCACCTCGTCCCGGGATGTGCATTGTTTCAGGCCCCTGAGAGCAGAGGCTCTCGACCCAGGGGTCCAGAAACATGTCTGGTGGTGGCAGCCTGGGCAGCCACTCAGTCCGGACACTGGAGGTCGGGTTGGTTTCAGGGGGCATCTCTAAGATGCCCTCTGAGTGCGTTTACATTAAATCCCACACTGGCATCAGTGGGGGTTTAATGTGCTGAGAAGTTTGATACCAAACTTCTTAGTCTTCAGTGGGGCCATTATGGTGCGGTGGAGTTCGTAATGACAGACTCCCAGCACCATATACTCTTAATGGCAGCACTGCACTTACAATGCCCAAGAATGGACTTGGGCACTGTAGGGGCACAGGGCTCATGCCTCTATGCCCTCACCACTGGCATAGTGCACCCAGCTAGAGGGGTGGCTGACCTAGGCCAGGGCAGTGGCTTGTAGGCATGGCACACAGGGATGTGAGCCATGTCGACTCTTCACTTTTGTCCTGCACCAAGACACGCAGCCTGCAAAGGCAGTGTGTGTGTGTAAAGGTGCAGGGTCCCTAAGGGTGGCACAACAAGTGCTGCAGCCCTTAGGGGCCTTCCCTGGTCACAGTGCCCTGGGTACCCATGGTACCATTTACCAGGGGCTGACCTGTGGCCAGGGATGTCAATTGGGTGTAGGTATCAATGCAATTTTAGGGAAGGAACACAGGCCCTGGGTACCTGGTTGGCAGGAGCCCAGGGCACACTCAGTCAAAGTACATCAGCCATTCAGCAAAAAGTGGGGGCATACCATGTAAGAAAGATGGCACTTTCTCACACTATGGAGAGAAGGATAATGTTACTTACCCAGTAAGCATCTGTTCTTGGCATGTAGAGCTGTAGAGTCACATGCTGTGCATAGATCGCCATCTAGTGTTGGGCCCGGATGTTTGCACCTTATTTTTCTTCGAAGAAGTCATTCTAGTCACGAGGTAGGGGACTCCTCCTTTCGGTGATAGTGCGCATGGGCATCAACTCCATCTTCAGATTGTTTTCCCACAGAGGGTGAGAGAATGGAGTAGTAGTAAAGAATACAGATGGCCATGTGTATGTATGAATAGCAACAGAAGAACGTATAGTTTACCTGTCGGTGTAGTTTTGCAGCTTGAAGACTTTCTGGATTCCAGTCACGAGGTAGGCGACTCCTCCTTTCGGTGATACTGCGCATGGGCATCGACTCCATTGTTAGATTGTTTTCCCGCAGAGGGCGAGAATGGAGTGATAGTAAAGAATAGAGATGTCCATGCGTATGTATGTAAACTAAAGAGAACTGCAGCAGCTACAGGTACCCGGGAGGTGGGTGGGCGCATGTGAATCTACAGCTCTACATGCCAAGAACAGATGCTTACTGGGTAACATTATCCGTTCGAGGCATGTGAGCTGTAGATCACATGCTGTGCATATACTATATAGCAGTATCCTCCCAAAGCGGTGGCTATACTGTAGCTGTTGGAGTTGTCTGAAACAGTGTTTTAAGTACTGCTTGACCCACATTGGCTTGTTGTCTCGCTAACACATCTACACAATAGTGTTTAGTGAATGTGTGTGGTGTAGACCATGTTGCAGCTTTGCAAATGTCAACTATGGGAATGTTTCCCAAGAAAGCCATAGTGGCCCCTAACTTGCAAGTGGAATGTGCCCTAGGGGGTACAGTTAGAGTCCTCTTTGCTTTTGCATAGCAAGTTTGAATGCACTTAACAATCCACCTTGCAATACCAGATTTGGAGAAAGGATTGCCCTTGTGTGGTGGTCCAAAAGCAACAAAGTTGTTTTGTTTTACGAAATGATTTTGTTCTTTCAATGTAGTACAAGAGTGGCTCTTCTGACATCTAAGGTGTGTAGAGCTCGTTCTGCAACAGAATCAGGTTGAGGGAAGAATACAGGTAATTCTACCGACTGGTTTATGTGAAATGCAGATACTACCTTAGGTAAAAATTTGGGGTTGGTACGAAGAACCACTTTGTCTGTGTAGTTGGAAAAAAGGTTCTTGTATGGTTAGTGCCTCTAGTTCACTCACTCTCCTTAATGAAGTGATTGCAATGAGGAAGGAAAATGCTACTTACCCAGTATGCATCTGTTCTTGGCATATAGAGCTGTAGAGTCGTATGCTTTAGCATAGATCGCCATCTGGTGTTGGGCCCGGATGTTTGCACTTTGTTTTTGTTCGAAGAAGTCTTGCAGTCACGAGGTAGGTGACGACTTTCGGTGATAGTGCGCATGGGCATAGACTCCATCCTTAGATTGTTTTGCCATAAAGGGTGATGGAGTTAGTAAAGTAATAAAGATAGATGACCATGTAAATTGTATCTAAGTAAGATATCACTGCAACAGGTAAAGGTACCCGGGGAGGCGGGTGGGGGCATATGACTCTACAGCTCTATATGCCAAGAACAGATGCATACTGGGTAAGTAGCATTTTCCGTTCGAGGCATATGAGCTGTAGATCATATGCTTTAGAATAGACTGTAAAGCAGTTATTTCTGAAGCAGTGGTTAACCTGTAGCTGTTGCAGTGGTTTGAAATAGTGTTCGTAAAACTGCCTGGCCCACACTAGCTTGTTGTCTTGCTAACACATCAACACAATGTTTTGTGAATGTGTGTGGTGTAGACCATGTTGCAGCTTTGCAGATGTTATCTATGGGTATGTTTCCTAAGAATGCCATAGAAGCCCCTAGTTTGCGTGTAGTGTGTGCTCTAGGGGGAATTGTTAATGTGCGTTTAGCTTTAATGTAGCATATTTGAATGCACTTAACTATCCACCTTGCAATGCCTGATTTTGATATGGGATTGCCTTTATGTGGTGGAGCAAAAGCAACAAAAAGTTGTTTGGTTTTCCAAAAAGGTTTTGTTCTTTCTATGTAGTATAGTAATGCTCTTTTGACATCTAATGTGTGAAGGGCACGTTCTGCCACTGAATCTGGTTGAGGGAAGAACACAGGCAACTTAACAGATTGGTTGATGTGAAAGGCAGAGATGACTTTAGGCAAAAATTTGGGATTAGTCCCAAGAACCACTTTGTTTTGGTGTATTTGTAAAAATGGTTCCTCTATGGTTAGTGCCTGAAGCTCACCGACTCGTCTTAGAGAAGTGATGGCTATAAGGAAGGCTACCTTCCAGGTGAGAAATTGTATTTCACATTTGTGCAATGGCTCAAAGGGTGGACCCATGAGTCTTGTAAGGACTATGTTGAGGTTCCACACTGGAGAAGGTGGGAGTCTGGGGGGGGGAACGAGTCTTAAGTCCTTCCATAAAAGCTTTAATAGCAGGCACTCTAAAAAGAGAAGTGCTATTTTGCAGATATGCAGCTATTGCAGCAAGATGTAAGCGTATGGATGTGTACGCTAAATTGGAACGTTGTAGGTGCAACAGATCGCATATGATGTCTTGAATTGAAGCATCTAGTGGATTGATCTGATTGTTGTTACAGTAAACGACAAACCTTTTCCACTTTGCTGCTTAGCATGCTCTTGTGGTAGGGCGTCTAGCCTCTTTGAGATCATTCATACAGTCTGGCGGAAGATTAAGATAGCCAAACTTTAGGATTTCAGGTGCCAGATTGCAAGGTTGAGCTGATTGGGATCTGGATGGCTTATCTCTCCATGGTTCTGAGTAAGAAACTTGGGGGAATAGGTGAAGTTTTTGTTGGGGAACTACTGATAGCGCCAACAGAGTTGTGAACCATGGTTGTCGGGCCCATGTGGGAGCAACTAGGATAAGCGTTAGGAAATGCTGCTTGAGTTTCTGAACCACTAACGGAATGAGTGGGAGAGGTGGAAAAGCGTAAGCAAATATCCCTGACCAATTCATCCATAGTGCATTGCCTTTGGACAATGGGTATGGATGCCTGGACGCAAAGTTTGGGCATTTTGCGTTTAGGTGGGTGGCGAACAGATCCATCTCTGGGAAGCCCCAGATTTTGAAGAATGGGAGGAGAACTTGAGGGTGGAGTTCCCATTCGAGGATCTGCTGTCGCTGACGACTGAGCAGATCTGCAATTTGGTTGTTTACTCCTGGAATGTGTTCTGCAAGGAGATATATTTTTTGAGGTATGGCCCATCTCCAGATGCTCTGGGCTAACAGAGCTGGAGAGAGTGTTTCCCCCCTTGTTTTTGAATGTAGTACATCGTCGTCATGTTGTCTGTGCGAACCAGGACAGCTTTGCCTATTAGATGAAGTTGAAAGGCTTTCAATGCTAGAAAAATTGCTAGCAGTTCTAGATGGTTTATGTGGAGTTGTTTCTGTTGCAGAGTCCACATGCCTTGAATGGTATGTTTTTCTAAATGAGCTCCCCAACCAGTGAGTGATGAGTCTGCTGTTAGCACTATCTGTGGAACCGGGTCGACGAATGGCCGCCCCTTGGAAAGGTTTTGTACGTTCCACCACTGCAGAGAGCGATGAGTACGGCCATCTACCAACACCAGATCTGATAGCTGACCTTGAGCCTGGATCCACTGATGTGCTAAACATTCCTGTAGAGGACGCATTTGAAGTCTTGCACAGGTAACGATTAAAATGCAAGAAGCCATCATTCCGATCAATTGCATGAACACTCGGGCTGGTAATGAGTGTTGAGGCTGAAACTGTGATATTAGAGCTTGCATGTTGCGGATCCTGACTGGGTTGGGATACGCTAGAGCTTTGCGAGTGTCTATTGTGGCTCCTAGATACAGTTGTGTGTTGGATGGCTGTAGGTGAGGTTTACAGCGAATCCCAAGTCGTGAAGCAATTGGACTGTCTTTCGAGTGTGGTGTAGGCAGCTTTGTTGTGATCTGGCTTCTATCAGCCAGTCGTCTAGGTAAGGGAAGACATGAATGTACTGTCTTCTTAGATGAGCTGCGACTACTGCCAGGCACTTGGTGAAAACCCTGGGTGCTGTAGTTACCCCGAATGGGAGAACTTTGAACTGGTAATGTTGTCCGTCCACCACAAACCTGAGATATTTTCTGTGAGCAGGGTGAATGGGAATATAGAAACAGGCGTCCTTTAAGTCCAGAGTGGCCAGAAAGTTGCCTTGCTGAAGTAGTTGGTGTGACCATGTGAAAGTGGTCCGACTATGTACAGATTCAGCTGTCTAAGGTCTAGTATAGGCCTGAGAGAGCCGTCCTTTTTGGGAATTAATACAGGGAGTATACCCCGGTCCCTTGATATGCTAATGGGACTGGTTCTATAGCATGTTTTTCCAAGAGAGATAGAACCTCCTGCTTTAAGAGGGTGAGATGTTCTGGTGACATTGCATGTGCTCTTGGAAGAATATTTGGGGGAGTGCGTGCAAGTTCCAGGCAGTAACCATATTGGATATTTTGTAGCACCCACTTGTCTGAGGTGATTGAATTCCAGACGGGTAGGAATTGGGAGAGACGTCCCCTGACAGGAGTGGAATGATTGGGGGATAGCGGAAGGAAGTCACTGTTTGCGGGGGAAGTGCGCGTGGAATTGCCTCTACTTCTTCCCCTACCATTGTCCCCTCTAAAACCTCCTCTAGAATAACCTCTGAGCGAGGGGGATTGGTTGTTGCCCTTGTACGAGGAGGAGGGACTCTCAGTGGACGCCGTTTTTTAATCACCCCTGTAAAATGAGCGGCGAAAAGAACCTCTACTGGCAGGTAATTGTAAAGCCCCCGTGGAATTTGCGACCTCGCTGTCTTTTTTCATCTTTTCCAGCAAGGTGTCAACAGCTGGGCCGAAAAGATGCTCTTTGTCAAAGGGTTGGTTAAGTTTGGAGGTTTGCACCTCCGGCTTAAATCCAGAAATTCTGAGCCAAGCGTGTCTGAGTAATAGTACGCTGGTGTTGATTGCACGAGCTGCTGTGTGTTGCATCTAGTGCACATCTAATGGAGGTGTTGGTAATGAGTTTACCTTCCTGAATAAGGTCATTAGCCTTAGATTTATATTCGTCTCGTCAGGCAAATGTTGCATGATTTTTTCTAGCTCATCGTAATGAGCCCTGTCATAACGAGCTAGCAGCGCCTGTGCGTTGGCAATGCGCCAGTTGTTTGCTGCTTGTGAAGCCACTCTTTTACCGGAGGCATCAATAAGCTTGGACTCCTTGTCAGAAGGAGGGGTGTCTCCTGTGGCTTGTGAGTTCGCTCTCTTACATGCGTTGGAGACTACAAGAGAGTCTAAGGGTAGCTGACCTTTAATATAAACAGGGTCGGTAGGAGCTGGTTTGTATTTTTTATCCACTCTAGGTGTGATTATTCTTGCCCTAACAGGATCTTTAAATACCTAGTCTGTGTTTTAACATGCCTTTCAGCATGGGCAATGTATGAGTGGCTCTTTGGGATGAAGAAAGTGTCTCAAAGAGGAAATCCTCTTCTAAGGGCTGTTTATGAAGTTCTACCCCATGATAATGAGCAGCCCTGTTAAGGAGCTCGACATAACCAATGTTGTCATCAGGTGGGGAGGGTCTGGAGGGATACAAATCAGGGTCATTATCTGTATTTGGATCTGTGTGGTAAACCTCCCAAGGGTCAGTGTCTTGTGGTGCATCCTGATCCTCATCCCCTTCATCCTGTGGGTCAGGTGTAAGTGGTGGTGGTGAATTTAATGGTGTGATAGCCAAGTTAGGATTAGGAGGAGGAGAAGGAGGAGGTGGAATATAAGGAGGAGAAGGGTTAGTACCCACATTCTTCTTAAGAGTGATAGGATAGTCATCTGGTAGGTCAATTTTCCATTTTTTTGTGTGAAGAATTGCCTGAATAGGTCCTGTTTTAGGGTTTATCACCAGCTTTTTCTGTTTCGTGTCCAAAGGTGGCACGTCGGGCTGAGGCTCTTTGGGGAGAGTGTCATTCTTTATGTGGTGATTTCGGCGCCGGCGGTTTCGGCTCCAAGCCTTTGGGTGTCGAAGGTTTCGGTTCCGAGTCTTTGGCCTTGGAAGGTTTCGGTTCCGAGTCTTTGGCCTTGGAAGGTTTCGGTTCCGAGTCTTTGGCCTTGGAAGGTTTCGGTTCCGAGTCTTTGGCCTTGGAAGGTTTCGGTTCCGAGTCTTTGGCCTTGGAAGGTTTCGGTTCCGAGTCTTTGGCCTTGGAAGGTTTCGGTTCCGAGTCTTTGGCCTTGGAAGGTTTCGGTTCCGAGTCTTTGGCCTTGGAAGGTTTCGGTTCAGAGTCTTTGGCCTTGGAAGGTTTCGGCTCCGAGTCTTTGGCCTTGGAAGGTTTCGGCTCCGAGTCTTTGGCCTTGGAAGGTTTCGGCTCCGAGTCTTTGGCCTTGGAAGGTTTCGGCTCCGAGTCTTTGGCCTTGGAAGGTTTCGGCTCCGAGTCTTTGGCCTTGGAAGGTTTCGGCTCCGAGTCTTTGGCCTTGGAAGGTTTCGGCTCCGAACCTCTGGGTGTGGAAGGTTTCGGGTCTGAACTTTTCGGTGTGGAAGGTAAGTTGACCAATAGAAGTTTGGTCTTCTGTCTTGGTGTCGGTTCGACATCAGAGCGGGGCTGGCTCGAGCCCGAGCCAGAAGACTTCTCTTTCTGTTTCGGAGGCGGGCGGCGGGGCATCGGAAACTTTGTCGGTGCCGACCTGAACCAGAGGGTGAAGGGAGGGCCCGGAGCCTTTGTCTCATGGTGAATGGGCACTGGGGGATCTGTACTCACGGTACGCTGACCCGGAGTGATGTCTTCTTCCATGTTGGAGTCTGCCTCGGACACGGAGATCTGCTCTTCTTCCTCTGCCCCTTGAGCTGATTGTTGGGTATCGGAATATTCGCTGAAGATGTTCGGAACAGCGTCTGTCTAATGTTGCATCTCGTGGCATCGAGCCCGACGATCACTTAGTGTCTTTTTCGATCGGAATGATCGACACGCGTCGCAGTCCTTCTCGTCGTGCTCCGGGGACAAGCAGAGATTGCACACTTCGTCTAAGTCGGTGCGTGGAAATTTAGCACGACATCCGGGACATAGCTTGAATGGAGTCTGTTCCATCGACTGCTAGCGCGGTCGGCACAGGTAGGCCCGATGGCCTGCCACGAGTTTGATAGAAAGTTTTCCGAAGTGAGACGATGCGCGTCGAATGAGGAACCGCAAATCGATAACAATACCGTAGAGGGTAATGAATTGCGAGTCAAAGGGGTCCGAAAACGGTACCGAACCGGAGCGCAGCAATACACATCCGAACCCGATGGCGGAAAAAAACCAATCTAAGGATGGAGTCAATGCCCTTGCGCACTATCACCGAAAGGAGGAGTCACCTACCTCGTTACTGCAAGACTTCTTCGAACAAAAACAAAGTGCAAACATCCGGGCCCAACACCAGATAGCGATCTATGCTAAAGCATATGATCTACAGCTCATATGCCTTGAACAGCGGTTTTCCAAGAGAGGAACTGTGGTTCGCATTTGTGCATGGGCTCAAAAGGTGGGCCCATTAATCTTGTAAGGACTAGGTTAAGATTCCACACTGGAGCAGGTGGGAGTCTTGGTGGTAGGACTCTTTAGTCCTTCCATGAAAGCTTTAATTACAGGTACTCTAAACAACGACAAATACTGCCTATTTTGTAGATATGCATCTATTGCCGCGAGGTGTAGTCTGATGGAGGTGTAAGCCAATGCTGACTGTTGCAAGTGTAACAGATGATGTTTTGTATGGAAGCATCAAGAGGGTTAATATGATTATTACAATAAATAACAAGTCGCTTCCACTTAGCTGCGGATCAGGCTCTTGTGGTAGGCCTTCTAGCCTCCCTAATGATAGTCATACATTCTGGTGGAAGGTTTAAATAACCAAACTATGACTTCAGAAGCCAGATCGCGAGGTTCAGCTGTTTGGGATCTGGGTGTCTGATTTCTCCATGGCTCTGTGTGAGGAGACTGGAGGTTTAATGCAGCTTTTGATGCGGGACCAGAGACAGCTCCAACAGGGTTGTGAACCAAGGTTTACGTGCCCATGTGGGAGCTACTAGGATTAGTGTGAGAGATGTTTGCCTGAGCTTCCGAACCACTAATGGAATGAGTGGGAGAGGCGGAAAAGCATAGGCAAATATCCCTGACCAGTTCATCCATAGTTCATTGCCTTTGGATTGTGGGTGTGGGTACATGGAGGCGAAGCTTTGGCATTTTGCGTTTTGGTGTGTGGCAAATAGATCTATCTGAGGGACTCCCCAAGCTTGGAAGTATGGGAGGAGAACTTAAGGGTGAAGTTCCCATTCGTGTATTTGCTGCCTCTGCCTGCTGAGGTCTGCAATCCGGTTGTTCACTCCGGGGAGTTGTTCCACTAGGAGATAAAGTTTGTGGTGAATGGCCCACCTCCAGATGTCTTGGGCTAAGTGGGACAGTTGGAGAGTCCCCCCCCGTGCTTTTGTATGCAATACATAACGGTCATGTTGTCTGTACGAACCAAGACAGCTTTGCCCTCCAGGTGAGTCTGAAACGCCTTGAGAGCTAGAAAGATTGCAAGCAACTCTAAATGATTTATATGGAGCAACTGTTGCTGTTGGCTCCACAGGCCTTGCACTGTGTGTTGTTGAAGATGAGCCCCCCAACCAGTGAGGGACGCGTCCGCTGTTAGTACCATCTGTGGAACCGGGTCTATGAAGGGCCATCCATTTGATAAATTTTGTGTGTTCCACCACTGCAGAGAGCGAGGAGTACGGCCGCTTACCAACACTAGATCGGTTAACCGCGGCGCGAATTCCGCCGCGGTTTTAATCAGTGGGCGGGGCCGCGTCGGCCAACGGACCTGCGCAGCACTACGGAGTTAGTGCTCGCGACAGCCGTTGGCCGACGGGCGCATCGAAGGGGTTAATAGACCCTGTGACTGGTTCCACTGACTGGCTAAGCATTCTTGAAGTGGACACATGTGCAGCCTGGCATGGGGGACGATTAGGATTAGGGCTCCCGGTTTTATGGTATTTATTCTTTTAACATTTCCGTCTGTATTTATCCATATTTATTTTTTGGCCATTTGTTCTGTATTTATCCATATTTATTTTGTGTTGTGTATAAATGAAGTTGAAAAACTGGTCTTTTCCATATTTATTAACTGATAGACGCGCACTCATACTTTGATGTCTGTCGTGTTTTAGCTATTTAAGCTGTCAAATATTACATAACAATACATCCACTGGTAAATACTAGCATTATACCATAAATGTATGATTATATGCGTTTTTTTTAAATACATTTCATCCTGTTTTTTAATTTCCCATGCTGTCCATATGCGTAGCTGCTGGCCTATAATTCATCAAAGACAGCATGGAGAGTCACTTAAAAGGAGCATAATTTTCTGTATTTATCCACTTTTAAAAATAAATGCAGACAGAAAACACATTGTTTTCTGTCTGTATTTATATGTAAAAATCCGTAAAAACGGAAAACAGGGAGCCTTAATTATGATGCAAGATGCCATCATTCCCAGAAGTTGCATATAAACCCGAGCTGGAAGCAAATGATTGGGTTGAAACTGGAGAACTAAAGCCTTAATGTTGCGAATTCTGGCTGCGTTGGGAAACGCCAGAGCCTTTTGAGTATCTAGAGTGGCTCCTAGGTAGTTCGGAGTATTGGCTGGTTGGAGATGTGATTTTAGCACATTAACTGTGAACACTAGTTGATGTAGTAACTGAATTGCTCTGAAAGTGTGCGAAGACATTGCTGGTACGTGCTGGCTTTGATGAGCCAGTCGTCCAAGTATGGGAAGACAAGGACGCTTTGTCTTCTCAGGTGAGCAGCTACTACCGCCAGACACTTTGTGAAGACTCTGGGGGCAGTGGTGACTCTGAAAGGGAGTACCTTGAACTTGAAGTGTTGACCCGCTAACACAAACCTGAGGAATTTGCGATGAGCGGGGTGGATTGGAATATGGAAATAGGCGTCTTTTAAGTCTAGAGTAGACAGAAAGGCGCCTTTTTGCAGAAGCGGTAGTACTTGTTGAAGTGTTTCCATGTGGAAAAGATCTGACTATGTAAAGATTGAGTTCTGAGATCTAATATTGGTCTGAGAGAACCATCTTTTTTGGGTATTAGGAAGTAAAAAGAGTACACGCCCGACTCGTGACGTTGTGGTGGTACTGGCTCTATAGCCCCTTTTAGAAGGAGACACTGTACCTCTTGTTTGAGGAGGTGTAGGTGATCTGGTGAAAGTTTGTGTGACTTTGGGGGAATGTTTGGAGGAGTGTTGGTGAACTCCAGGCAGTAACCAGAATGGATAACTTTTAGTACCCACTTGTCTGTTGTTATTGACTGCCAGATTGGTAGGAAATCTGAAAGTCTTCCCCCGACAGGTGTTGAGTGGTCGGAGGGAAGTGTATGCAAGTCACTGTTTTGTATTGGAGTGGGAGGTGTGTTTGAACCTCTACCCCTGCCGTTGTTGCCTCTGTAACCCCCCCTCTGAAGTAACCCTTAGAGGCAGAGGGTTGGTTATTGCCCTTGGAGGTGGTCTCCGAGGAGGTATTTTAGGAGCCTCCGCGGTAGAAAGAGCGCCGAAAGGAACCACGTGCTTGTGTTGACTGAAGGGCTCCCATGGATTTGGCCACTTCAGTGTCTTTCTTCATCCTTTCCAGTGAAGAATCTACCACTGGACCAAAGAGGTATTACTTATCAAAGGGTGTGTTTAATATGGAGGTTTGAACCTCTGGTTTGAACCCAGATATGCGGAGCCAGGCTTGTCTCCTTAAAAGGACGCTGGTGTTGACAGCTCTAGCAGCAGAGTCTGAAGCATCTAGGGAGCACCTGATTGCATTGTTTGAAATAAGTTGCCCCTCTGTGTAGGAAAGTGGGTTTCTGTTGCAGTAACCCCCCCACTTTTTGCCTGATAACTGATGCACTTTTCCTTGGTGTGCCCTGGGTCCCTGCCAATCAGGTACCCAGGGCCTGTGTTCCTTCCCTAAAACTGCATTACAGCCTAAACCCAATTGGCCTCTCTGGCCACAGGTAAGCCCCTGGTAAATGGTACCCAAGGTACCCAGGGCACTGTGACCAGAGAAAGCCTCTAAGGGCTGCAGCACTTATTGTGCCACCCTTGGAGGCCCTGTACCCTGACACACACACTGCCTTTGCAGGCTGAGTGTCTTGGTGCAGAACAAAACAGAGTCGACATGGCACACATCCCTGTGTGCCATGCCCACGAACACACTGCCCTGGCATACCTCAGTCACCCCTCTAGCTGGGTGCCCTATGCCAGTGGTGAAGGTACAGGTGCATGAGCCCTGTGCCCCTACAGTACCCAGGTCCATTCCTGGGCACTGTATGTGCAGTGCTGCTATTTCAAGTATATGGTGCTGGGAGGTCGTCAGCACGAACTCCACAGCACCATGATGGCTGCACTGAAGACTGAGAAGTTTGGTATCAAACTTCTCAGCACAGTAAACCCACACTGATGCCAGTGTGGGATTTACTGTAAAATGCACAACAGAGGGCAACTTAGAGTTGCCCCCTGAACCTAACCTACAATCCACGTCTTGTCTGAGGGGCTGCCTAGGCTGCCACACAGCAGACATGTTGCTGGACCCCTGGGTAGAGAGCCATCCGCTTTCCTGGGCCTGCAACAATGCACGTCCTGGGCGAGGTGCTAGGCCTCCTCCCCCAGGATGGGCAGGGGGAAGCTTCAAAGGCATTCCGCCTTTGTGAGCTTCCCCAGACCACTTGCTGTACTCCGCAACTGGTCCATACCGGTTCCTCCCCCCATCCTGGCGGGAAGACTGGCGGGAAACATCAAGGGAGGAAAGGGGGTGTGCCAGCCTCTGCCAACCCCACCCCTCAGGTGGGGGAGGCGAGCTGAAGCACATCTCCGGGCTCTCGCCATCTTGAAGATGGGGAGCCCTGCCCAATCAGGACTAGGCTCCTGCCCCCTCCCACAGGAGAGTGGCAGGATAGGGGTGTACCCACCCCAGGGCAGGGACCCATTGGTCCCTGCCCTTTACCTACCTGTAACGCCCCTAAATCTAGTATTTAGGGGCACCCTGAACCTTCCTTCCTTAGATTCCCGCAACCTAAGAAGAAAAAGGACGAAAGAAGACGCCCAGCAGAGGAGACTGCAGAGAACAACTGACTTGGCCCCAGCCCTACCGGTCCGTCTGCAGTTTCCAGAGATCCTGTGCCAAAAATCGTCTTGTCCTGCAGCCAGCGACCTCCAGAACCCCGGGGAGGACTGACTGCCTTCAACAAAGACCGGATCTCCTGTGAACAGCAGCTCTGTTCAAAAGAAACATCAAACAAAGACAGAGCCTGCTGAGGAAAAAGAAACCCGACGCCTGGAACCACCACTGCACCCGTCGCATACAGCCCGAGTTCAAGTGGCCCACCGGTCCCAGCGAGGTCCCCCAGCGCTCCAGAGTATGAGTCCACCGTGGGTTGACCCCTCCAGGACTCCCCGACGTCGCCTGCAGCCTCTGCACGGAGACCCCCCAACCGCGAGTGGCCCGGTAAGGTGAAATCCGACCTCAAAAGACACCCCTGCATCCAGCCGCCCTGCGCCCTGGAGAAAGGAACCCGAGGTGCATCTAGGTCCCCGAGCCCTCCAACTTACCTGCCCAGCTGTTGGTTCCTCCTGGAAGTCTTCCTGGACCGAGCCTGCAGCTGAAAACCAAAACCGAAAATCTCCATTGAAATCAACAGGGCACCCGACCTCAAAACAGCACTCTGCACCCGGCCGCCCTAGTGCCGCTGAGGGTGCCTCTTTGGTGCTAACTTGGTCCCCAACGTGCCCCGAGCTTAACCCTAGGAGCTTTGCTCTCACAACCCCGTGGCCTGCTTGCCAGCCGCCACCAACCGGAGTCCCCCTATCCTCCATAGGATAACATTGGGCCTCAACACTCTGCACCCGGCCGCCCTAGTGCCACTGAGGGTGCAACCACAGTGCATCACTCACCCTGGGAGACCCCTGAGTCTAACCCCAGAAACCTAACTCAAAAGACCGATTACTTACCTCAAAACCGATAACTCATTTTTCCTCATAGGATAACATGGACACTTTTTCTTCCAAAAAGTTTCTAAGTGTCGACTTTTGAAAACTAAGAATATTCCTTAAAAATCGCACAAATAACCTAACCGAATTTTCTCAACTGTTTGCAGGAAAGGTCTCAGTGCCGAACCTAGGTGTCCAGCACTGAGTAACAAAAGTAACTAAAAAGTAACTTACCTGTGAATTGAATTTCCTTCCATAGGATAACATTGGTGGTTCTTTGTGAAAAAGTTTCTAAGTGTCAACTTTTGAAATACAAGAATATTCTTTAAAAATCGTACAAACTACAAAAACGTAATTACTTACCTGTTTTAAGTAAATGTCCCAGTGCTGAATCTAGGAGTCCAGCACTGGATTACAAAAGCAACGTAAACGTACTTTGCTTGCAAACTGCATTTCCTTCCATAGGATAACATTGGTAATTTTACCCAGAAAAGTTTCTAAGTGTCAACTTTTTGAAATACAGTAATATTCCTCAAAAATCACTACTATAACCAAAACACTCTCTCACCTGTTTACAGGAAGTGTCCCGGGACTGAATCCAAGATCCAGTCCTGTGGTTAGAAAAGTAATCTACAAAGTAATTAATTGCATTTAACCAAAACTTTCCATTGAGCTCAATGTTGCATTGTGTTTGATATTGTGTTGCCTCTTGCAACAACTGTGACTACAGTCGTCAAAAAGTCTATTGCCTATTTGTAAAGTGTTTGAACAAAGCATCTCATTCTGAGAAAGTATATTTTGATACCTATTGTTGGTTCTAAAATAAAACAAGCATATATTTTTATATACAAACCATTGGCCTAGAGTTCAGTTCTTGAGTGTGTGGCTTCATTTGCTGACTGAGTGTGTACAACAAATGCTTTACACTGTCCTCTGATACTGCCTTACTGCTCGACCAAGCTACCACTTTAGGGAGTAAGGTTATATCTAACTTTAGCCTCTGCCAAACCTCTGGGGACTGTGGACTGTGCACACTGAACCTTACTTTGGTTCAGTATATACAGAGCCACTTTCTTACACTCACTCACTAGGTCTTGCGCTTTAGATCTATGTTCTTGGGGCAGAAATTGGATCAATTGCTCCACCTCGTCCCAGTGCGCATGGTCGTATCGTGCTAGCAACGCCTGAGTGTTAGAGATGCGCCAGAAGTTTGCTGCCTGAGAGGCCACCCTTTTCCCCGAAGCATCAATAAGCTTGGATTCTTTATCCGGGGGTGGCGCATCTCCTGTAGTTTGTGAGTTGGCTCTTTTTCGTGCGTTGGACACAACCAAGGCGTCCAATGGTAATTGTCCCCTTACATACAATGGGTCAGATGGTGCTGGCTTGTATTTCTTATCTACTCTAGGGGTAAGAATACGAGCCCCGACAGGGTCATTAAAGATGTCATCTACATGCCTGATCATGCCTTTGAGCATGGGTAGTGTGTGTGATGACTTTTGTGTGATGCTAAGGGTTTCAAAGAGGAAGTCATCTAGGGATTCTTTGTGCAGCTGCACCCCATGGTAGTTGGCAGCTCTACCCAGTAATTCAATGTAGCCTACACTGTCGTCCGGTGTAGAGGGCTTGGTAGGGTACAAGTCGGGAGCATTGCCTGTGGGCGAATTAGTGTTGGTCGCCCCATGGGTCTGTAGGTATTGGCTGATAATCTTCATCCCCATTGCCATCCCATCATCCTGGTTGTGAGGTGTATGTGGTGGTGAATGTTCAGGTGAAATTGGTTGAAAATGAGGGAAAGGAGGTGATGGAATAGGAGGAGGAGGGGAAGAAAATAAGTTACTTACCTGTAAACTGAGGTTCTCCAGTATTGGTATCTTTCATAGATTCACATGCTTGAATCATTCCCCGTCGAAGTGGGAGTCCCACGGTACATAAAAAGCAGTAAGTAATTACTCCAACATTAAAGTTAATAGAGAAAAACCATTCACTTTAATATCTCGTCCTAGTCATTAGATATGGTCCAAACTCCAGCCAATCAGGCAACAGCACCGTCTAGAAACCTCTCCACAGAGGCTCCAGGCTCTCAGATTTCAAGCACAAGTGTAGTATAAACGTACAATAAAACAGGGGAGCCTCTATGGGGAGGAGGGTGGGTCGCATGTGAATCTATGAAAGATACCAATACTGGAGAACCACGTTTACAGGTAAGTAACTTATTTTCTTCTCCAGTATTGGGGTATCTTTCATAGATTCACATGCTTGAATCAGTGTAGATAGCAGTTATCACAGGTATGAATGTTCATACCGAAAGAATGTAGTACACAGAGTACGAAAGAAAACTATACATCACCCAGTGTATATCACACTTATGAACCACTTATTTATATATTTAGATACCTATATAGTAATCTGACAATGCCTATGCACAGATTCATAGTGACCGTAAATATATATATATATATATATATATATATATAGCAATTTTAAAACTTAAAGGCAGGTGGGAAGGATAGAGGCTCACCTTACAGAAAAAGATTACGTAGCACTGCCTGTCCCACCGCTGTACAAGCATTACTTGCAGCTTCCAGACAGTAATGCTTGGTAAAAGTGTGCCTGCTGGACCAAGTTGCTGCTCTGCAAATTTGTTGAATAGGCACACCGGCAAAGAGCTGTAGATGAGGAGACTGCTCTCGTAGAATGCGCTTTCGCTGTTGAATGCAGAGGTTTGCCCACTTGTTGATGGCAAAATTGGATCGCACAGGAAATCCAACGTGCTATAGTTTGTTTAGTCACTGGATACCCTTTCCTGATTTTTCCATAGGCCACAAAAAGCTGATCAGCCTTACAGATACAGGCTGTTTTTTGTAAATAAAATTTTATACATCTCTTAACATCCAGTGAATGTAAGACCCTTTCCGCTGGTGTCTGGATTAGGGAAGAAAGTCTTTAGGATGACTGGTTCGTTTAAGTGAAAATCCGATTGGACCTTAGGAATAAAGGTAGGATTCGTTCCAAGTATAACAGAGTCCTTAGTAAACTGGAGGAAAGGATGTAGAGTAGTGAAAGCATGTATGTCGCTTACTCGTCTAGCCGAAGTAAGAGCCAGTAGAAGTGATGTTTTCTATGAAATGAATTTAAGATCAGCCCTATGAATAGGCTCAAACGGAGCTTTGAGTTGCGCTAATACAATGTTGAGATGCCAAGGCGGAGGAGGGCGCCTAATTGGAGGGAACATTCTAAACAATCCCTTAAGAAATTGTTTTATTATTCTTGATGACCAAAGAGACTGTGATCCATTTTGCCGTCGAAACCTGGAAATCGCGGCAAGGAATACCTTAAGAGTAGAATGAGAAAGGCCAGATTTTGCCAATTGGAGGAAAAAGGCAGCAATTGTTCTGGCGAAGACTGAATAGGGTGCACTTCAGAAGTTGCACACCAATGACAGAATCTCTTCCACTTCAGTGTATAAGTCTTGATAGTGGAGGGCGCTCTGGCATTAGCTAGGACCTCTCGACAGTCAGCAGGTATAACTAAGTCGGCAAACTCATAGTAATCAGGAGCCAAGCTGCTAATCGCAGAGATGTTGGATCCAGATGGCAGACCTGGCCGCAGTTCGTTGTCAGTAAGTTCTGTAATGGGCGTAACAGTCTGGGTTTGCACTCCGATAGAAGCAGAAGTTCTGTGAACCAGAATTGGCGAGACCACCTGGGAGCTATGAGAAGTATTCGGCAGGGTTCTTTCCTCATCTTCCGAAGCACCCTTGGGACTAAAGGAATCGGAGGAAAAGCGGAAGCATAAATCTTTGACCAATTCATCGAAAACGCATTCCTGCACGATGCCTGTTGGGGAAGCCAGCTGGCGAAGAATTGGCATTTGCAGTTCTGACTGATTGCAAATCGGTCCAAACTCGGTTTGCCCCACAACCGAAAGATGTGATCCAACGTTGGTTGGTGAAGTTCCCATTCGTGGTTGGTTGTAATTGACCTGCTCAATGAGTCCGCTAGGATGTTGGCCACTCATGAAACATGCACTGCAGTCAGTGTGATCTGATGTTGTATAGCCCAATCCCAGATTTGCTGCGCCTGAAGGGATAGCATAGTTGATCTTGTCCCTCCTAGTTTGTTTAAATAATGCATGCTTGTTGTGTTGTCTGTTCGAATTAATACTGAAGCTCCTGATATTAAAGAGAGAAAAGATTTCAGAGCCAGGAATATTGCCTTCAACTCTAGAAGGTTTATGTGCAATGTTCGTTGTTGACTGTCCCATTTTCCCTTCACTGTCAGTCCTTCTAGATGTGCTCCCCACCCTTCGAGGGATGCATCGGTTGTTATTGTGAAACCTGGTGAGTCCACTATGACTGATAGGCCTGCCTCTATGTTTGGGATGCGAGTCCACCATAGGAGCGCTTCTTTCATTTGAGGTGTTATTCTGATAACATCGTCGAAGGACCCTGGGATCTGCAGCCACTGCTTGTCCAGCTCCTCTTGCAAGGGTCTCATTCGCAGACAACAGTTGGGGAACTAGGGGAATGCAAGAGGACAACATTCCCAGAAGCCATTTGTACTTGCGGACTGAAATGGACTTTTTTTGTGAGCAGTAAAGTTGCTAACTTGTAAATCTTTTATTGTCTTTCTTGTGAGACAAAGGCCTTTGCCTGATGAGTGTCCAAGGTTGCCCCCACGAATGTTTTCATCTTTGAAGAGGTTAACTGAGACTTTGGTAGATTTATTGAGAGACCCAAGGATTGGAAGAAAGACATCTTTGAGTGTGACTGCTTGCCACTGAAAGATTTAGCCTTTATGAGGCAATCGTCCAGATAAGGGAAGATTTGGACTCCATCCTGATGAAGATGGGCCGCCACCAGTGCTAGAACCTTGGTGAACACTCAGGGCGCTGAACGAAGGCCAAAAGGTAGGACTTTGAATTGGAAATCCCTGCCAGCCACTCAAGCGCAAGAATTTGTGTCTGGGGAGGATAGGGATGTGAAAATAGGCATCCTGAAGGTCTAGGGTCGCCATGAAATCTTCCTGATTTATCAATTGAAGCACTTCCTGAAGAGACTGAATGTACTGTGGGACTCCCACTTCGACGGGGAATGATTCAAGCATGTGAATCTATGAAAGATACCCCAATACTGGAGAAGGGTTAGTTCCAACACTTCTCTTCTTTAAAGGAATGTGATATTCCTCTTCTGTATCATTCTTTCTTTTTAAAGTCACTTTGGTGGTGATGATGTGTCCAGTCTTTGGATGAATGTACAACACCTTCTGTTTCGGGTCCGGTTTGTCGATCGGAGCGTCAAAAATGTGCTTTTTTGGCAATTTCGGCACATCTGACTGTTTCGGCACCGAATGTTTCGGTGCCGAAGTCTTAGGCGTTGGTGTCTTCAGATCCGAAGTGTGTTTCGGTGCCGAATGGTGTGGGTTGGAGCCGGACTTTGGTTTCGACCCCGAAGGTTTCAGCTCGGAGCCCGATTTGGAGTGAGGCTTTTCGTAGCCGGAAGGCTTTTTTGTAGGCTTCGGTGCCGAGCCAGAAGGAGAGGCGTCAGAAGCGTGGTCTCGGTGCCCGAGGTCGCGGGTTGGACCGGAGCCTTCTTTTTGTGTTGAGGTGGATCTTGGGACAAGGGAGGGTCTGTACTCACAGTATGTTGTGGGATGTCTTCATCTTGGTCAGAGCTGTGCTCTGAAATGGAAAAAAGTTCCTGCTCCTCCTCTGAACCCATGGCATCCCCGGCATCTTTGTCAGATTGCTGCCCGAAGTTGACCGGAAAGGAGCCTGTGTGCTGGCTCTGCATGTCGCGACGTCGAGCCCGACGGTCGCGAAGTGTCTTCTTGGAGTGGAAAGCCTGGCACGCGTTGCAGGCCTGTTCTCTGTGTTCCAGAGACAAACACAGGTAGCACACTTCATGTGAGTCGGTGCGCGGGTACTTCGCGTGACACAGAGGGCAGAATTTGAAGAGAGTTCGTTCCATCGACGGCGGGTTGGACCGATGCGGGTAGGCCCGACGGCCTTCCACGAGCTTTCCAATCGAAAGATAGTTTTAATAAGTAAATACGATACGCGAAGAATGGGAGACGCGATCAGAAACAAAAGCGTTGAGGGTGAGTGTCTTGAGCACCGAGGTTAACTGAAGGAACGTGTCGAACCGGAGCGCAGTAATTCACATCCGAACATGATGGCGGAAAAAAACAATCTGACAATGGAGTCGATGCCCACGCGCACTATCATTGAAAGGAGGAGTCACCTACCTCGTGACTGGAAAAGACTTCTTCGAAGAAAAACAAAGTGCAAACATCCGGACCCAACACTAGATGGCAGGAGTATGCACAGCATGTGATCTGCAGCTCACATGCCTCGAACATAAAGTTATCGGTTAACAGGTAAGTACTCGGTCTTTGGGGTTGAGTTTCTGGGGTTAGAACAAGGGTTCCCCCAGGGTCAAGGATGAACTCTCAAAGCACCCTCAGCGGCACTAGGGCGGCCGGGTGCAGAGTGCTGAGGCCCAATGTTATCCAATGAGGGGTAGGGGGCCTCCGGTTGGCGGCTGCTCACGAGCAGGCCACAAGGTTGTGGGAGCAAAGCTCCTGGTATTGGGCTCAGGGGGATCCGGTTTAGCACACAAAGTGCACCCGCAGCAGCGGCTGGGTGCAGGGTGCTGTTTTGGCGTTGGGTGCCCTGTTTTCAATGGGGATTTTGGTTTTGGTTTTTAGCTGCAGGCTCGGTCCAGGAAGACTTCCGGGAGGAACCAACAGCTGGGCAGTAAGTTGGAGGGCTCGGGATGTAGGTGCACCTCGGGTTCTTTTCTCCAGGGCGGCTGGATGCAGGGGTGTCTTTTGAGGTCGGATTTCACCTTACCGGGCAACTGGCGGTTTGGGGGGGGGGGGTCTCTGTGCAGAGGCTGCAGGCGACGTCTGGGAGTTCTGGAAGGGTCAACTCACGGTGAACTCAGACTCTGGAGCGCTGGGGGACCTCACTGGGACCGGTGGGCCACTCGAACTCGGGCCGTAGGCGACGGGTGCGTGGTTCCAGGCATCGGGTTTCTTTGTCCTCAGCAGGCTTAGAGTCTGTCTTGGGAGTTTCTTTTGAAAGGAGATCAGGTCTTTGTTGAAGAGAGTCACTCCTCCCAGGGTTCGGAAGGTCGCTGGCTGCAGGACAAGGCGACTTTTGGTGCAGGATCCCTGGATACTGCAGACAGGCCGGTAGGGCTGGGGCTAAGTCAGATGTTCTCTGCAGTCTCCTCTGCTGGGTGTCTTCTTTCGTCCTTTGTAGGTTGCGAGAATCTGTCTTCTTGGTTCAGGGCTGCCCCCTAAATACTGTATTTAGGGGGCGTTTTAGGGGTCTCTAGGTCAGTAGCCAATGGGCTACTGACCTTAGGATGGCTACATTCTTGGTGTGCTCACCCCACGTGGGGTAGTGAGCACAATCCCCAATCCCGATTGGGGAGTGCCTGCCATCTACAAGATGCCGGGCACTGAAGAGTGGGCTTGGCAGAGGTGGGCACACCTTCTGGGCTGGCTAATTTTTCCCACCTGTCTTCCTACCGAAAAGGAGGGGAGACAGGAAGGGGGCCTGCTCCTGATAGCAGGAGAGGCTGTGGGTCGCATTACAAAGGCTGCAAGGCCTTTGAAGCTCCCCTGCCACAGATGGCTCTTCCTGGCCTGGGGGAGGTATGACCACCTCCACCCAGGAAAGGCTTTGTTTCTGTGCTCAGGGAGCGAAGGCTCCCACCCGAGGGGTCCAGAAACATGTCTCGTGGTGGCAGGCTGGTGTGTACCAGTCAGGGAACCCACCAGAGGCTGGTCATCTTTCAGGGGGCATCTCTAAGATGCCCTCAGTGCATTTTTCATTAAATCCCACACTGGCATCAGAGTGGGTTTAATGTGCTGAGAAGTTTGATACCAACTTCCCAGTTTTCAGTAAAGCCATTATGCTGTGGAGTTCGTAATGACAAACTCCTAGCACCATATACTCTTAATGGCAGTACTGCACTTACAATGTCTAAGAATTGGCTTAGACACTGTAGGGGTACAGGGCTCATGCACCTGTACCCTCACCAATGATATAGTACACCCAGCTAGAGGTGTGGCTGACCTATGCCAGGGCAGTGGCTTGTAGGGATGGCACACAGGGATGTGTACCATGTCGACTTCACTTTGCTCTGCACCAAAACACGCAGCCTGCAATAGCAGTGTGTGTAAAGGTACAGGGCCTCCAAGGGTGGCACAATAAGTGCTGCAGCCCTTGGAGGCCTTCCCTGGCCACAGTGCCCTTGGTACCCATGATACCTTTTACAAGGGACGGACATGTGGCCAGAGAGGTGCCAATTGGGGGTACAAGGTACAGGTTTTGGGAAAGAACACAGGCCCTGGGAACCTGATTGGCTGGAACCCAGGGCACATCAAGTCAAAGTGCATCAGTAGTCTGACAAAAAGGGGGGGGGTACTGCAACAGAAACCCAGCTTCCTACAGTGAGGTGCCTGCACTTTCATAATGAGACTTTTTGGAAGCCTTTTTCCTAGAAAGTTCAGGAGATTCATGGGATCTTTCTCTCCTTTTAGATGTTTCCTGAGAAGGCTGTGAGGTAGAGCTCTCCTCATCCTCAGACATCAGATTTATTTTTTAGTCTCTGAAGCCAAATCAACAACCTACCCTCTCTATCTTTAAGGGTTTTGGTTGAGAAGGACCTACAAATCTTGCAGTCCTTTACCTTATGCTGAGGGTAGAGACAGTAGGGAAAATGCTACTTACCAGTATGCATCTGTTCTTGGCATGTAGAGCTGCAGATCCTCACACTGCATTAGATCGCCATCTGGTGTTGGGCTCGGATGCTTGCACTTTGTTGTTGTCTTCGAAGAAGTCTTTGTAGTCATGTGATAGGTGACTCCTCCTTTGGACAATAGTGCGCATGGGCATCGACTCCATCCTCAGATTGTTTTTCGCCATATTGGGGAGTGATGGAGTTAGTAGAAAAAGAAAGATGTCCATGTGTGTGTATCTAATTAAGATAGGACTGGAACACATACAGGTCCCAGGGAGGTGGGTGGGCGTGTGAGGATCTGCAGCTCTACATGCCAAGAACAGATGCATACTGGTAAGTAGCATTTTCCGTTCGAGGCATGTGAGCTGCAGAGCTCACACTGTGCATAGACTGTACAGCAGTATCTCCCCTAGCGGTGGTCACCTGTATGTGTTGCAGTAGTTTGAAAAAGGGTTTTAAGGACAGCTTGGCCCACGGAAGCTTGTTGCTTGGCTTGCACATCAACACAATAGTGTTTAGTGAAGGTGTGTGTTGTAGACCATGTGGCTGCCTTACATATGTCTTCTAGGGGAATGTTCCCTAAGAATGCCATGGAGGCCCCTAGTTTGCGTGTTGAGTGCGCTCTAGGGGGAACTGATAATGTGCGTTTGGCTTTTTGGTAGCAGATTTGGATACATTTAACAATCCACCTTGCAACCCCGGCTTTTGAGATGGGATTACCTTTGTGTGGTGGAGAGAAAGCTACAAACAATTGTTTGGTTTTGCGAAAGGATTTGGTTCTGTCAATGTAATACATAAGGGCTCTTTTGACATCTAGGGTGTGGAGAGCTCTTTCTGCCACGTAATCTGGGTTTTGGAAGAACACAGGTAGTTCTACTGATTGGTTAAGGTGGAAAGGCGAAATGACTTTGGGAAGGAATTTTGGGTTTGTTCTGAGAACTACCTTATTATGATGCATTTGTAAGAAAGGCTCTTGTATAGTTAGAGCTTGTAGCTCACTGACTCTCCTGAGAGAAGTGATTGCAATTAGAAACGCAACTTTCCATGTAAGGAATTGAAGTTCACATTTATGTAGGGGTTCAAAAGGTGGACCCATGAGCCTGGTAAGTACTATATTAAGATTCCACACTGGGGAAGGGTGATAAGTGTTGTCTGTTTTGTAAGTAAGCAGCAAGGGCTGCGAGGTGCAGACGTATGGATGAGTATGCAAGATTACATCTTTGCAAATGTAGCAAGTAGCAAATGATGTTTTGCGTAGAGGCTTGTAATGGTTGGATGTTATTAGTGCAGTAAATAGCGAATCTTTTCCATTTAGCTGCATAGCAGGCTCTGGTAGTTGGGCGTCTAGCTTCTTTTATAACGTCCATGCAGTCTGGGGGTAGGTTAAGGTAACCGAATTCTAGGACTTCAGGAGCCAAATTGCAAGATTCAGCTGAGATGGATCTGGGTGCATTATCTCTCCATGGCTCTGCGTTAGCATTGTTGGGGAGAGGTGTAGTCTTTGGTATGGGACTACTGATTGCTCCAGTAGTGTGGTGAACCACGGTTGGCGTGCCCATGTGGGGGCTACTAGTATCATTTTTAGAGACTGTTGTCGAAGCTTGCGTACTACAAGTGGGATGAGTGGGAGCGGTGGAAAAGCGTACACAAATCTGCCGGACCAGTTCATCCATATCGCATTGCCCTTGGACTGCGGGTGTGGAAACCTGGCGGCGAAGGTTGGGCATTTGGCGTTTTGGTGTGTGGCGAACAGATCTAAGTCTGGCTGGCCCCACATCCGGAAAAAAGGTAGGAGAACTTGTGGATGTAGTTCCCACTCGTGAATCTGTTGTGTCTGTCGACTTAACAGATCTGCAATCTGATGTGAACCCCTGGTAGGTGTTCTGCTAGAAGGTATATGTTTTGTGGAATGGCCCACCTCCAAATGTCCTGTGCTAGTTGGGACAGTTGTGGAGAGTGTCCCCCCCCCTGTTTTTGTATATAGTACATAGCTGTGATGTTGTCTGTTCGGATCAGGACAGCTTTGTTTTGTACGTGGAGTTGAAAGGACTGGAGAGCTAGGAATATAGCTAGTAACTCTAGGTGGTTGATGTGGAGCAGCTTCTGCTGAGTGGTCCACTTGCCTTGTGTTGTATGATGTAACAGGTGTGCTCCCCATCCTGTAAGGGATGCGTCCGTGGTTAGTACTACTTGTGGAACCGGCTCTAGGAACGGCCGCCCCTTGGACAAATTGTTGGTGTTCCACCACTGCAGAGAGCGATGTGTGCGGCGTCCACCAACACCAGATCTGTAAGATGTCCATGAGCCTGGTTCCATTGGCGCGCTAGGCACTCTTGTAGAGGACGCATTTGAAGTTTTGCATGAGGGACGATAAAAATGCAGGATGCCATCTTGCCGATTAGCTGCATAAACACTCTGGCTGGAAGAAAGTGTTGCATTTGAAACCTGGGGACAAGGGTTTGTATACTGGCTATCCTGGCGGGGCTGGGGTAAGCTAGAGCAGTGGAAGTGTTTATTGTGGCTCCCAGATATTGAAGGACATGGGAGGGCTGAAGGTGGGACTTGGTATAGTTTATTGTGAACCCCAAGTTGTGTAATGTTTGTATCGTTTGGTGGGTCTGTTGGACACACTGGTTGAATGATCTGGCTTTGATAAGCCAGTCGTCCAGGTATGGGAAGACATGTATTTGTTGTCTTCGTAGATGCGCTGCTACTACTGCAAGGCATTTGGTAAACACTCTTGGAGCAGTGGTGACTCCGAATGGGAGTACTTTGAACTGGTAGTGCTGCCCATTGAGAACGAACCTTAGATACTTCCTGTGAGCAGGATGTATGGGAATGTGGAAGTAGGAGTCCTTGAGGTCTAATGTGGCAAGGAAGTCTTGTTGTTGTAGTAAGGGAAGCACTTGTTGGAGAGTGATCATGTGAAAATGATCTGAGTGTATGTATTGATTGAGAGGTCTGAGGTCTAAAATAGGCCGAGAGTGCCGTCCTTTTTGGGAATGAGGAAGTACAGGGAGTAAACCCCTGTGCCCTGCTGTAGCAGAGGCACTGGCACTATGGCGTGCTTTTGAAGCAGGGAAAGTACCTCTTGTTGTAAAAGTGTAAGATGGTCTGTGGACATTGGACGCTGCCTGGGTGGTATGGTGGGGGTAGCTGTTAGTTCCAGGCAGTAGCCATGTTGGATAATCTGTCTCACCCACCTGTCTGTTGTAATGGAGTTCCAGACAGGCAGGAACTGTGATAGCCTTCCCCGACAGGGGTGTTGTGGTCGGGGAAGTGGAGGAAAGTCACTGTTTGGGAGTGGTGGAGGTACGGGTGTTGCTATTATTACCTCGACCTCTGCCCTTAGAGTTGTTGCCTCTGTAACCACCCCTAAAGTATCCTCTATTGGGAGAGGTTTGGGTGTTTGTTCGATAGGAAGAGGAACTGTCTGCGGTGGTGTTCCTGGAGCCCCCTTTGTAAAAGGAGCGACTAAAGGAGCCACGTTGCTGCGGGGACTGCAATGCTCCCATTGATTTGGCAGTGTCAGTATCCTTCTTCATCTTTTCTAGTGCTGTGTCGACAGCGGGACCAAATAGTTTGTTTTGGTTAAATGGCTGGTTCAGTATGGTAGTCTGGACTTCTGGCTTAAAACCTGAAATGCGAAGCCAGGCGTGTCGTCTGATAAGCACGCTAGTGTTAACTGACCTAGCGGCGGTGTCGGCTGCGTCTAAGGCGCACTTAATGTAGGCATTTGAAATAAGTTTGCCTTCCTGAATGAGGTCAGTGGCTTGTGTTTTGTATTGATCAGGTAGATGTTGGAGGAGGGTTTCTAGCTGATCGTAGTGTGCCCTGTCGTACCTAGCTAGTAGAGCTTGGGTGTTAGCGATGCGCCAGATGTTGGTGGCTTGCGCAGCTACGCGTTTGCCAGAGGAATCCAACAATTTGGATTCTTTGTCAGGGGCGGAGCATCCCCTGAAGTTTGGGAATTGGCGCGTTTTCTGGCATTAGAAACGACCAGTGAGTCAAGGGGGAGCTGACCTTTGATGTAGGTGGGGTCATCGGGGGCAGGTCTATACTTTTTACCCACTCTAGGATTAAGGATCCTGGCTCCGACTGGGTCGTTAAAAATTTCACGTGCGTGTTTAATGACACCTTTGATCATGGGCAAAGTTTGAACAGTTTTTTGAGACCGTTCAAAGGTGTCTAGACGAAAGTCTTCTTCTGGTTGGTCGGTGTAAATATGCACCCCATGAAAAACGGCCGCCCTATGTATGAGTTGCCCAAAACCTATGTGATCATCTGGTGGAGATGGTTTTGTGGGATAAGGTGGAGGGCTGGGGAGGTCTGTAGGGTCATTATAACCCCAGTCATCCTGTGGTGGATTATCTGGGTCCAGAAATAAATTGTGAGTGTCATCCCCGTACCCCATGTTGTCCTCATACTCATGTGGGGGAGAAGCCGCAGGTTGAGGAGGTGTGACAGGGATGTGGAGAGGAGGGGTGTTAGAGAGAGGCATAGGGGAAGAAGGAGGCATAGGGGAAGAAGGAGGCATAGGGGAAGAAGGAGGCATAGGGGAAGTGGAAGAGTCCTTCTTTGGAGGGACAGGCTTGTGACGTGGCACAGAGGAAATGTGTCCTGTTTTAGGATTGATATAAAGCTTGTGTTGATTAGGATCGATGGGATCCGGTGTAAACAGTTCCTCCCCTTGAATATTAGTTTTCGGCGCCGACTTTTTCGGTTCCGAACGCGGTGATGGCTTCTTTAAATGTTCCTTTGCTTTAGAAGGCGTCGAGGCGTCCTTCGGCTTAGCTACAGGCTCGACCGGTTTTTAGTTTAGGGGTGTGTCGAGTAGCTTCGGTGCCGAGGGATCCGCGTGCTTGGAGGCGGATTTGGGGACCGAACTGGATTTCGGCGCCGGGTGGTCTTTTTGTTTCGGCGCCGAAGGTGCCGGTGTAACGGGCACATGTGGTTTGGTCGGTGCCGAGGAACTAGAAGGCTTTGTTTTCTTCTTCGGTGCCGAGCCCGGAGGCGGGGCGTCCGAAGCACGTTTACGGTCTCGACTGGGCCCGTAGGCGAAGTGCTGACCGGTGCCTTCGATTTTGCAGGGAGGGTTGGGGCAGGGGCAGTAGTACTCACACGCTGCCCTGGAGGGATGGAACCGTCGGAGTCCTCTGCCTCGGAGATAATAGCGAGGTCTTCGGAGTCTTCTTCCGGAACATCGGGACCCTCATCAAAGATGTTGACGGGTTCCGGAGCGGACCTTTGCGCCATGATGTGCCTTCGGGCTCGACGATCGCGGATGGTCTTTTTGGAGCGGAAGGAGGCGCAGGCCGGACAAGTGGCCTCGTTATGGTCTGGTGAGAGGCACCGATTACAGACCTGGTGGTGGTCACTGTGAGGAAACTTTGCTCCACACTGGGGGCATTTTCGGAATGGCGTCCTTTCCATGGGCAGTAGGCCTTACGGCGTCGATGGGCCCAACGGCCCGTGTCGACGGCTGGAAAGGAGATCGAGGAAGGGACGTTGAGATGTCGGTATCAGGTGTTGAAAAGTGAAAAACGTTGCAAAAAAACAAGTTTCGAACCGGAGTGTCGAAGTTGCATCCGAACCCGATGGCGGAAAAAAACAATCTGAGGATGGAATCGATGCCCATGCGCACTATTGTCCAAAGGAGGAGTCACCTATCACATGACTACAAAGACTTCTTCGAAGACAACAACAAAGTGCAAGCATCCGAGCCCAACACCAGATGGCGATCTAATGCACAGTGTGAGCTCTGCAGCTCACATGCCGCGAACATACAGTTCTTATGGGGATCTTCAGCATGCAGCCTCTTCTTACTGCATGTTCCACCCGACCTGAAGAGACCTTTCTTTGAAGGATCCGACATTTTGAGTAGAAATCTGGTAAAATGAAGAAGAAACTGAGCAGAGCTCAGGGAGACTCCTTTTCACACGACGTGCAGTAGAAAATCTGAGGAACCTAGCCTCTCTTGGGAGTGTTCTACAGGGTGCTGTCGCCTGACTGGCTACTACTGCTTTTAGAAGTATACTGTGGGACTCCCACTACGACAACAGGGATGATTCAAGCATGTGAGTCTATGAAAGATCCAATACTGGAGAAACCTCAGTGACCATCACTATAGATACAAATACATCTGTTCTCTTCCAGCAGAGAAAGGGCTGAATGAAGCTATCCTGCATGTCTGGGGTTAGGCTGCACATACATCAGTGCCTCAAATATAATTACTGTTCCAGGCAAAAATATACTCCAAGCTCCATTGGCACTGGACATCACCTACATGAAAGGAAACTTGACAAATGTGAGGTACCTGCGAATAAGATGTACCCTTCTAAATGCTTGATACTCACCTGTCCTTCTCATCTTTTATCACTGGAGTTGTTCGTTTCTCATTCTCCCTCTCCTTCTCGTGCAAGCTACGTTCTGCCTCTCCCGGTTTGGTCCACACTTGTGCTGGTGCAGTGGGAAAGGAAGGTGGTGTGCGACGAAGTCTATTCCAGATATCCTGGGGGTTTGCAAAGCTGTGGGCCGCAGAATTATCTTTCTGTCCAAACATTGGATTTGGGTCTAGGAAAGAAATTTCAAAGACCAGTCAGAATAGAGTAGAGGTTGACTCAGCATGTAAGGAAAAATGTATTCAAGAGCTACACTGCATGAGAAAAACGGGAACATGCTCCAGATTGCACCAAGACACTCCACAGAGGACAACCTTAAAGACCCAAAACCAGATCAACATGTCAACAACCTAAAGCTCCCCATACGTCTCCACTACACTAATCAGCAGTTGATTCTTCACAAGACTTCTCAAGTTTAAAGACAGGACCTTCATCTGAAGAGCCCGTCAGCATTACCACAATTGTCTGCCCCTAATTACTATTGGTGACCACAGGTAATTTGCACACACCAAAAATCATAATAAATTGATATTAGGGATGCTTGCATTTTAAGCGAAGTTAATTACCCAAAATAGTCCTCTCACATTTAGTAAAGGAGTTTATATCTTCCTATTTTATCAAGACTTCAAAGGAATTTACCTTTACACCAGTTTGACAGACTGGTGCAGACTTCTGGTTGCAAGAGCTACTTTAGACTATGTTACTTACCCTGCAAGCATCTGTTCTTGACATGAAGTGCTGTAGATTCACATGCTTTGCATACTCTTGCCATCTAGTGTTGGGTCTGGATGCGTACAAGTTTGTTTTCTTCGAAGAAGTCTTTCGAGTCACAAGGTATAGTGACGACTCCTCTTGGTGATAATGCGCATGGGGATCGACTCCAATGTTAAGATTGTTTTCCCGCAGGCGGGTGTGAATGGAGTGTAAAGTAAGTGTGTAAAGAAATGTCCAAGCATATGAAAATGTAAAGGAACGAATAGTTTACCTGTCGGTATAGTTTTGCAGCTTGAAGACTTTCTGGATTCACTATGCTGTGCATTATTGCGGTCTAGTGGTTGGGTCCGGAATCGTACTTTTTTTTTTGTGTGGCCCAGGTGGGCGTCGACGCCCCACCATTTGGTGTCCTTCCGTGACGTCGGCGCGCTTCCTCCGGAAGCTCCCACCCTTGGGCGCCATCTTCGGATTCTTTTTTTTCTTGTGCTTGTGTTGTTTATCCTTTTACCCTTTTTAAAGGTGTTTTCCATTTGTTAGTCCCATCTTCCTCCTGTCTCATCTTTCTGGCGGAGGCGGGTGGGTTCGCTAGTGAATCCAGAAAGTCTTCAAGCTGCAAAACTATACCGACAGGTAAGAAACTATTCGTTTTGCAGCGTGAATCTTTCTGGATTCACTATGCTGTGCATAGATTTTGTAGCGGTTTGCTATATTTGTGGCGGCTGGGTGGAAGATGAGCGTTGGTTGTTGAATATATGTTGAAGCACTTTTTGACCTACTTGTGCTTCCTTGTTCATCTGTATATCCACGCAGTAGTGCTTAGTGAATGTGTGCACTGAAGCCCATGTTCCCGCCAGGCAAATGTCTTGGATAGGTGTGTTTGCTAGGAAGGCTATTGTTGCTCCCTTTTGCCTGGTTGAGTGAGCCTGAGCTGCCCCCTGTAGCTCTTGGCCTGCCTGTTTGTGGCAGTATTGAATTGTTTGTGCGATCCATCGCGCAATGGTATTTTTCGTCACTGGTCTGCCCAGGAAACTGCTTGCGAAGGACACAAAGAACTGCTTTGTTTTTCTACAATCCTTAGTCCTTTCGATGTAATGCATTACTGCTCTCCTGGCATACAGTGTGTGCAGTGCCCTCTCAGCGCTGGTGGATGGTTTCTGGAAGAAACTGGGAATTTGTATAGTTTGGTTTATATGGAACCTGGACACCACCTTTGGCATGAAGTGTGGGTCCGTCCTATTACCACCCTGTCATTGTGAATCTGAATGTAGGGTTCTTGTAGTGTGAGTGCCTGCAACTTGCTCACCCTACGTAGCGAGGTAATCGCTACCAGAAAGGCCGTCTTTATTGTGAGCATATGTAGCGATGCCTTGTGGATGGGTTCGAACGGTGCTTTCATAAGCTGTGTTAGAACTACATTGAGGTTCCATGCAGGCGGTGGCATCCTCTTTGGCGGTGCTATTCTTTTGGCTCCTTCTAGGAATCTTTTCACTACTTGAGATGTAAAGAAGCTTTTCCCTGCTTCTCCTCTTGTATAGGCTACTATTGCTGCCAGGTGCACTCTTAGAGAAGTGCAGCTTAGGTTACTTTTTAGTAAGTGTGTTAAGTATTTTAGCACAGTTGATTCTTTAGTGATTCTCCTGTGGAGCTTTTTGTTGATGCACCATTCAGTGAATCTCTTCCACTTTGCTGCATAGCATTTCCGTGTGGTGGGTCTCCTCGCAGCACCGCCAGCGTGCTTTGTGGAAGCTTGAGGTGAGCGAACTCCAAGTCCTCAGGAGCCACGCTGCTAGGCTGAGGCTCTCTGGTTCTGGATGGAGTACCCTTCCGTTTTGTAGCGAGAGCAGGTCTTTCCTTCTTGGGAACTTGTGTGGTGGTCCCTGTGCCATCTCCACGATCTGCGAGAACCAGGACTGCCTGGCCCACTGTGGTGCTACCAGAATTAGTGTCATGTTGCTTGTTCTGCATTTGCTGAGCACTTTGTGTATCAGCGGTATCGGTGGATAAGCGTAGGCAAATGTCTTTGACCAGCTCATCCATAGGGCATTTCCTTGGGATTGATGGCCTGGCTGCCTGGATGCGAAGTATTGGCATTTTGCATTCTGGTGTGTTGCAAACAGGTCTAGTTGTGGGGTCCCCCACTTTTTGAATAGTTTTTGCGTCTCCTGCGCGTTTAGCTCCCACTCGTGTGAGATTGCCGTCTGTCTGCTCAGTCTGTCTGCTTCCACATTGTCCTTCCCTGGCAGATGTATTGCCAGGAGGTCTATTTGTAATGGAATTGCCCATTTCCATATCTGTTGCGCTAGATCTGAGAGCGCCACTGAGTGTGTTCCTCCCTGCTTGTTGATGTAGAACATCGTTGTGGTGTTGTCTGTTTGTACTAACACCCTGTGGCCGTACAGCTGTTCTGGAACGCTTTTAGGGCAAGGAACACGGTCTTGAGTTCTAGGTAGTTGATGTGTTTGACGGCATCTGTTTGTGTCCATAACCCCCTTACCTTGAGCAGTTTCATGTGCGCTCCCCACCCCATCTGGGATGCGTCTGTTGTGATGGTCACTGTTGGAGTTGGTGGTGTGAATGGGTTTCCCCTTGTTATGTTGCCCCTGTTCCACCATGCTATCTCTTCCTGCACTGCGTGCGTTACAACCACTAGATCTTCCCAACTCCCTGTTGACTGTGACCATTGCTGTTGCAGCCATTCCTGGAATGGTCTCATGTGTAGCCGAATATTGGGGACTAAATGTATGCAGGATGCCATCATGCCCATGAACTTACTCACTGTCCTCACTGTCAGACGTTGCCCCTTCAGGTAGCGGCGAGTCTCCTTCAGTAGTGCGAGGATCCTTTTCTCGCTGGGGAACACTCTCCCCTGAATGGTGTCGATCTTCGCACCCAGGAAGATCTTCACTTGTTCTGGTTCCAGCGATGACTTCTCCTTGTGTATGGAGAAGCCTAGTTTTGTCAGCGTTTGTGTGACTTGCTGAGTATGTAGTTTGCATTGGTTGTAGGAGTTCGCTTTTACCAACCAGTCGTCTAGGTAGAGGTATACGTGTATCCCCTGTCTTCGCAGATGTGCTGCTACGGCAGCTAGGCATTTGGTGAATACTCTTGGCGCTGATTTTAGGCCGAAGGCTAGGGACGTGAACTGGTAGTGCGTCATGCTGATGGTGAATCTGAGCAGACGCTTGTGTCCTTGGTTTATGGGGATGTGTAGGTAGGCATCCTTGAGGTCTATTGTGGACATAAAATCCCCGTGCCTTATTTGAGGTATGACCTCTTGTAAGGACGTCATCTTGAACTTTTGAGTTTTGATGTATTTGTTTAGGAACCGTAGGTCCAGTATGGGCCTTAACGTTTCGTCTACTTTTGGTACGAGGAAGTAGTTGGAGTACACTCCTGTGCCCTTTTCTCTGTACGGCACCTTTTCTATAGCCTGTTTGTGGAGGAGTTCTTGTGCTTCCTGCCACAATAGTGACAGCTCTTTTGTTGAATGTTTTTTGTTTGTTGGCCTCTTGTTTGGTGGCCTCTTTACGAGTTCTATGCAGTAGCCGAACTGTATGATGTTGAGTATCCACTTGTCGGTTGTTATCTTCTCCCACTCCTGGGAGAAGTGTTTTAGTCTTCCTCCTACGGGCATTGTATGATGGTAAATTTGTAATTTTTATCTGTGTCTTTTGTTGTGCCGCGGCACTAGCGATGTTGGGGGTGCGGGCACGTGTTGTAGTGTGGAGTCACTTGGGGGCGGGCTGCTGGCCGCCTCTTCTTGTATTGCCTCGTCCGTTTGGTCGGCTTCGAAAGGACTGGCCCCTTTGTTGGTTCTGCCAGCCTTGTTGCTGCTGACCCTGTTGCGCCTGGCTGCTTCCCTGAAATGTTTGTTGGAAGGCCTGGTGCGATGTTCCTGGTTGGTTCCCACCTCTGCCATTCGGTCTTCGTGAGGGGGTGCCCCTTCTCATACCCCTGAACTGCAGTGCTCCCATGGACCTTGCAGTTTCGTTGTCTTTTTTGAGCTGCGTCAGCGTCTCGTCCACGGGCTTGCCGAACAGCTTTTTCCCGTCGAAGGGCAACTTCAGGATGTTGTTTTGCACCTCTGGCTTGAATCCAGAGATCCTGAGCCAGGCATGTCTTCTCTCTGTTACCCCGATCATCATCAGCCTGCTTGATGTATCAGCTGCGTCTAGGGCCGACTTTAGGCAGGTGTTGGCCATGTTCTTCCCCATCTCCACCAGGTGTGCCGCTCTCTGCTGGTTTTCTGTGGGGAGCAGTTTGAGCAACTGCCCAACTTCTTCCCAGTGCTGGTAGGCGTGCCTATTTATAAGGGCTTTGGAGTTGGCAATGCGCCAATGTATTGCCGCATTCCTTTCAATTTTCCTCCCTGTGAGGTCTATCCTCTTGCTCGCCTTGTCTGGGGGCGGACCGGAGTTTGTGGGAACGTTGGCCCTCTTCCTGGCTGTTGCTGTTATTATTGAATCAGCTGGCACAGATCCCTGGATATATGGTGGATCCTTTGAAGAGTGTTTATATTTTTCTCAGTTCTGGGTGGGACCGATCTGCAGGTAGATGGCTCTTTGAAAGCTTCCCTGCCTTGGTCTAGCACACTAGAGAGCATAGGAAGGAATTGGCTCCTAGTTTGTGTTGGTAGCAGTGTTTCCAGGAGAAAACAGGCTTTAGGCTTTTCCTCCTCCATTTCCACTCTATAGGTGGCTGCCGCGTTCCTGACGACCATGTTGTACACTCCTATGTCGTCCGGCGGCGAAGGCCTCGACGGATATGTCTCCACGGCCTCCTCCGGATCTTCGGCGTCGAGATCCTGCCATTCCAGGTCTTGAGCCTCCGAGGGTGTCGAGCCGTAGTGCGTCTGCTGGTCGTTATCACCCTCCGTATAATCGTACAGGACCTCTTCGTCCTGTTCCGACGGTTCGGGAGTTTTCGGCGGCTCGGTGCTGTCGAACTCCTCTTGCGTTTCCGCTTCGACGACCGTCGAGTGCTTCGAAGGGATGGTGTATCTACTCATACGGTCGTCGAAGTCCTTCTTTTGGATGATACTGGCCATTTCGGCCTCGAGCCTTTTCTTCTTCCTCTCCATCTCCGCCGCTTGATCGGCGTCGAGAGTTTCGGCAGTTCTCTTCGAGGTCGTAGTTGACGTCGGAGGTGCCTTCTGCTCTTTCCCTTCGGCGTCGAGTGCGGTTTCTCGGAACCGTGCTTCGACGACCTGGGTGTGTCAAGAGCTTTCGCCAACCGGGAGTCCTTTTCGAAGGATCCGCTGGGCTGTTTGTCCCTGGATGCAGCTTCGGTCGTCGAGTGCTTCGACGCCGGTGCTCCTTTCGAGGACTTTGGCTCGGATTCGAGAGTCTGTTGGGGTTCTTTGGGTCGACGTGTCTCTTACCTCCTTCCTGGAAGTGTTATCGGTCTCTACGACCGTGCAGTCCTCTGGTCCCTCGGCGATGTTGTCCTCTTCCCCACTGGAGAGGCCCAGGTCCCGCAGCGACGGAGGTGGCCCTTGGCCCTGCATGCTGTAGTTTGCTGTCCTCTGTCTGTCCCTCACCCTGAGGGTCTTGGCGGCGAATGCTGCGTAGGCGTTGCAGTCGCCGCTTCGATGGTCGATCGGTAGGCAGAGGTTGCAGACTGGATGTTGGTCTTTCTGTGCGAACTTGTGGTGGCAGTTACGACAGAACTTGAATGGTGTCTTGTCCATTCCCGCGCTCAGGGAGCCCCTGTGTGCGCATTCTCCGTTGGACGTCGAAGTTTCTTCTACCTCTCACCAGCTTCGTCGTCCCGGTAGTATGTTCTTTGTCTTGTGATGAAGATCTCCAATTTTTCTCAGTTCTTTCTGCTTTTCTCTTACTTCTTCTCTCCTCTTCCAACTCTGGAGCTCTTCACGACGATCCAGACCCAACGGCGGAAAAAAGAATCTGAAGATGGCGCCCAAGGGTGGGAGATTCCGGAGGAAGCGCGCCGACGTCACGGAAGGACACCAAATGGTGGGCGTCGACGCCCACCTGGGCTACAAAAAAATCAAAAAAAAAAAAAAAAAAACGACTACGATTCCGGACCCAACCACTAGACCGCGGAATAATGCACAGCATAGTGAATCCAGAAAGATTCACGCTGCAAAACTACAACGGCCACCAGCTACCGGGGTGGAGGGTGGGCGCATGTGAATCTACAGCACTACATGTCAAGAACAGATGCTTACAAGGTAAGTAACAATTTGTTCTAGGCATGTGTGGCTATAGATACATATACTTTGCACAGACTGTATAGCAGTGCTCTTCAAAGCGGTGGCTAACCTGTGGGTGGTGCAGGTGTCGAAAGAGTGTACGTAGCACTGTCTGACCTACATTAGCTTGTTAGTGTGCTAGAACATGCACAAAATAATGTTTAGTTAAAGTGTATGGTAGAGACCATGTAGCTGCTTTGCATGTATCAGCTAGTGGGATGCTGCCCAGGAAAGCCATAGAAGCCCCTATTTTACCAGTAGAGTGCGTTCTAGGGGGTGTAGGTAAAGTCCTTTCGGCTTTAAAGTAACATGTCTGAATGCATTTTACTATCCACCTGGCAATGCCTGATTTGGATATGGACTTTCCATTATGAGGGGTGAAAAAGCAACAAAGAGCTGTTCGGTTTTGCAAAAGTCTTTAGTTCTGTCAATGAAGTACATAAGGGCTCTCTTAACATCTAATGTATGGAGAGCCCTTTCCACAACGGAGTCTGGTTGAGGAAAGAACACAGGTTACTCAACTGACTAAGGTGGAAATGACAGACCACCTTTGGAAGGAATTGGGTTGGTGCGAAGGACCACCCTATCTCTGTGGAGCTGGAAGAAAGGCTCTTCCAAAGTCAGTGCCAAATCACGTCCGAGTGAAGTAATGGCAATTAAGAAAGCGACCTTCCAAGACAGAAGTTGAAGGGAGCAGTTATGTAGTGATTCAAATGATGAATCCATAAGTCTTGTGAGAACAATGTTAAGATTCCAGGTAGGTGCAGGTGGAACCCGGGGTAGATCACTTTAAGACCTTCCATAAAAGGCTTTCATGACTGGTATTTTGAACAAAGACAGGTGTTGTCTATTTTGCTGATAGGCAGCCACTACAACCAGATGCAAGCATATGGATGTGAATGCAAGGGTAGAAAGCTGTAAATGCAACAAGTAACAATGTTTTGTATTGTAGCATTAAATGGATTGATACTCTTATTCTGACGGTAATAGGCAAAACTTTTACATTCAGCTGCATAGCATGCTCTAGTTGTAGGCTTGCGAGCTTCTTTGAGGCTGGTCTCAAATTCAGGTGGGTGAGTGAGATAACCGAATTCTATGACCTCAGGAACTGCTAGGTTGAGCTCCTTGGGTGCCTGATTTCTCCATGGTTCTGAGTGCGAAGGTCCGGTTTGAGGGACGCTTCTTCTGGGTAACTACAGATAGTTCTAGTAGTGTTATGAACCAGGGCTGTCGGGCCCAGGCGGGAGCCACTAGTATGAGTAGAGAGGTTTGCCTGAGCTTCTGAACCAGAAATGGAAGAAGAGGGCGAGGCGGAAAAGTGTACACAAATATCCCTGACCACTTCATCCACGAGGCATTGCCCTTGTATAGTGGGTGTGTGAACCTGGATGGGAAGTGTGGGCATGTTGCGTTGTCTGCAGTTGCATACAGATCTATTTGTGAAAATCCCCACTTGTGGAAGTAAGGGAGGAGGAATCGGGGTGGAGTTCCCACTTGTTGCTGTATCTCGCTGAAGAGGTCAGCAAAATCGTTGTCTGTTCCCGGGAGGTGTTCCGTTAACAGATGAATGTTGTGATGTAGAGGCCAACGTCAAATGGTCTGAGATAGGCGTGATAACTGTAGAGAATGCCCCCCCCACCCGGGCTTTTGTTAATAGCTCATAGTTGTCATATTGTCCGTCTGGACTATGACAAGCTTGATGATTAGGTGAGGAGTGAACGCTTTCAATGGTAGGTGAACAGATTGAAGCTCTAGGTAGTTGATGTGGAGACCCCGGTGTTTGGTGTCCCAGAGACCCCAGACTGAGATTCTGTAAGTGAGCACTCTAGCCTGTCAGCGATGCATCCGTTGTCAGGATAATGTGGGGAACAGGGTCTAGGAAAGGCTGCTCTTTTAACTGGTTGTCCCTGTTCCACCACTGCAGAGAGCAATGTGTGGCTGTCTATCAACACCAGATCCTTTAACTGACCCTGTGACTGAGACCACTGTTGTGCAAGACATACCTGGAGTGGACGCAAGTGTAGCAGTGCATGTGGCACTATGGTAATGCAGGAGGCCATCATACCCAGTAGGCGCATGAGAGGTCTGACTGGCAACTGTTGATTGGCATGGAAAAGAGGTAGTAGTGTTTGGAAATTTTGAATTCTTGCAGTATTGGGATAGGCTAATCCCACATGTGTGTTTAGGATAGTAACCAGATACGGTTGAACCTGTAAAGGTTGAAGATGAGATTTTTGGACATTGAAGGTGAAGCCTAGTTGGAGCAGGTCTATGGTATTTTCAGTGTGTTGTTGGCACAGAGGAATAGTGCTGGCTTTGATAAGCCAGATGTCGAGATACGGGAAGACATGGATGTTTTGTATGTGTAAATGTGCTGCTACCACTGCTAGGCATTTGGTGAATACTTGAGGTGCAGTAATCACCCCGAATGGGAGGACTTTGAATTGGTAATGTTTGCCTGCTATCACAAATCTCAGGTATTTGCAATGTGCTGGATGTATGGGAATGTGAAAAATCGCCTTGCTGAAGAAGTGGGATCACGTCTTGGAGCGAGACCATATGGCAATGCTATGACAGGATGTAATGATTTAAGGGTCGTAAATCTAAGACTGGCTGTAAAGATGCATCCTTTTTGGGGATTAGGAAGTAAAGGCAGTATTCTACTGATGTTGTAGAAGGGTGGGTTCTATAGCTCCTTTGAGCAAGAGAACTTGAACTTCCTGTTTGAGTAGTGTTTGGTGTTCCAGGAAGAGCATGCAAGTGTGAGGTGGAAAGTTTTTGGAAGGGGGTGGGGGAGAGGGGGGGGGAAGAGAGGTAATGAGCTCCAGACAACCATGTTGGTTAATGTCCAATACCCACTGGTCTAATGTTATTGATTGCCATGTGGGCAGAAAACCCTGTAATTGTCGCCCAATAGGTGTCAAGTCTTTGGGGTGGAAGGAGAAGGAAGTCAATGTTTTGTGTTGGGTGCGGCACCACTTGAGGAAGCACCTTGTGTTTCTTTGGCATTGTTGTCTCTATAGTAACCTAGGTAAGAGGAATGGCGACCCTGGCCACGTTGGTACACGGTAGAGGCATCGGGGTAGGTGGTTTTTTAACCCGCTCGGTAGAGTGGAGAAAGGAGCCACTAGGTGTCTGAGGTGCACCCATAGACTTGGCAGTCTCTAACCCTTTTAATTTTTTTTCCAGGGCCAGGTCATTCTGGGGACAGAAAAGATTCTTTGTTGAGAGGGACATTTAATAGACTGTTGGATTTCTGGCTGAAAGCCAGGTATGCGGAGCCAGACCAGGCGCCGCAGCAAGATACTGGTATTGATCCCCCTAGCAGCAGTATCTGCAGAATCTATGGAACAACGGAGATGAGCTTTCCTTCAGATACAAGCTCCTGACTCCTTTTCTTGTGCTCCTTTGGGAGATACTGGAGAAGTTCCTCAATTTCGCCCCAGTGGGCACGGTCATACCTTGCAAGCAAATCCATTGAGTTGGCAATACGCCAATGGTTGGCCGATTGAGCGGCAACCCTTTTACCACAGGCATCAGAGTTTGCTTTGCTTGTCAGGAGGTGGTGCACCACTGGAAGCTTGGGAATCAGCTCGCTTACAAGCGTTGGTAATAAGCGAGTCAGGAGGAATCTGTCCCCTGATGTACATGGGGTCGGAAGGAGAGGCTTTATATTTTTTATCCACCCTGGGAGTGATGATTCTGGCTCTAGCAGGGTCTTTAAAGAGCTCTTTAGTATGACGTAACATACCCTTAAGCATAGGGAGCTATTGGGTGACCCTATGTGTGGAAGAGAGCGTTTCAAAAGGAAGTCCTCTTCCAGAGTTTCTTGGTGTAGCTCAAACTCATGAAAAGTAGCGGCTCTACCAATGAGGTCTTGGTACGATGTGGAGTCAAAGGAGGAGATGGAAGAGCAGGGTATAGATCTGAACCGGTGTCCCATGGAGGGTCTACATCATATGCAGTCCAAGGGTCGGTTAAGGGTGGTGGTGTACCTAAAGAACCATCCAATGCCCACCTGTGTAAGAGTGTGGAGAGGAATCTCCATCAGAGTGTGTTGGAAGATAGCGAATGAGGTGGAGGTGGTAAAGGCCTGGTGGCCTTGTCAGCTTTCTTCTGTTTGGCCGGGGCATCAATAGCCTCTTTGAAGGAGAGTTGTCTCTTCGATGGTGGTGGAGCTGAAACAAAAAGTTTGGCAAGAATGCTCCCTGTGTGGTGCTGGATGTTTTTCTTTTTCTTTTAATGAGCATCCAGTTTTTCTTCTAATTTGTGGACAATAGGTTCCACAGGCTTGCCAGGATCAGATTTTGGTGCCGGTTTTGAAGCAGAGGTGTGTTTCTGTTTCAGCACCAAAGGTACGATCAGAGCCGTAGATGGGACTGGTCGGCTTGGTATCGAAGATTGACTCGCCACCAAGGTGGATGACGTTGACGGCTTTGGCTGGTGTTTAGGTGCACAGCTCGAGGGTGGGGCATCCAAATCAGTCTTTCGGTGCTGACAATGGCGCAAAGTAAGTGGTGGTCCAAGGGCCTTTTGTTCAGGTAGGGACGAATGTCTCCTAGGTTTTGACACAGGGCTGTGGGACAGGGGCTACCGTACTCCCGGATTGTTGAGCCGGCGAAGTGTCCTGCATCTCCATTTCGAGCTCAGAGCTAGAACTGCCCTCAGAGAACACCTTCCTCTGCCACGGATGGTCCAGGGAGTTCTTGCTCCTCATCCATGACATCTTGATGTCCAAAGATGTTGGTGTCTTCAAAACTGCTCAGGTGCATTTCGCATAGACGTGCCCGATGGTCTCTAAGAGTCTTTTCGACCTGAAAGATACAGGCATCACAAGCCTCCTCTCTGTGTTCCTGTGACAAACACAGGTTACAGACCGGATGGAGATCTGTCCGAAGCTATTTTGCATGGCAGTTTGGGCAGAAATGGAAAGGCGTCAGTTCCATCACCAGCAGAGCATCCTGAGGTGAACCTGGTGTAGATTGAAAATGGGGGTCTCAAAGGGCGAGGCCCTTGAGGGCCGCGGTTGAAGCGCGTCGATTCAATGAGCGATAACGTTTCTTAATCTCAATTAGCAAGATGGAATACGTGATAGAAAACAATACCAGCGAAGACGAACAGAACAGAGCACCGTAAGAGTCTCGACCCTGAGCTCAGGCACATATCTCCGAACCAGACAGCAGAAAGAAAACAATTTAACAATGCAGTTGATGCCCATGCGCATTATCACCAAGAGGAGTCACCACTACCTCGTGACTCGAAAGACTTCTTTGAAGAAAAACAACTTGCACACGTCCGAACCCAAGACAAGATGGCAGGAATATGCAAAGTATGTGTATCTACAGCCACAGATGCCTTGAACATAAGTGACCTATACCCCTCATCTAGCTCGCTCAGTCAAAAACTGCTACTCATTTCTACCTTTTGGACTGACCCACCACCATGGCTAACCACACGGAAATGAGACAATATTACAATTCCACTAGAATACCTTGAAATCCATCATTACGATTGTGCCAGACAGAAGGACTACAGAGACTGCAACCACACAACTCTACCATAACTGCAAATCTCATATTGATGACAAGTGCCTGGATACCATTTTGGGTGAGCAGTGTGCTACTCTAATATACCATGTCAGACTGGATTAAAAGGGAGCCACTTTATGGACTTCTACAAACAGGTTGACCCTAGGAATGGCATTTACCCATACAATAACTACAGACTAAGGAGAACAGAAGCAGTCTCAAGACTAGATACAGCTTCAGATAAATGCTCCCTGGAAAAAGGTGAGCTACAGATATCTCTTGGGTTTCCCTATACTGACTGACCATGGGGGATCCTTTATGTACTCACTGAAGGTGGGGCTTCCCAATCCACCAAAGGCGCCATTGGTAAGGGATGCCAGAGGGGTATATCCAGTTGACCTTGAAAAAGGATCTGAAATAGGGAGAGAACTACATTTAAAAATGGACAGGAAAAGTGTGCCATTGAGTTACAATGTATTGAAACACATTTTGAAATACACAAACATCACATGAGCCAAATAACTTCTCCCATGCAGCTACAGGTGGCACAAGACTCAGATGGCCTTACATTGTCCCGGAAGTGACTGTGCAGAGATGCATATAGGCACCACCCATATGTGTATACATCAGTTTTGACTTTGCACTCTTCTGCACCCTCCGATGCAGGCCAAACATGACAAACTGGAGGCGACAGTGTCCCAATGCTAACTTGGGACCTTTCTAACAGACGTTCGCTCCATTGAACAGGGAGTAGGGAGGGTGGTGCCAAAGCCACCTGAAACAGACTCCCAGAAGATGAGTAAAAACAAGTTACTTACCTGTACACACTGTGGTTCTCCAGTATTGATGTCTTTTATAGATTCACATGCTTGAATCTTCCCCGTCGTCATGGTGGGAGTCCCACGGTAACAGTAAAATAGCAGTATAAAACTTTAACATTCAAATGCCCATAAGAATTCACTAGCTGTTAGCAACCTATTACCATTGTTCTAAAACATCCAAACTCTAGCCAATCAGAGCGTAGTCCATGGAGTCCCCTTTCCCTGTAGGGCCACCATACCTCAGATTTCGAGCAAGAGTACCACAAGGTAATAAGAGAGGTATGGAAGGTGAACCTGAAAAGGGGAGGAGGGAGGGTCGCATGTGAATCTATAAAAGATAATACTGGAGAACAGCAGTGAACAGGTAACTCGTTTTTTCTCCAGTATTGTATCTTTTATAGATTCACATGCTTGAATCAGAATAGCAAGCAATACCAAAGGGTCAGAGGCGGCGGGTAAGGTGAACCATCCCACCATGCGACCCAGAAACCAAAATACGAATGATAATCATAAAGAGCATCTAACATAAGCTCATAACAATGTATACATATACTAAAACGTAAATTAGAAAATATTCGAAAAACATTAATTACTTATCATAACAATAGTACACTTATTTAAAGAGAAAAATACACTCAGGAGATCATACCTTAGGCAAATAGATGTCGCAAAGCAGCTTGAACAACTGCTACAATTGCCTTTTGCCAGGCATCCCGGCAGTAATGTTTTGTGAAGGTATAGACATTCGCCCATTTCGCCGCCCTGCAGATAACAGGTAAGGACACTACTGCGAATAGATTTTATTACATTACAAAAAGGGTTAACCCACCGATACTGGGATCTGGGTAGTAAACGGTACAGTAGGAAATGATCCCAATATACAATACTTCAACATAAAAACAGTTTAAATAAATATTTGCCAACAGATCATATAAACCACAAAATACACGAGTGAAAAGGAACAATGTTATTTAATCACACTGTCACCTTACTTTGTATATGCATCATAACATATATTCACATTGATAAGCAAGTGCCCAAAGAAAGGGAGAAGTGAAGGGTGAATAAGGTGAAAATAATGTGATAAAAAAGGGATAGGGTTAATGTATAAAGAACATATTCATTATTGAACAGTACAAAACAGTTATTCCTTATTTTTGCTCAAAATCGCCAAATTCCTACATCAATCATTTCGCCATGCATATAGAGCAAAAAACACAGTAACACAATCACTGTTGTTTAATATGCTAGCCCTAAACAAGTAGTGTCGACGTTTCGACCCCGAAGATCTGTAGGTTCATTAGCACCTTACGATGGGGTCTTCCTCAGGACAGGAAGAGGGAAGTGGGCACCTACGAATAAGTATAATAATGGCATTAACCTCATAGAAAGTGATAGAAGACATTAAAAATCCAATATGGGCCAAAAATCCCTATATTTACCATGGAAAGCCTTAATACACAGGCCGGTCTTGATAACAAGTTGGGCATGAAGCTCCAAAGTCACGAGAGCAGATTAACGGCACCTGCAAAAGTAAGGTGTAGTTTAACAATGGCCCGCCCAAATAACATGAGCATCGGGCCCGTGTTTGAATCAGAAATAAAACCTCAGTCAAAAATAGTAAACAGCGTAGAATTGAACTTACGCTCATTTTATTAGTCCGATATCGCATTTAATTTTATTAAGCGATCCAACCCATGTTAATCCGTTAAATGATTCAATCCTAAAAATGGGAAAAAACAAAAACTGTATCTAAACCTAACCAGGACCTTTGAATTAAAATCTGTCCACCACCTAACCCCACAGCTATAGCAATGATTACCTGCCAGTGCCACAATAAATGCGGTATATCAGAGGGCTTGGAATCTGGAGGAGAAAACAAAGAAAGGGCGGGAGATAAGGTATAAATCACAAAAACCCTTGCTTAGAGACTCAACAGCTCCAAACCACTAGAATATTGATCCACTCACCACTATCCTATGCGATACCGACCCTCCAGCCCAGCGCGCCAGCGTCTAGGATCAAAGGAGATAATGTTTCAACCAAAGAAACAGAAAGGCGAATGCGCTCATAAGAGTCACAGAATTAATAACATTGTAACGAGCGGAGAAGGCTTACCGCTCGACGCCCGACTGAATCTACAGCTGGAAGGATGGAAGAAGGGGGAACGAGTGCTCAGCAGTTTATATACTGCCTCGTACGTGAGAAAACCCACGAGTAAGACGTGCCGGTGGCAGCAGCTGGATGCTGACACAGCCACATCCACGTCCATCCGGGTTGCAATGGAAAGCAACAATAGACTTGCCCTGAATCGAGCTTTTAACAAGATAAATAGAATATCTTAAAAATAAATAAAATAAACAGTCAGTTAAACTAGAGTATGTTATAAAAGGGGAGAGTATTAAGGAACCAATACAGACTGTTCTAGTGTTAAAAAATGGTAGATAGTCGAAAGCTCCAAATAAGGTATATAATCATCAATAATGGTAACCCAAAAATAAGGGCGCCACTCAAAGAATAAATTATTAAAGAAAAGGGGGAATCAAATATAAGCCCCTAAACCATACCCTATTTAGTGCTACCTCCATGAATAATTCTTGAAACAGACCTTCTCATTATTATGGCAATTTGCCATTCATTACAAGGATAACATGATGGATAAAAGATATGACAGCATGTTCTCACATATATTAGACCAGTTGAAAAATAGTTCACATCATCCACGATTAATTTACATTGTTCAAAACTAGAGTAAAGGACAGTTTATGACAAAAACCTCCAGGCAAAGAAGGATATTATAAACATATTATTCTAACATAATGTGTTTACTAAATGTTAATGCAAACGACAAATCAAAAATTGCTAAATATCCATGAGTAACGTATACACCTTAATATGCTACAGCTAGCACCACATACTATAATCATCAAGATTAGATACATCAAAAGAGTAACGGCATATCGGATCATGGAGCTACACAACATGGCTGAACAAAGAGAATGAAAATTCAAGAAAACAGCCCCAATGAAGATGCCCATGGTTCAGAATTGTATAGAAGATACACCCAAGCTCCTATTTAGAGACATGCTAGCTGGGCATGGCTGGACTCCACTTCGTTCAATCCATTCTGTATCGAGTCAAGACGTGTCATCCATTTAAATTCCCTTAAATTAAGGATCGGGCCAATGTTACCACCTCTAGGCCCCAAGGTGACTTTCTCCAACACAAGCCATTTAAGGTCCTCTGGTGTATGTGCAGCACTCTTGAAATGTTCAACTAAAGGTGCCCCCTGTACATCACATCTTATTCTACTGCAGTGTTGCAGTATGCGGGCTTTAATTTTTGTTGGGTCTGTCCCACATAAACAAGCCCACAGGGACAGATAATGCCATAAATTACATCACTGGTATTGCAATTAGTAAATGACTCCAAAATTATTGTATGGTGCTTGTACATGAACCTTTTCGTTTGAATAGTGGTCTGACACGCCTTACATTGGCCACATTTGAAATGTCCCACTGTTACAGGTAAATTCCACAAGGATTGAATGGAGGGCGACATTGGGCTTGCCAGGAAAGAGCGAACCACATAATCTTTGATGCTTTTAGCTTTCTTGAAAGAATGCATTGGTAAATTGGGTTGTTCAATGTCATCTGACACTAGTCCCCAGTGTCGATTAATGATCTTCTTGATGGCATTACTCTGAGTACAAAATGTAGTAACACAAATCATCCTTTGTAGTGTGTTATCATCCCGATCCTGCACTGCAAGCAAAGCATCTCGAGGGCTATACCAGGCTCTTTTCTGTGCTCTTTTATCAATCTACTGGGATAGCCCCTTTCGAGAAGTCGATCCCTTAAGTCATCCGACTCCGCCATATAGTCCTCTTTCTTGGAGCAGTTTCTGCGAATCCTTAAGAACTGCCCTACTGGTAGATTATCCCTTAGGCCACGCGGGTGATGGCTATTATATCTTAGAAGTGAATTCCGTTCAACAGGTTTACGATACAATGTTGTATATAGCTTGTCATCCTCATTACAGATGGTGATATCAAGGAAATCTATCCTATTGGGACTGGATTGCATAGTAAATTGAATGTCTTTATCCCTCTGATTCAGCCAAGCATGGAAAAAGCCCAGATCTTCGCTCGTGCCTGTCCATATCATCAGCACATCATCAATGTACCTTCTCCACAACGTTACCTTCTCACGATATGGATTATTCAAATTGAAGATAAATGCTTGTTCAAAATAGTCCATGAAAATTATAGCCAAATCAGGTGCGAAGGAAGCCCCCATTGCCACACCCTTTGTCTGTAGATAGTAACTCCCTGGAAAAAGAAGAAATTCCTCATCATAGCTATAGATAGTAATCCAATGATGAAATCCGTAGGCACTGCCATGGGAGCTGGTCGTTGATTCAGAGCATGCCTCACCACTTCAAGTGCTGATTGTTGGGGAATGCTAGTGTATAGCGATACAATGTCGCATGTCACCAAAAGTTGATCATTTGGATCAAAGAAAGCTGATCAATCAAATTAATGGTTTGGAGCGTATCCCTCAAGTATGTTTCAGTTCTTTCAGCAATCGGTTTCAAAAGAAGTCAATATACCTACATAGTGGTTCAAGCATAGACCCACAGCCTGAAACAATGGGTCTACCAGGTGGATTTCGCATATCCTTATGAACCTTTGGCAGTGTATAAATGGTGGGAGCCGTGGATCTGATTGATTGAGATACTCATACTCAAGTTTACTAAGGAAGCCCAGTTCCAGACCTCCTTTAGTGAGGCTAAGGATCTCAGAGGCCATTTCTGTAGTAGGATTCGACCTCAATTTGGTGTAACTCACTCCATCCTGTAATTGCCCAATGATTTCCAGCTTGTATTTAGCCACATCCTGTACCACAATCGCTCCGCCCTTGTCCGCGGGCTTAATCACAATATCCTTGTTGTTGCTTAGGGCAGATAGAGCTTCTCTCTCACTGCGGGTCACATTCACATTGGAATGTTTGTGTGACTCCAAAAGTTTAGATATGTCCCTAAGTACAATGTCTTCATAAGCCAGAATTCGATTACTCATGGCGTTGGTCGGGGAACGAAAGTAGAGGGAACTCGAAGTCCTGTCACGGATTTGACGGAGGAGGTTGCAGAATTCTTGAAAAAATACCTCAGACGAACTTTCCGAAAAAATCTGAGTAATTCTATTTTCAATGTCAGATGATTAGGATGTGCTGTAGGTACAAAGGACAAACCCTTACTCAGAATCCTTTCTTCTTCTTCCTTCAAAACATAGGAGGAGATATTCACTACCGGACTCTGATGCCTGCTCACCACCTGTAAACTTTGCGTCGTGTCGATATTTCGCCATGATTCTCTTGCGGAAAACGAACCTGCTTCTGGGTTCCCCGCGACCTCTCTCCCAGGTCGCATTGGCTTGTTGCTGGCCCCGTGGTGGTCCCCTCGGCCAGAAGCCACCTCGGCCCCTGGGTGGTCTCCATTGTCCCTCTCCTAAAAAGGAAAAGGTCCTTGTGGTTGGTGCCAATTTTCCTGATAACTGTAATTGGTACTGGGGCCTGCCTGTTCGTTCTCACTATCCGTGCTATAGGATGATTCCGAGAAGGTAGTATAATTCCTACGTCCACGGTAACCTCCCCTGCCTCGGCCTGTAAAGCGTCCCTGATTATCCTGTTTGTAGAATAACTTATCCAATTTCTTATTCTGGGTGGTAGGATTTAAAGGATTTTGAGACTACCACCCAGAATAAGAAATTGGATAAGTTATCTAAAGATATACGCTATTACGATAAGAAGAACACATATCCATACCTTCAAGAGGATTTCTACAAACAGGATAATCAGGGACGCTTTACAGGCCGAGGCAGGGGAGGTTACCGTGGACGTAGGAATTATACTACCTTCTCGGAATCATCCTATAGCACCAACCACAAGGACCTTTTCCTTTTTTAGGAGAGGGACAATGGAGACCACCCAGGGGCCGAGGTGGCTTCTGGCCGAGGGGACCACCACGGGGCCAGCAACAAGCCAATGCGACCTGGGAGAGAGGTCGCGGGGGAACCCAGAAGCAGGTTCGTTTTCCGCAAGAGAATCATGGCGAAATATCGACACGACGCAAAGTTTACAGGTGGTGAGCAGGCATCAGAGTCCGGTAGTGAATATCTCCTCCTATGTTTTGAAGGAAGAAGAAGAAAGGATTCTGAGTAAGGGTTTGTCCTTTGTACCTACAGCACATCCTAATCATCTGACATTGAAAATAGAATTACTCAGATTTTTTCGGAAAGTTCGTCTGAGGTATTTTTTCAAGAATTCTGCAACCTCCTCCGTCAAATCCGTGACAGGACTTCGAGTTCCCTCTACTTTCGTTCCCCGACCAACGCCATGAGTAATCGAATTCTGGCTTATGAAGACATTGTACTTAGGGACATATCTAAACTTTTGGAGTCACACAAACATTCCAATGTGAATGTGACCCGCAGTGAGAGAGAAGCTCTATCTGCCCTAAGCAACAACAAGGATATTGTGATTAAGCCCGCGGACAAGGGCGGAGCGATTGTGGTACAGGATGTGGCTAAATACAAGCTGGAAATCATTGGGCAATTACAGGATGGAGTGAGTTACACCAAATTGAGGTCGAATCCTACTACAGAAATGGCCTCTGAGATCCTTAGCCTCACTAAAGGAGGTCTGGAACTGGGCTTCCTTAGTAAACTTGAGTATGAGTATCTCAATCAATCAGATCCACGGCTCCCCACCATTTATACACTGCCAAAGGTTCATAAGGATATGCGAAATCCACCTGGTAGACCCATTGTTTCAGGCTGTGGGTCTATGCTTGAACCACTATGTAGGTATATTGACTTCTTTTGAAACCGATTGCTGAAAGAACTGAAACATACTTGAGGGATACGCTCCAAACCATTAATTTGATTGATCAGCTTTCTTTTGATCCAAATGATCAACTTTTGGTGACATGCGACATTGTATCGCTATACACTAGCATTCCCCAACAATCAGCACTTGAAGTGGTGAGGCATGCTCTGAATCAACGACCAGCTCCCATGGCAGTGCCCATGGATATGATTGGATTACTATCTATAGCTATGATGAGGAATTTCTTCTTTTTCCAGGGGAGTTACTATCTACAGACAAAGGGTGTGGCAATGGGGGCTTCCTTCGCACCTGATTTGGCTATAATTTTCATGGACTATTTTGAACAAGCATTTATCTTCAATTTGAATAATCCATATCGTGAGAAGGTAACGTTGTGGAGAAGGTACATTGATGATGTGCTGATGATATGGACAGGCACGAGCGAAGATCTGGGCTTTTTCCATGCTTGGCTGAATCAGAGGGATAAAGACATTCAATTTACTATGCAATCCAGTCCCAATAGGATAGATTTCCTTGATATCACCATCTGTAATGAGGATGACAAGCTATATACAACATTGTATCGTAAACCTGTTGAACGGAATTCACTTCTAAGATATAATAGCCATCACCCGCGTGGCCTAAGGGATAATCTACCAGTAGGGCAGTTCTTAAGGATTCGCAGAAACTGCTCCAAGAAAGAGGACTATATGGCGGAGTCGGATGACTTAAGGGATCGACTTCTCGAAAGGGCTATCCCAGTAGATTGATAAAAGAGCACAGAAAAGAGCCTGGTATAGCCCTCGAGATGCTTTGCTTGCAGTGCAGGATCGGGATGATAACACACTACAAAGGATGATTTGTGTTACTACATTTTGTACTCAGAGTAATGCCATCAAGAAGATCATTAATCGACACTGGGGACTAGTGTCGGATGACATTGACCAACCCAATTTACCAATGCATTCTTTCAAGAAAGCTAAAAGCATCAAAGATTATGTGGTTCGCTCTTTCCTGGCAAGCCCAATGTCGCCCTCCATTCAATCCTTGTGGAATTTACCTGTAACAGTGGGACATTTCAAATGTGGCCAATGTAAGGCGTGTCAGACCACTATTCAAACGAAAAGGTTCATGTACAAGCACCATACAATAATTTTGGAGTCATTTACTAATTGCAATACCAGTGATGTAATTTATGGCATTATCTGTCCCTGTGGGCTTGTTTATGTGGGACAGACCCAACAAAAAATTAAAGCCCGCATACTGCAACACTGCAGTAGAATAAGATGTGATGTACAGGGGCACCTTTAGTTGAACATTTCAAGAGTGCTGCACATACACCAGAGGACCTTAAATGGCTTGTGTTGGAGAAAGTCACCTTGGGGCCTAGAGGTGGTAACATTGGCCCGATCCTTAATTTAAGGGAATTTAAATGGATGACACGTCTTGACTCGATACAGAATGGATTGAACGAAGTGGAGTCCAGCCATGCCCAGCTAGCATGTCTCTAAATAGGAGCTTGGGTGTATCTTCTATACAATTCTGAACCATGGGCATCTTCATTGGGGCTGTTTTCTTGAATTTTCATTCTCTTTGTTCAGCCATGTTGTGTAGCTCCATGATCCGATATGCCGTTACTCTTTTGATGTATCTAATCTTGATGATTATAGTATGTGGTGCTAGCTGTAGCATATTAAGGTGTATACGTTACTCATGGATATTTAGCAATTTTTGATTTGTCGTTTGCATTAACATTTAGTAAACACATTATGTTAGAATAATATGTTTATAATATCCTTCTTTGCCTGGAGGTTTTTGTCATAAACTGTCCTTTACTCTAGTTTTGAACAATGTAAATTAATCGTGGATGATGTGAACTATTTTTCAACTGGTCTAATATATGTGAGAACATGCTGTCATATCTTTTATCCATCATGTTATCCTTGTAATGAATGGCAAATTGCCATAATAATGAGAAGGTCTGTTTCAAGAATTATTCATGGAGGTAGCACTAAATAGGGTATGGTTTAGGGGCTTATATTTGATTCCCCCTTTTCTTTAATAATTTATTCTTTGAGTGGCGCCCTTATTTTTGGGTTACCATTATTGATGATTATATACCTTATTTGGAGCTTTCGACTATCTACCATTTTTTAACACTAGAACAGTCTGTATTGGTTCCTTAATACTCTCCCCTTTTTATAACATACTCTAGTTTAACTGACTGTTTATTTTATTTATTTTTAAGATATTCTATTTATCTTGTTAAAAGCTCGATTCAGGGCAAGTCTATTGTTGCTTTCCATTGCAACCCGGATGGACGTGGATGTGGCTGTGTCAGCATCCAGCTGCTGCCACCGGCACGTCTTACTCGTGGGTTTTCTCACGTACGAGGCAGTATATAAACTGCTGAGCACTCGTTCCCCCTTCTTCCATCCTTCCAGCTGTAGATTCAGTCGGGCGTCGAGCGGTAAGCCTTCTCCGCTCGTTACAATGTTATTAATTCTGTGACTCTTATGAGCGCATTCGCCTTTCTGTTTCTTTGGTTGAAACATTATCTCCTTTGATCCTAGACGCTGGCGCGCTGGGCTGGAGGGTCGGTATCGCATAGGATAGTGGTGAGTGGATCAATATTCTAGTGGTTTGGAGCTGTTGAGTCTCTAAGCAAGGGTTTTTGTGATTTATACCTTATCTCCCGCCCTTTCTTTGTTTTCTCCTCCAGATTCCAAGCCCTCTGATATACCGCATTTATTGTGGCACTGGCAGGTAATCATTGCTATAGCTGTGGGGTTAGGTGGTGGACAGATTTTAATTCAAAGGTCCTGGTTAGGTTTAGATACAGTTTTTGTTTTTTCCCATTTTTAGGATTGAATCATTTAACGGATTAACATGGGTTGGATCGCTTAATAAAATTAAATGCGATATCGGACTAATAAAATGAGCGTAAGTTCAATTCTACGCTGTTTACTATTTTTGACTGAGGTTTTATTTCTGATTCAAACACGGGCCCGATGCTCATGTTATTTGGGCGGGCCATTGTTAAACTACACCTTACTTTTGCAGGTGCCGTTAATCTGCTCTCGTGACTTTGGAGCTTCATGCCCAACTTGTTATCAAGACCGGCCTGTGTATTAAGGCTTTCCATGGTAAATATAGGGATTTTTGGCCCATATTGGATTTTTAATGTCTTCTATCACTTTCTATGAGGTTAATGCCATTATTATACTTATTCGTAGGTGCCCACTTCCTCTTCCTGTCCTGAGGAAGACCCCATCGTAAGGTGCTAATGAACCTACAGATCTTCGGGGTCGAAACGTCGACACTACTTGTTTAGGGCTAGCATATTAAACAACAGTGATTGTGTTACTGTGTTTTTGCTCTATATGCATGGCGAAATGATTGATGTAGGAATTTGGCGATTTTGAGCAAAAATAAGGAATAACTGTTTTGTACTGTTCAATAATGAATATGTTCTTTATACATTAACCCTATCCCTTTTTTATCACATTATTTTCACCTTATTCACCCTTCACTTCTCCCTTTCTTTGGGCACTTGCTTATCAATGTGAATATATGTTATGATGCATATACAAAGTAAGGTGACAGTGTGATTAAATAACATTGTTCCTTTTCACTCGTGTATTTTGTGGTTTATATGATCTGTTGGCAAATATTTATTTAAACTGTTTTTATGTTGAAGTATTGTATATTGGGATCACTACTGCGAATAGAGCAGAGGAAGCTGCCACCTTGTGTGTTGAGTGCGCTGCGACCTTGGAATCCAGAGGGCGGTCAGACCTCTCATGACGAGAGACCAGTCGATGAGACCCAGCGAGCGATAGATGCCTGCGTCAAAGACTGACCCTTCCTTGGGGCAGAGAAGGCAATAAGTAACTGTAGATTTTCAGAAAGGCCGAGTCCTTTGCAAGTAGAACTTTAAACATCGTTTAATGTCCAGAGAATGGTGTGCTCTCTCAGCTGGCTCATTTAGATAAAATGCAGGGTACCTTGGGAATAAAAGATGGATTGGTATGAAGAATCACTTTATCTGGAAAGAACTGCAGGTAGGGCTCCATTGTTGTGAAGGCCTGAATTTCACTAATGCGTCTAGCTGACGTGATGGCCAACAGGAAGGCCACCTTCCAGGAGAGGTACTTTAAGTCGCACTTGTGAATTGGCTCAAACAGTAACTTCATAAGTTGCGACAGGACAGTACTTAAGTGCAATAGCACTGGAGGAGGTCTTACTGGAGGGTAGACCCTGAAAAGTCCTCTCATGAACTCTTATCAGTCGGTTAGACCACAAAGACAAACAACCAGAACTTAGTTGCACTTAGTGCACTTTGATGGACGCATGCGCCAGAACAGCTTTGGCGAGAGACAAGAGATGGGGAAAAACGTCCTCAGACAGCGATGAGACAGGATAGCAAGAGTGCACGGTACACCATATACAGAACCTTTTCCACTTGGCAGAGTAGCACTTTATCGTAGGAGGAGCTTGGGCTTTCTGTAGTATTGCCCGACATTCCTCAGACATTGCTAATTGCCCGAAATCTGTGTGATGAGGAGCCAAGCCAAGTGTGTGGATTTGAGGATGAAACACTTGGCCCTGGTTCATGGAGAGAAGATTTTCTTTTGGCTGGAACAGAATTGGAGAAACCCTTGATAGGCAATACAGCTCTGTGAACCAGTACTGTCGCGCCCACGCCGGGGTGATTAGAATGACATGGCAAGGCTCTTGTTCGATCTTTTGCAGAGCCTTTGGAATGAGAGAAAACAGGGAATGCGTAGGCAAATGTTCCCTCCCAAGAGAAGTGGAAGGCATTTCCTAGAGAGCCTGTCTGAGGAAATCTGCTGGCATAGAATCCACATTTTTTGTTGAGTGACATAGCAAACAGATCTAGGGTTGGAAACCCCTTGCAGTGAAAAACCCTTTGTAGCTGTTCGTCGTTTAGCTCCCACTCGTGACACTGCTTTGTGTCCCTGCTGAGGGAATCGGTCCAATCGATTTAGACTCCTTGCACATGTTGAACCTGTATTGATATTCCGTGAACTATCAGCCATTCCCAGATCTGCTGAGCCAGGATTGAGAGGGCCCGAGATCTTGTCCCACCTTGCTTCAGCAAATAGAACATGGTGGTGTTGTCCATGCGAATCAGGGCGATGACTTCCTGATTCTTGACAGGAATGCTTGGAGGCCCAGAAAAACGCTTTCAGTTCCAAGAGGTTTATGGGACACTGTGCTTCCTGAGCCGACCACCTTCTGTGGAACTGCAATTCTTGGAGGTGGGCACCCCACCCGTCCATGGAAGCATCTGACTTCATAACCAACTTTGGCTTTGTCAGGAGGAAAGAGACCTTGAGAGATATTGTCTCTGACTGTCCACCAAGACATTGCTGAAACCATCACTGGTGTTATTGAAATGATGTCCAAGAATGAGCCTCGAGATTGAATCCATGGAGTGTCGAGCTCCTCCTGGAGGTGTCTCATCCTTAGGCAACAGTGCGGAAACAGCGGGATACAGGATGACATCATCCCTAGCACTGACTTGTATGTCCTTACTGAAATGCACCTTTTGCGGATAGACCCCGCACTGTCTTCTGCAGTCTTAAGATCCTTTCTTTTGTGGGAAATGCTTTCGAGAGTTTGGTGTCCAGAGTTCCTCCTAGAAATACCACGACCTGGAGGGAGCCAGGAGAACTTTTCCCGATTTATTCTGAGCCCCAGGGAGCGAAAGAGCCGAACACAGGCATCTGTCGATCTTCTGGCAGCCTGTTGCGATGGGGCCTTGACTAACCAGTCATCCAGATAAGGGAAAACCCGCCACTGGAGCCAAGCACTTGGTTTAGACTCTTGGAGCCGACTTAAACCCGAAGGGCACGACTCTAAATTGATAAAGGCACCCAGCCACCTCGAACCTGACAAAACAACGATGTTTTGGGTGAATGGGAACATGAAAATACACGCCCAGAAGATCCAGAGAGGACATATAGCCCCCGCATCCATGAGAAGCAGAATTTCCTGGAGCGACAACATTCTGAAGGGTTGATATTTGATGAACTTGTTGTAGGAAACTGGCTCTATATATACACCAAAATGAGGTATAGTGTGTATAGAGTCCAGGTGACCCCAGAGGTAGGCAGAGGTTAAAGTTAGATAGAACCTTACTCTCTATTTGTGGTAGAGTGGTCGAGCAGTAAGGCAGTATCAGAGGAGTGTTAAGCATTTGATGTACCCACTCAGTCAGCAAATGAATTCACACACTCAAGGACTGAACTCTAGACCAATTGTTTTTGTATAAAAAAATATACTGTTTTATTTTTAGAACCAAGCAAGCCTGGCACAGGTAAGCATTAAATACTTTACAGTAATAAGTTGCTGATTGTAGAACAGTTTGAAAATGCAATAGGAATTGTACTTTGTTTGATTTACAGGGGATGCAGTAGGTTGCAATACTTAGCAAATACAGTACATTGAAATGAATAGGCTTTTTCAGTAAATTACAGGTAAGTTACTTTTTACGTTACTTTTCTAACTCAGTGCTGGATACCTAGATTCAGCACTGGGACATTTCCTGCAAACAGGTAAGTAAATACGTTTTGGTTATTCGTGCGATTTTTAAAGAATATTTTTAGATTTCAAAACTCCACACTTAGAAACTTTTGGGAAGAAAATTGTCAATGTTATCCTATGGAGGAAAAACAGGTTATCGGTTCAAAGGTAAGTTATCGACTGTGGGAGTCAAGGTTCTGGGGTTAGACTCAGGGGTACCCCAGGGTCAGTGATGCACTCTTGTTACACCCTCAGCGGCACTAGGTCGGCCAGGTGCAGAGTGTTGAGGCCCAATGTTATCCAATGGGGGATAGGGGGCCTCCGGTTGGTGGCTGCTGGTAAGCAGGCCACTGGGTTGTGGGAGCAAAGCTCCTGGACTTTAGCTCAGGGCAAATGGGGAAACAAATTGGCACCAAAGGTGCACCCTCAGCGGCACTAGGGCGGCCAGGTGCTGTTTCGAGGTCGGATGCCCTTTTGTTTCTAATGGAGATCCTCCGGTTTGCAAAAGCACTGCAGGCAGGGAGACGAAGGACTTCTGGGTGCGACCACCACTTCGAGAGGTAAGTTGGGAAGTTAGGGGTTGGTTAGGCACTGTCTGTTTGGGCACACAAGGCTGTGGGGCGTCGGGGTGCCTTTTGGGGTCAGATCTTACCAGCTCCGGGTCGCAGTTAGGGGGCCTTCTGGATTTAGGCTGCAGGCATCGGCTGGAGGCTTGAGGCAGGTCAGGGGTCGCCGGATCTCGGTTCAGGATCGCCGTGGTAACCTCCTCGTGGTGTTCGCCCACTCGAGCTCGGGCCGTGGTCGGCAGGTGCAGAGTGGGGCGGATTCGCGGTCTCCGGCTGCTGCCAGAGGTTGTAGTTGAACAAATCCGGTGTTCATGGGAGAAGCAGTCTTGGCAGTGAAGGCAGGCAGGTCCTCTGGGGTTTTTGAGGTTGCTGGCTGCAGGACACACCGGGATTTCGCAGGAGCAGGTTCGAGGGGAGACAGGCCGGTAGGGCTGGGGCCAAGTCAGTGGGAGTCTTCCTCTGGTTAGCTGGCTGCACGGCTGTTCAGTCCTTTTCTTCTTGTTGTCAGGCTGGATCTGAGGAAGCAAGGTTCAGGGTGCCCCCTAAATACTAGATTTAGGGGCGTTACAGGTAGGTAGAGGGCAGGGACCAATGGGTCCCTTCCCTGGGGTGAGTACACCCCTATTATGCCACCCTCCAGTGGGAGGGGGCATGAGCCTGTCACTGGTTGGTGGGGTCCCCCATCCTCAAGATGGCGGGGACTCGGAGTTGTGCTTCACCTCGCCTCCCCCACCTGAGGGGTGGAGTTGGCAGAGGTGGGCACACCTCTCTTCCTCACTTGTTTTTCCCGCCGGTTCTCCCGCCCAAAGTGGGGGGCAGAACCAGTGGGGACCAGTTACTGAAAGCAGCAAGTGGTCTGGGGAAGCTCACAAAGGCGGCATGCCTTTGAAGCTTCCCCTTCGTGAACCCTGCCCATCCTGGGGGAGGAGACTTGGCACCTCGTCCCAGGATGTGCATCAGGCTCTCGACCCAGGGGTCCAGAAACATGTCTGTTGATGGCAGCCTAAGCAGCCACTCAGTCGGGACACTAGAGGTGGGTTAGTTTTCAGGGGGCATCTCTGAGATGCCCTCTGTGTGCATTTTTCATTAAATCCCACACTGGCATCAGTGTGGGTTTAATGTGCTGATAAGTTTGATACCAAACTTCTCAGTTTTCAGTGTAGCCATTATGGTGCTGTGGAGTTCGTAATGACAAACTCCCATCACCATATACTCTTAATGGCAGCACTGCACTTACAATGTCTAAGAATAGACTTAGACACTGTAGGGGTACAGGGCTCATACACCTGTACCCTCACCACTGGTATAGTGCACCCAACTAGAGGGGTGACTGATCTATTCCAGGGCAGTGGGTTGTAGGCATGACACAGGGATGTGTGCCATGTCGACTCTTCACTTTGTTCTGCACCAAAACACGCAGCCTGCAAAGGCAGTGTGCGAGTGTGGTGGTACAGGACCTCTAAGGGTGGCACAATAAGTGCTGCAGCCCTTAGAGGCCTTCTCTGGTCACAGTGCCCTGGGTACCTGTAGTACCATTTACCAGGGGCTGACCTGTGGCCAGAGATGCCAATTGGGTTTAGTTTTGGCGAAAGAACACAGGCCCTGGGAACCTGATTGGCAGGGACCCAGGGCACACCAAGTTAAAGTGCATCAGTAGTCTGGCAAAAAGTGGGGGGGTTACTGCAACAGAAACCCACTTTCCTACACTTGTTCAATGACCTGAGATCCATTATGTGCCTCCTTTTTCCCGTCTTTTTCAAGAAGAAGTGAGAATAGAACCCCAGATTGCGCACATCGGGTGGCACCTCTTAGATTGCCTGCTTGGCGAGGAACAATTGGATTTCCCTCTTGAGGATTTGGAGATGACGATGGGAAGTTCTTTGCGGAGGCAAATTCGGGGGCTGTTGAACAAATTCCAGGGTGTGACCGTGGCGAAATATGTCTAACACCCATTTGTCAGAAGATATAAGCTTCCATTGACTGAAGAATTGAGCAAGCGGGCCGAATTGAAGTGGGACTATGGTAGCAGGGTCCTGCGGCTCCCCATTGTCTTATTAGAGTCGTGAGCCCTTCCTCCTGATGGTGGGCATCGATGTGCCGCTGCTCTAGAGTAGGCTGGTGTTGAGGTTTGCCGAAAGAGCTGCGAAGAACACCGAGCACGAAAGCCCTGTTGATAATACGGCTTGAAACACTGCTAAAGCTGGGGGCGAGAGAGATATTGACCTCTGCCCCGGAAGGAAGCAAACGTTTTCTGCTGCAGATTATACACTTAGCTGTATCCATATCAGATACGGCTTCATCCACATGTTTACCAGAGAGAAATTCGCCGAACTGCATGTCTAAGACTTTGGCCTGAACCTCTGGACGGAACGTCGTAGCTTTTAGCCACCCCTGCCGTCTCAATACCGCTGCTCCCGCTATCTGTCTGAAGGCCGTTGAAGAAATGTCCAGAGCCACATAAATCATTTTGAAAGAGGCTCTCTCTCCTTCCAACAGCACCTCCTTTGCTTCTTTCTTTTTATTCTCAGGAAGGAACTTCAGCAAGGCTGAGATGTCGGACCACATCTGGCAGTCATACCTTCAGAGGATAGCCATGGCATTGGAGGCTCTGATGGCAGTGGCCGCCAAAGCGGAGAACCGTTTGCCGATGTTGTCCAATCGGTGCCCTTCCTTGTCAGGCGGAGCCGCACACGGAGAGGAAGGGTTCTTCGATCTCCTTTGAGCAGCCTGCATAATGACGGAATCAGGTCAGAGGTGTCCAATCAAGCACGCAGGCGAGTCCTCGGGCGCTCTGTACTTTGTCCAATTTCGGCACCACTGCTGGTATAGAGGCTGGAGTCCATCAATTTCAGGCCCTCTTGCCATAAGAAGTCTACAATTGGAATGGTTCAAGAGGAGCGCTACATTGTAGGCTTAAAATCTCTCTGCAGGCATCGGAAGGTCAAAGCGCCTAGAAGCGCGTTCCAGTAGATCATGGAACCCGTCGATATCTGCAGGCAGAGAGTCGGCTGGAGGCGGAGTAGGAGAAGGTGGCGTAGGGGCCACTAAGTCGGCCCACTCATCACAGACATCCTGGTCCAACTGCAGTTCCCCTCCTCTAGTTGCTGGTTGTCGTCATCCTGACTTTGCGCAGGAATTTCCACAAGTGACGGAACGGTCTTGCTCTTCTGCAATGGGGGTACAGCCAGCGATACAGGAGTGGGGAGATCCTGACAGGGGGTGGCTGTGGAGCGGAATTCGTTTCAGAAAATCTCTTATAATAATTATTTAGCATTAACCGAAGATCAGTTACCAATGAGACAGGGATATTAATGGAGGGTTCTTGAGCTTGTTCTTCCTGTTCCTCATAAGGATAGTGCTCTTGAAATGCGTCCAAACGTTGAGAACTGGGACGCTCCCTATCCGAGAAATAATAGCCCCCTCCAAATAAGTAGACGGATCGTCTTCCTCCGAGTCCTGGCATTTAACCCTGAGTTGTGAAGGACTGTAAGCAGGACAAGAAGGCCCATCATCTTCAGACTCCTGAAAATCCAGAAGACGAGTAGGTGGTAGAGGAGACATTTTTTAAAAGTCCTGCAGAAGGGGAAGGCATTGGTTTTTAGAAGTAGACTGACTTTCCCCCCTCAACAGGGTCGTCGACGGCACAACCAACTCTGGCGGTTGAAGAGTCGCAGATGGTGAACGAACCTGCTGAACTGTCGAGGGAGAAGCCCTTGCCGACGGAGATGGTCTAACCGCAGCCGATGGCGGTGACACCACCACTGCCGTCGTTGACGCAGCTGCAGTCGTCTTGACCTTCGGTGTAGTAGGCATTGCTGACGAAGCGCCAGTTGCAGTGGAGAGTGAGGCCGTAGACAGATTTCTTCGTCAACGGGGCTGTCGACGAGCGTTTTTTGTGAGCTGAAGAATCTCTGGAAGGAGTAAGAGGCGTCGACGGAGGAGCAGAACCACACCTCTGGTGAGTAGCAGAAGGACTGGGCTGGTCTTTCTTGGCTCTTTTGTCCTCAATCCTCTCCTTACTCTGAGATCTGGATTTTTAGGGTCCTTAAGCGAAGAGGAAGACCCTTCTTTTCTCTTCCTGGAGGAGGTATGGGGCTTCTCCTCAGTCTCTGAGTCAGAGTATTTAGCTGCTTTTTTCCTTTGTAGCCAGAGAAGCAGCCTACCCTCACAGTCCTTAAGAATTTGAGGAGAAAGTACGACAGTACTTGCATTCTCTGGGCTTGTGGTCTGGATATAGACAGTAAAGATACTCCTTATGTGGGTCCTCAGAATAAAGTCTGGACTTTCCACAAGTCTTACAGGGCCTAAACAACCCTTTTTAGACTGACATTATGAAGGAAAAAAAGGTACTCGCAATCCTGGCCTGTACCTCAGAAGAAATATGAAGTGAAGAGATGAGATGAACAGCTAGCTGGAGTTCAAAGGGGCAACAGTAGAAACACTGACTGAGCAGAGCTCAGAGAGACTTCCTAACACGTCGCGCGTTAAGAAATCTGCGGTATGGTGGCCCTGCAGGGGAAGGAGACTACATGGTCTACGCTCTGATTGGCTAGAGTTTGGATGTTTTATAACAATGGTAAAAGGTTGCTAAAAGCTAGTGAATTCTTATTGGCATTTGAATGTTGAAGTTTTAATACTGCTATTTTACTGTTACCGTGGGACTCCCACCATGACGACGGGGAAGATTCAAGCATGTGAATCTATAAAAGATACAATACTGGAGAACTTGTTCTTCTGATGGATACTTCCAACTGTAGAATATTCCCTTTAACCTTTAGATGTTAGAAGATTACTGTGCGTTTTACCTAGACAAAAGTAAGACACTTTGTAAATGCAACAAATTATATGTAATTTTGATCAGGCCATGATAATAATAATTCCATTTATAGAGCGCCTGGTTACACCCAACGGTGTGTCCCTGCGCTGGAAACCATTCTCCTGTAGGGAGCAGGAAACAAAGAGGCCTAGAAACTAAACAGAGCAAAGATGCAAGTGAGAGACTCAAGGATGGAAAAGCCAAGTTTTTAGTCTTTTATGGATGGCATTATCCGAGGGCTCAGCTCGCAAAGAGAGGTAAGGAGATCCACTTTTTGGTTGCCAAGTAGCCAAAGAGCGCGCTCCCATTCTGGCCCTTTGAACTTTGGGGATTTTGACCAGATGAGCTCCAGCCAACCTCAAATTGCAGGCAGGATGATAAGACATTAGCATATGATGAAGATAACTAGGGCCTTTTCCCTGCAAAATTCGGGGACAATAGCACAAAGCTTTGTAGAAGATTCTTTTTATACTGGCAACCAGTGGAGGGTGTCCAGAGCTCTGGCAGAAGAGGCTCTTCTGGGGAGATGGAGAACCAGACGTGCAGCCGCATTTTGAATGCGTTGCAGCTTATTCAGACATTTTTTTGCTGCTCCTAAGTAACAGGATGTTTCCATAGTCCAACTGAGATGTGACAAGGGCATGTACTAAGGTTTTCCTCGCCGATAGAGGAAGTAAGTCTAAGACTTTTCTTGGGACTTTGAGGGTTCCAAAGCATTTTCCGACAACCTTCTTGATACAGGTCTCGGAGAGTTTGGTGTCAAACCAAACTCCACGATTTTTAGTTCCCTTCTTAGGGGACGGGGTTGGGCCCAGAGTCTGGGGCCCCCATGCTGAGGACCAAATAGAGGGGCCTTCCCCACAATCAGTACCTCAGTTTTACTGCAGTTTAATTTAAGGCAGTTATTAGTCATCCAGGTGGCAAGCTCGCTCAAGCAAGAAGAAAACCGATTGGCTGCTTCCTCCGAGATTTGAGATAAGGTGACAATTAGTTGCGTATCATCCACATAGGAAACGATGGTGACTTTATATTTTTCAACAATCCCTGCCAAGGCTCCAATGAATAGATTGAAAAGAGTAGAACTCAATATTGAGCCCTGTGGGACCCCCTGTGAAAGTGGGATGTTTTTGAAAATATGCGGGTGCTGCGCAACTTGGAAGCTGCAAGCATGAACAAAGGAGGTCAGCCAGCACAATGCTGGACCCTCGATCCTACAGATCCTTAATCTCTGAAGGAGCCAGTTATGGGAGACTGTGTCAAAGGCTGCACTGAGGTCCAACAGAGACGCATGGTCTGAGTTGCGAGGAGCAACTCCGACTCCGTAGAGTGGGCGGCTCGAAAACCTGATTGCAAAGGATGGAATAAGTTGTTTCAATTGATGTGGGCAACCAGCTGGAAGTTCACCACTTTCTCTGCAATTTTTGAAAAATAAGGCAGGAGCGAAATGGGGCAAAGATTACCTAAGAAACCCGGGCCGGCAGAAGGTTTTTTCTATAGCGGGAGAACAATGGCCTGTTTCCATTTCAGTTGGACTTTGCCACAGCGAAAGGAGAGATCTAGGAAATGATGTACATAGGGTAGGATAGCATCAAACCCTTGCCTTAAGATTTTGGGCGAGGCTGGGTCCGATGGGAAACCGGATTTGATGCTCAAGACCAGACCTTTAAGATTCTAAAATATAGGTGATCTAAACTCCGAGAGAGCGATACCCTCAAACGGGGTATTATTGGGAGAATTGTGACAGGTGCCATTACGAGCATCAGGTGGAAAGTTATCATAGATTTTTGCTACTTTCGCAGCAAAGAAGTCAGCAATGTTGTTACAATTCTACAAAGAGCTGGGAGCGGGGGCCACAGTTCACTCCAGTGAGGATAAAGATTTAAAGACAGAGAAGAGTTCTTTAGAGGAGTTTTTGGCTTGCTCTATTTCATCTGTTTAGTATGCACTGCGAGTTTTCCTAATAAGAGCATGATATATTTTTAGCTCATCCTTATATACAGTTTTATTAATGTCAGAAAAATCCTTCCTCCATTGGCGCTCCAAGCGCTTACAGGATTTTTGGCTGTCTTCAGGTCTTCATTAAAACAAGGCGCTGAGTTAGTCCGCCTCTGAGTAGTGTTGGTCATCCATGGGGCAATTGCATCCAACGGGTAGACGGGGTCTGGCCAAAGGGTTGGAAAAGGCCACCAGATGGTGGTCCGAACAAGGGACCGCAATCAGGGTCTCAACTTCGATCTCAGGACAGTTGGAGGAGATAGGCTCTAATATATGGCCCAACTGATGTGTGAAGATTGGTTTTCAGATTTTATTTCATGGTAGTTAGTTCTTGACATAAGGACTCCGCTTCCACGTTCGGGTTAGAGTCCAAATGTAGGTTAAGATCACCTAGAATAATCAAATTGTTGTGGCACATAGCTAACTGAACCACATTTTCCACAAGGCTAGTTATGAAGTTGGCTACCGGAGTAGGAGGCCGGTATATCAAAAAACGGCTATCGCATAATCGTCTACAGCAGCAATAGTGAAGGACATAGATTCACAGTTATCAATATTAGCTGCTTTAACAGTGCATTTAAGGGAGAGTTTATGAATAATAGCTATCCCTCCGCCTCGCTTTATTGGGCGGTCATACCTTAAAATGCCATAATCTTGGGGTAGAGCTTCTAGAATCTCAGGGGTTGAGGACTCATTCAGCAAAGTTTCAGTAAGAAACAAGGCATCCGGTTGTTTGTTGACAAGACATTCATAGATCTAATTTTTAGGTTTACTTAGCAACCTGCAGTTGTTGAGTAGGAAGGAAAATGTTACTTACCCAGTAAGCAGCTGCCCCCAAACTCTGGAATGCACTCCCTCTCTCCATCAGAACACTTCCAACTTTATTTGCCTTTAGGAAGGCCTTGAAGACCTGGCTATTTGAGAAATAGTGATTTACGTCTTACAGATACTTGCTTAATCCACTGTTCAGCGCCAAGACACCTCCGGGTATTCGCGCGCTTAATAAATTTATTAACATAACATCTGTTCTTGGCATGTAGAGCTGTAGATTCACATGCTTTGCATACTCCTGCCATTTAGTGTTGGGTCCGGATGTTTGCAAGTTGTTTTTCTTCGAAGTCTTTCCAGTCACAAGGTAGGTGACTCCTCCTTTCGGTGATAGTGCGCACGGGAATCAACTCCATTGTTAGATTTTCCCGCAGAAGGTGAGAATGGAGTTAGTAAAGGTAGAATAGAGATGTCCATGCGTATGCAAGTAAGATAAGAAAGAACTGCAAAAGGTATAGGTCCCCGGGAGGCAGGTGGGCGCATGTGAATCTACAGCTCTAAATGCCAAGAACAGATGCTTACTGGGTAAGTAACATTTTCCATTCGAGGCATGTGAGCTGTAGATCACATGCTTAGCATAGACTATACATCAGTATTCTCCCAAAGCGGTGGCTATGCTGTTGCAGTTGTTTGGTGCAGGAAAAGCAACAAAGAGCTGCTTTGAGTTACGAAAATCTTTTGTTCTTTCTACATAATATAGTAGAGCTCTTCCAACATCAAGTGTATGTAGAGCTTGTGCTGCTACAGAATCAGGTTGTGGAAAAACACAGGTAACTCAACCGATTGATTGATGTGAAAAGCAGAAACCACTTTGGAAGAAGTTGAAAGAAATGCTCTTGTATAGTTAGTGCCTGGAGTTCACCAACTCTCCTTAAGGAAGTGATTACAATAAGAAGAGCAACCTTCCATGAGAGAAATTGTAGTTGACACTTGTGCATTGGTTAAAAAGGTGGTCCCATTAGCCTTGCAACGACTATGTTCAAGTTCCATACTGGTGCAGGTCGAGCTCTTGGTGGTATTACTCTTTTAGTCCTACCATAAAGGCTTTAATAACTGGTACTCTGAATAGAGATAAGTGTTGTCTGTTTTGTAAGTATGCAGCTACTGCTGCTAAATGCAATCGAATGGATGTATAAACTAATCCAGATTGCTGTAAGTGTAAGAGATAACAGATGATGTTTTGTACTGAAGAATCAAGGGGATTGATATGGTTACAATATATAACAAAAGTTTCCACTTTGCTGCATAACATGCCCTAGTAGTAGGTCTTCTAGCCTCCTTTAGGATATTCATACAGTCTGGTGGTAATTGTAAATAACCAAACTATGACTTCAGGAGCCAAACCGCCAGGTTGAGTTCCTTGGGATTTGGATGCCCGATTTCTCCATGGCTCTGAGTGAGGAGACTGGAGTTGAGATGCAGCTTTCGGTGTGGAACTTCTGAAAGCTCCAGTAGGGTGGTGAACCAGGGTTGACGTGCCCATGTGGGAGCTATGAGAAACAGTGTGAGGGATGTTTGCCTGAGCTTCCGAACTACCAGCGGAATGAGTGGGAGAGGCGGAAAAACGTAGGCAAATATCCCTGACCAGTGCATCCTTAGGGCATTGCCTATGGAGAGCGGGTATGGGAACCTTGAGGCGAAGCTTGGGCATTTTGCGTTTTGAGCTGTGGCGAACAGGTCTAAGTGTGGAAATTCCTGAAAGTAGGGAAGAAGAATTTGGGGATGACGTTCCCACTCGTGGATTTGCTGTCTGTCTGCTGAGAAGGTCTGCAATGTGATTGTTTACTCCTGAAGGTGTTCTGCTAGGAGATACATTTTGTGATGTATGGCCCTTTTCCAAATGGCTTGTGCTAGGCGTGACAGTAGGAGAGAGTGTCCCCCCTGTTTTTGTATGTAGTACATAGGTCATGTTGTCTGTGCGGACTAAGCCAGTTTTGCCTATAAGGTGAGTTTGAAAGGGTTTCAGCGCTAGAAACCCTGCTAGTAGCTCTAGGTGATTGATATGTAGGCTCCTGTACTTTAGAGTCCATAATCCTTGGATTGTGAGTGTCTGTGGGTGAGCGCCCCAACCAGTGAGCGATGCTTCTGCTGTTAGCACGGTCTGTGGAGCAGGGTCGAGAAAGGGCCGCCCTTTGGATACATTTTGTGGGTTCCACCACTGCAGAGACCAATGGGTGCGGCCATCCACCAACACTAGATCGGTTAACTGACCATGCGACTGGTTCCACTGACTTGCTAAGCATTCTTGAAGGGGACGCATGTGAAGTCTTGCGTGGGGAACAATTATAATGCAAGACGCCATCATGCCCAGCAGTTTCATGAAGACTCTTGCTGGCAATGATTGGTTGGGCTGAAATTGAGTGAGAAGGGACTGAATACTGTGAATCCTGGCTGTATTGGGAGAGTCTAGAGCTTTGTGAGCGTCTATCTTGGCTCCCAGATAAGTTTGTGTGTTGGAAGGCTGTAGATAAGACTTCAACGCATTCACTGTAAACCCTAGTTGGTAAAGTAAGTGAATAGTGGTTTGAGTGTGTTGGAGACACATTTGTAAGTACTGGCTTTGATGAGCCAGTTGTCCAAGTATTGGAAGACATGGATCTGTTGTCTTCTCAGATGTGCTGCGACTACTGCCAGACATTTGATAAATACCCTGGGAGCAGTGGTGACTCCAAACGGTAGTACTTAGAATTGGTAATGATGGCCCGCTATGATGAATCTGAGGTATTTGCGATGAGCGGGATGAATTGGAATGTGGAAATATGCATCCTTTAAGTCTAGAGTAGACATAAAATTGCCCTGCCGTAGAAGCAGGAGCACTTATTGAAGTGCTACCATGTGGAAATGCTCACAGTATGTAGAGGTTTAGTTGTCTGAGATCTAGAATAGGTCTCAAGGAGCTGTCCTTTTTGGGGATGAGAAAGTACAGGAGTACACGCCGGTCCCCTGATGTTGTAACGGCACAGGTTCTATGGCTCCTTTGGAGAGGAGAGACTGGACTTCTTGCTGAAGTAGATGTAAATGTTCTGGTGACATTTTGTGAGAACGTGGTGGTATGTTTGGAGGATTGTTGGTAAGCTCCAGGCAATAACCATGTTGGATAATTCCCAACACCCATTTGTCTGTGGTGATAGATTGCCAAATGGGGAGAAATTGTAGAAGATGTCCGCCAACAGGTGGTAAATGATCGGGGGGAAGTATAAGCAAGTCACTGCTTGTTAGGGGAGGGGAATTACGTGGTGTGGAACCTTTGCCTCGACCTTTGTCGTTACCTCTATATCCTCCTCTAAAGAAGCCTCTTGTAGAGGAAGATTGATTGTTGCTTTTGTACGAGGCGGTATTATCTGAGGACATGGTTTTTGACCCTCCACGATAGAAGGAGCGACGAAAGGAGCCAGATTAGAAGGGGACTGCAGACCTCCCATAGACTTGGCTACTTCTGTATCTTTTTTAATTTTTTCCAATGACTTATCCACTTCGGGCCCGAAGAGATGCTCCTTGTCAAATGGAATATTTAAAATAGACTGTTGGACTTCAGGTTTGAAACCAGAAATCCTTAACCATGCACACCTCCTTAATAACACACTAATGTTGCTCTCTAACTGCGGTGTCAGCAGCATTTAAAGCACATCTAATTGATGAACTGGAGATGAGCTTCCTTCCTGCACTAAATCCTGAGCTTTTGCTTTGTGCTCATCTGGAAGATATTGGAGCAGTTGCTCCATTTCATCCCAGTGCGCCCCATCATAGCTGGCTAGTAGGGCCTGGGTGTTGGCAATACTCCAATGATTTGCTGCTTGGGCGGCAACTCTTACCAGAGGCGTCTAACAGTTATGACTCTTCGTCTGGAGTGGGAGCATCCCCTGTAGTTTGTTAATTGGCCAGTTTACGGGCATTAGAAACAACCAAAGAGTCTAGAGGTAACGGACCTTTAATAAAAGCTGGATCTAAGGGAGCAGGCTTATATTTTTTGTCTATTCTGGGGTTGAAAATATGAGCACCCACTGGGTCTTTAAAAATTCTAATCGGCATGTCTCATCATACCTTTGAGCATAGGTAGAGTCTGGCTAGCCCTTTGTGTGTTATTGAGAGTTTCAAATTAGAAATCTTCATCTAGAGATTCCTTGTGTAACTGTACTCCATGACATTCTGCAGCTCTAGCAAGTAATTTTAGATATCCCACATTGTCGTCAGGAGGGGAAGGCTCTGCAGGATAAAGATCTGGGTCGTTATCTGTGGGTGAATCAGTGTTGTAATCCTTCCAGGAATCTATTGGTAAAATGTTGTCCCCTCTGTCGACATCATCATCATCAGGTGGTGGAGAGTTAGTTGGTGTAATGAGTAAATGCTCCAATAGTGGGGAAGATGGTGTAGGGGAACGTGGTGGAGGAGGAGAGGAGTTAGTACCTACATTCTTCCTCCTCAAAGGAATATGATAAAATGTGTACTCTGATTCAGGTTGGCGCTTCTGAGGCAGTTTAGTAAGGACATGTCCTGTATGTGGAGTTATATAAAGTTCCTTTTGTTTTGGGTCCAATTTTGGTGGAGGGACGTCGAAAATCAGATCCTGCGGCTTTGGAGGAACATGTTTCGGTTTCAGCACCAAGGACTTCAGTGCCGGGATGGAGTGACTTTTCGGCACGGAAGATTTCGGTTCCGAAGCAGTCTTTGATTTCGGTGCCAATGGTTTCAACTCCGAAGCGGTTTTCGACTGAGCTTGAAGGTTTCGGCTCGGTACCCGACTTTGGCTGATTCGATCCCGAGCCGGTAGGCTTACTGACATGATTCTGTGCCGAACATCTTCTCGGTGCCGACCGTGGCCTGAAGGCAGGGGTGGAACCGAAGCCTTTTGCTTGGGCTGATTTGTATTTTGGGGTAAGGGGTTTTCGATACTCATGGGATGTTGACCTTGTAGCAAGTCTTCTTCCATCTCGGAGTCCGATTCCGGAATAGATGCAAGTTCTTCTTGTTCTTCCTCGGGCCCTTGTGTCTCGAATTCGTGCTCTGATCCTTCACCGAAGATGTCCGGAGTGTATTCGATGTTTTAAATCTGCATTTCGCGACGTCGAGCCAGACGATCGTGGAGCGTTTTCTTCGATCAAAAAGATCTGCACGCGTCGCAGTCCTGTTCGTTGTGCTCCGGAGACAAGCACAAGTTGCACACTTTGTGCGAGTCGGTGCGCGGATACTTCACATGACAGAATTTGAATGGAGTCCGTTCCATCGACTGGGAGGTGGACCGACTCGGTTAGGCCGGACGGCCTTCCCAAAGTTTTTCGATCGAAATGGAGGTTTTCCTTGACGGATACGATATGCGGAGAAGTGGGAATACATTCGAAACAATACCGACGCTGGTAAAGTGGATTGCGCACCAAGGGGAACCCGAAGAACGGTTTCAAACCGGAGCGCAGCAATACACGTCCGAACCTGATGGTGGAAAAAAACAATCTAACAATGGAGTCGATGCCCATGCGCACTATCACCAAAAGGAGGAATCACCTTACCTCGTGACTGGAAAGACTTCTTCGAAGAAAAACAACTTGCAAACATGCGGACCCAACACTAGATGGCAGGAGTACGCAAAGCATGTGATCTACAGCTCGCATGCCTCGAACCTAGTGTTTCATCATTCACTACACGAAGTAACGAGAAAAGACCGACAAGGAAGTATGGGAGTCCTTTCATTTGGCTGCAAGCAAATCAAGAGAGTAACACATGCCATCTACTCTCATAGGAGAGATCGCACAAATGACAAGAAAAACTGGTCCATCTTGCAAAAGACCAACCTATCCACCAGACTGCAGCTTACCAATGTGTGTGGAAGGATTCAGGAAAGACCCATGAGGAGCTGATGGTGGTCCAAAGTGGGCACCAGTTGGGTGAACAGCACCTATTGAACAAATGGGTAAATCAGTTAGAAGTCAAGCAAATATAGAATAAACTTCCTTAGACAACACCATTAAAATGTGGAATAACCTGTTGCAGTGAAAAGTGTGGCTGGCCGTGCAAGTTCATGTCCAGGAGGAAGGGCTCCAAAGGCTCCCGATCCTGGAAGGCAAGTGAGGAGATCATTTCGGAAATCCAGCTTAGGAGGATCACCTTGCATCAGCTGAAAAGGAGACCACATAATTTTACTCGCCAGACATTCATGCACAAATAAATAAAAAGACAAATTTTAAATCCACCCCAACACTTTAGGCCACAATCGAACAGCATAGTCAAGGTAACATTACCTATCCAACCTCTAACTCTAGTCCCAGCCATTCGGCAGCTAGGAAAGATCCTTCATAAACTCCTCCCTCAGGGTGTCCATTGCAATTGGGAAACACCTTTGTGGGTATGGAGCCTTTTCTTGGGGCCCTGTGGCAGTCAGTGCCCTGAGTGGATACCACTGTTTCGTTGGCGTTACTAATCCTCAATATTCGTCCAATCTCACAAGACATTAGTTCACTTTATGCACTAGACTAACCATAGCAAAGACAATCACTCAAAGAATAACTACAGGAGGTGGAGTGGATGAGAGAGTCAGTACAATATTCTAAAAAACAGATATTCAATCAGGGCTTTACTCTAGAAAAGGAAAATAATTAACACACAAGTAAAAAGGAATCACACAAAATAACAAAAGCGCGTTCTGGAGCCAAGAAGCAACTCTAAAAGTTATTACAGCCCCCTATACTTTTCAAAGTTACAGATTAATACAGTGGGCGAGCTCCCACAATTGAGCCACAAGGGTGCCCTCTCCTTTATCTTGGGATCGAACAGTCCATGTCAGTATCCTTCAGTGGATGGGGAACCACTGTAGTCACGAAAACCGGTCCTAACGGGAAATTGGTCCCTTAGGGGTAGTGACTGCAAATTCAACTGGCGATCTCTCTTGAGCTGTGAAGGCTAAACCGAGGATTCAAACGGGTTTGGAATCAGGAAGCAGTTCTACAGCCACTGGAACCTGATTGAACAGCAAAGTTAAGAGGACAAATGTCTCCTTGTAAACTCAAGTGTGCCAGCTGAGGGTGGACCAGGCAAAGGATTAGTCAGGACTATGCCAGCTCACCCTTGAATCGAAGGGTGCTGCAACAGCTATAGGACTTCGAGGGTTTTGTTGCTTTAAGTGGGTCCTGGGCAAGCTCAATTATAGAGATGTCCTCATGCAGGTCCTTTAGGTTGTTAGGACACCAGCCGGTCATCCTGGACATGAATTTATTTCTCCTTCCTCCCATTAACAGGCAGGCAAGTCTTCCTTCTCTCCAGAGGTCAAAGCAGCAAGGAGACTATCTCAGGTTTTCCTAGACTGAAGCGCAAACGAGCACTCATTCTACCCCATGCCCAGTGTCTTCTCTCCTGCACTGGAGTGCAGACCTCCTTAGTGCCAAGATAAGAAGTTAAAATAGTGGTTGAGGGATTCAATATTAAAACCCTTCTGGTGGTGCAGGCAAGATGCAAGTGCCGGCCACAAGGTTTGCAGCATTCAAAGGTTGGTGTGCTTCTCTAGACCTAGCATCCGGTTGTCGTTTACCAGATTTTGTGGACTTCTGAGACCAGAATCAACAATCTGATCCGTTCTGACTGGTGAAGGTGTCTTTCTATAGACCTCAGACTGAGTCGTGCATCTGCTGCCATTACCATGGAAGACTACCACACATGAAATGGGAGAGTTGTGTTTCAATCAGGGCAGATAAATCCTATACTAGACAAAAGGGAACAAGAAGGGACTGACCCACCAGGTACACATTTCAGGGAGGGAAACAACAAAGGTGTACACGCATGGATTCTATTCTCTCTCTGAATGGGGAAGGGGTTCCTTTGGGTGTCCTTTTGAGTCTTCGGAAACTGGAAGCCAGAACCCTACAGTATGCGTGCATGACTGTCGAGCTGAATGGAAGAAAAATAAAAGGCATATGAAAAGAAAGAAGGGAAAAAAAAAAAAAGGATGGGGAGGACAGAGAAGTTTTCCAAAGCCATGCAGAGTACTTCTGTTTAGTAAGCTTATGCTGTTGGGACTCCAGACACCAGGGCAGTTTCCTCTACAGTCAAAGACTAGGACAAGGACTGCACTACACTAGAAGCTAAAGAGCAGTGGGCTAAGAACTGGGGAAGGAGGGGAGATGGTGCCAATGACAGAGACCGGATTATACCTGGTGTGAGAAAATGGGGTTCAGTTGCAGTACCCCCTCCCCACACTTTTTGCCCTGGCTTTTGATGCAACTTTGACTGTAGAGTACTGGGTCCCTGCTGTCCAGGTTCCCAGTACTATTGTTCTTTCCCTAAAAACATGTCCACAATTGGTACTTCTGCCCCCTGTAAGTCTCTAGTAAGTGGTACCCTAGGGCTTGGAGGCTCAAGAGGGTCGCCTGGGACCCCTCACTAGGACCATGCCTCTGCCCCTGCAGCTGGCATGCCCCTGTGAGGTAAAAACATGACCAAGTCGACATGGCACACTGCCTGTGTGCCATGCCAGCTAGCACTGCCTAAGGGTAAGTCACCCCTCTAGCAGGCCTTACCAGGCCTAAGGCAGGATGCACTATATCCCAGGTGTGGGCATATATGAATGAGCAGATATGCCCCTACAGTATTAGGGTCTATTCCCTAATATTGTAAGTGCCAGGAAGTCATAGAGAGTACATGGGCTGGAAACAAGACAACTCTAGTTCCACAGCACCATGATGGCTTCATTGAACACAGGAGTGTTTGGTACCAAACTACTCCTCTTAATAAATCCACACTGATGCCAGTGTGAGATTTATTGTACCATGTACACAGAGGGCACCTCAAAGGTGCCCACTGAAAACCTACCAACCCTGGCGTGGTCTCTGACCGGCTGCAGGCAGCCAGCCATCATAAGACATGTTTCTAGACTCCAGAGTGGAGAGCCTCTGCTCTCTGGGACCAGAAACAATGCACATCCTTGGCAGAGGTGTCACACCTCCCCTAGGATGGGCCAGGTGCTCAAAGAGGCAGCTTTGTAATGCGAGCCCCTAGCCTCTGCTGCTAGCAGCAGATGGCAGCCCCTGGTTTACACCCAGACTTTGGGCTGGGAAACTGGTGGGAAAATTTTGAAAAATAGGAGGAGGTGCGCCCACCTCAGCCAATTCTACCCCTAAGGTGGGGAAGGCGAGGTGAAGCACATCTTTCAGTCCTCGCCAGCTTGAAGATGGGGAGACCCCTCCAATCAGGGCTAGGTCTATTCCCCCTCCCCCCCAACACAGGAGGGTGGCATAATTGAGGGTGCAGTCACCCAGATAAGGTGCACTTTGGCCTTACCTGCTACTCCCCTAAAACGCCCCTAAATGTAGTATTTAGGTGGCTCCTCTAGACCTAGAAACTAGATCTGCGACAACCTAAGAAGAAAGAAGACATCCCTGCAGAGAAGACTGAAGACAACTGCCTTGGCCCCAGCCCTACTGGCCTGTCTCCTGCGACCTGTCTGCAGCCAGCGACCTCTGAAAACGCTGGGAGGACTGCTGCCTTCAAAAAAGAGCCCAATGTCCCGTGGCAGCGGACCGGTCTAGAAGAAATCGACTCCAAGGGCTCCAGATCCAGCTGGAATCTTGAACCTTGCCCACTCTGCACCGGACGCCCACCACCTGAGTTGAAGTGGCCCACCTGCCCAGTGAAGTCTCCCCAGCAATCCCAACCTCGAGTCCAGAGTTGGCTGACTGCTCCCAACCTACACGATTATGCCTGAAGCCTGAATCCAGAGGCACCCCCTGACCGCGACCAGCTCTGGGTAGAAGACTCCAACGTCGAAAGCCACCCCTACACCCGAAACGCCTGGGCCTTGGTGAGCTGAACCGATGGTGTCCCTGCGACCGCCTACACCTCTAATACCCTCTGCTGTCGTCTGTCTCCCTCTTGCAACCTCCTGTGTGATGCCTGCAGCCTGTTTGTCAAAAGAAGAAACTCCATTGAACAGCATTGGGCACCAGACGCTGATTTTGCACCCTGCACCCGGTTGCCCCTGTGCTGCTTTTGCTTTGTGCTCATCTGGGAGGTGTTGTAGCAATTGCTCCATCTCGTCCCAGTGTGTCCTATCCTACCTGGCTAGCAGGGCCTGGGTGTTGGCAATGCGCCAATGATTTGCTGCTTGGGCGGCTACTCTTACCGGAGGAGTCTAATAGTTTTGACTCTTTGTCCGGAGGGGGAGCATCTCCTGTAGTCTGTGAATTGGCCCGATTACGGGCATTAGAGACCACCAATGAGTCTAGTGGTAAAAGACTGGATCGGAGGGAGCAGGCTTGTATTTTTTTTTTTTCAATTCTGGGGGTGAGAATGCGAGCACACAATGGATCTTTAAAGATATCATCGGCATGTCATGTCTCATCATACCTTTAAGCATAGGTAGAGTGTGGCTAGCCCTTTGTGTGCTTCTAAGAGTTTCAAATAGGAAATCTTCCTCTAGATATTCCTTGTGTAACTGTACCCCATGATATTCTGCAGATCTAGCTAGTAACTCTAGAAATCCTACTGCCTAAATCAGCGGTTTTTAACCTTTTGACATCTGTGGACCCCCACGTAATCATTACTGGAATCCAGGGACCCCCGCCGAGAAACTACTGTAAGCTGGGGGACCCTTGGCCTAAGCAATTTCTATGATTTGAACTTCAAAAAAATGCTCAGAACTACAAAAACAAGTACACACCAAATAAATGCTCAAATATTTTAATATTTTGCTTTAATTCACAAGCAAATATTGAGGTTGACATTTTCAATGTTGCTACCCTATTTGTATATTTTTTAAATTCATTTTAATGTATTTTTTATAATATTGTAGAATAGTTGTGGACCCCATGAGTAGGCCTTACAGACCCCCACGGGTCCTTGGACCACAGGATAAGATCCTCTGGTCTAAATTGTTGACGGTGGCTATGGAAGACCTGAGAGCGAATACCTGCCTCTTCAGCACACGACTATATAATGCAGGGGTCTCCAGTCTTTTCTGTAATAAAAGCTACTTATGTTCAATGAAAATACTTCAGAGCTACTAATATTATTAGAGATGTATTTGTTAAGTTAGACTAGATTACATTAGTAGCCACCATATGCTAAGGTTACCAGCAGTGATCAGTTCAGTGCATCAGGCACTTGTTGCTTACAGTAACATAAAGATGCCTTGTGAAAAATGGAATACCTCTACATTAGAAAACATAACAGTATAGATGCAAGCCCCGAGCGTTGTTAATGTTAGTAATTAATCTCTGCAACACAGTTTGGCTCTTCTCACTCACATATCAACTTCAAATATATTTTGAAAATTCAACCATTCTTCTCCACACATCAGTGTATGATCTCTGAAAATGCACACATTTCCGTCTCAAATAACCTGCTTTTCAATTTTGGTACACATATATTAATTCAACCAAGCACAAGCTTCTAATTTAGTTGTTTTAGGCTGCACACAGGAGAGCTACTCACAGGTAGCTGGAAAGCGGCTAGTAGCTCGCGAGCTACTCGTTGGAGAAGCCTGATACAATGTGATTCCAGACAAATTAATTTCTCTTCACCTGAAGTCCTAGTATTGCTAAGTATTGAGAGCGGATAGAAACAATCTATATCCAGGGCCACTGGAATTGTGTGTTTTTTCAGCTGCTACGTTTTCTGCATACTTCTGAATTTGCCGCATTTGCCACATAATCTATCTTCTGCTGCATGATCTGCAGATTAACAAAAAATTGTTTCTAGTTAAAACAGATAAAAAGTTACCAAAATGCTGCGACGCATGTTGCTGCTTAGCGGAAGGCCCTTTCCAAACCTTAACTGGTCAGTTTTCTGTTGTGCATTGCTATTTTGGGGTATTAAACTGGTACTGAGGTGCAACCTTTACACACACATTGCCATTTCATTATTTTGACATGTAAATACTACCCAAAAATATGCCGCATTAAGCTACTTTTCTTGCTGCATAATTTAGATCACCCTTGCGCATAATTTGGACCTCTCCTGCCGCATGATTCTAGTGGCCATGGCTGTATGGACATGTGAAGTGCTGTGTAAATAACTAGGCAGTCGGGGTGAAAGCAGCACACCATAATTTTCTTAGTATCCTGCGTCACACTGCGACTGTATAAATAAGCTAAGTGGAAAATATAACAAAATGTGCCCCTCGGTTACCGGAATAGTCTTTTTAGCTTCTTGGCAGTGGCATGCGTGCGTTTGCTTAGCCTCAGCTAATCTTGTTTGCAACTGCCTGGGAACGCCGGAGAGCAGTGAGCGGTGTACACTCCTAGCTATGCGGCTGCTCTGTGGGAAGCGGCGAGCGCTGGGAATACAGATGCAGACTCGGGAAGAAATTGAGTTCGGCTCAGCAGTCGCGCGGGATGTTTCGGTGACAAGGCCTGCGGGGCAGTCCAGCTTCTTTCCAGAGTGTAATCTACTGCTCCAGGTGGCAAGGAGGATTCCCGGGAAGGCTTCTGCTCCATTTATTTCATGGCTCAGAGCTTAGCAAGATGGCGTCGGAACAGGAGTGCTCTTGATGTGCTCCTGAGAGTCAGGACCACTACCCAGTGAAAATCCCGGTATTACCCTGCAATCCAACCCGCAACATTATCCCCCTGCAATACCTCTCTCTTCAAGGTCCGGAGAGACATCGCCGACGAGCCTACCAGCTAAGCGGACAAAAAAGAAGCGAGGAGGAGCGGCTGAAGCTCCCATAATGGCGGCGGTCGGGGAAGCAGCGCCTCCACATCACCGCTAAGGAGGAGACCTGAAAGCCGCCTCAGGGTCCGGTGTCAACCTGTAGTGAGGTTACAGCGTACGTGCCGATGAGAAGAGGGCTACGCGACCGGACGACCTTTCCGGAGAGACTCTGCCGCAGCGGTGAAGCCTGCGCCCGCCATCTTTGCCCTGACGAACGACGGTGAGAGGGTTGGCGGGTGGCGACCCCACTGAGAACCGGGGGTCCCGGGATGCAGCCTCCGCAAGCTTTGGGACAATCTTGAGGTGCTATAGACAGGCGCGGGGGGTGCCAGCCCCGGGCTGCCTGACCTCAAAATGGCGGCTGTCACCGACCTTCATCAGGATCTCTAGGCAGCACTGAACGGAGGGCCTCCATAGAACAAACATACACTGGTGACCATAAAACAGCAGCAAATGCCGAGTCCTTGTCCCGGGGACCATCGCCCTAAAGTCATGCATGCCTGATTTAGAGTTATTCCATTGGAGGCCAAGCACCATCAGTACTAAGACAGACAGTACTAAGATGGCTGCCGAGCTGGAGCTGGACAAAAGTTCCCAGGGCCGGGATCATTAACATTTAAATATCCCGCCGATACCCTGCCATCCACCAACTTTTGTAACCAGCAACGCTACTAGAAAGGAACATAAATCGCTCTCTCAAGCAATTCTTAGCCCTTCTTGGATGCAGCAGGAGTTCCCGTGATGACCAACTCGTCCCCCCAGGCACTATGAATCCCTGCCTGTGATGACTTCCTCGGCACGGGAAGCATTGCTATCGAGTACATATCAACCCTACAGTAAGTCTGGGCTTCCCTGTAACTAAGGGATGGGTGCTACCAATTTGATCTATGACGATGCCCCCCAGACTGAAACCTTGAGCATTGTACACACCACGGAGCCGGTTCAACAGGGCCCATGCCCGGTGGAACTTTGATGGAACTTTCGATGGACTTTTGACGATGCCCCCTGGGCGGATACCAAAACTGTTTGTACTTACCTCAGTGCACGAGCAACCCTGGCCGATGCCCAGTGGAGCTGTCATATGCAGCTATAGAGGAGTCTGGCCCTGGTTTCACCCCCTCGGCCGTCACCTACCCAGCCGGTCATCTGACATGGTTTTTCCTCGTTTCCCCGTTGTTTTTCCTTCCCTCCCCTCCTCCTCCCCTGTGATTCTTTGATTTAATTGATGTAACTATGTAACCTGTAACTTGCTGATCCTCATGTAAAGCGCTCCGATACCTCCGGGTCTAGCAAGCGCTATATAAAACTTTTCAAATAAATAACTAAATAAATGGCTCGCTTGGACAGGTGGCTTATGTCTGGCAGCACCTGTGGTGCGAGCCAACAGGTGGTCCATTTATCAAATCAGCGCTGCATGACTGCCAGGGGCAGTTGGTCTTCATGCGTGCGTACGCAAAATGTGGGAGATGTTTAATGTTGGGGATACATGATATCAACCATTACCAAACCCACAGAACAGTTTGGTCTGAACACGCATCACATAAATGTCAGCCACTGTTTCCAGAACAGGACTATGGTACTTTCTCTCATGCTGTGCCTGTATGTATGCCAAGCGTGTACCTATGGAGCGGTTTAAGCTGTTAACTACCTACAATAATAATCGGTTCACTTTACCCTTCCCGTTGTGGTCTCCCTTTCTTTTGCTCCCGATCCTTGTGATGTATAATACTATTTTAATTGCCCTTGTTAAATGATTTCCAGTTGAGATATTGTTGTTTTGATACAAACTTTACCCGGTCTCACCTGGGTTAACGGGTCCTACTCCTGTTATTGTTCCTTTTTTCACATAAATAGCCACTGTTTCCAGAACAGGACTCTGGTACTTTCTCTCATGCTGTGCCTGTATGTATGCCAAGCGTGTACCTATGGAGCGGTTTAAGCACTATTGCTGCGCAGGCGTGGCTTCTACCTATGTTTCCCTTTGTGTGCATGCAGCTTGTACTTCTATTGCTGCTCATGCACTACCAGTATATGTCTTTAAGTTGTATTTGCATGTCCAACTTGTACCTTTATATCCCCCTAGTGCGCAGCCTGTATGTACCTCCAATTTGTACCGTTCTATCCCCCAATGTTGTACGTATATGAATCCTTTCTGGCTATTGGTTTACGTATACCCAGCATTTACCTATGTATCCCTTAAAGAACAAACCCTTAGGCTTCGGGAATTTCCTAGCACAGGACTATTGATTTCTTCAAGGACTCATCTATTATGCATGAACCATTATACCTTAGGGGTTCATTCATGACGTCTTCCGCTGTCCGATTCACGTCAATGCTAACATTCTGAGGTACCTCTCGGGTATAAATATACCTTCCCTAGCCCTTGTAAACTAGAGGAGACCTCGACTTCAGAGGAGCCCGTTTCCCGGCCTGACGCACTGAGAAGACGCTGTCATCCCAGCACGCAGAGTGTCCAGCTTCCAGTGATCTGACTTCCCTTGTGGGGGTGTTGGAGTTCGAATCTGGCAAGAGATTGCTACCTCTCTCATTCTAAAGGTATGGAGCTGACTAGACCCTAGAGGGACTCTTGGCATACTAGGCTTTACATACTCTTAGTATACCATAGTAAGGAATACTTCACCTACTTCATACCTCTCCCTACACCTAGGTTAGGAACATTGGGGTAGAACTAGCTTAGAAACGCATCGTATGAGTACTCGCATTTTTAGTCTGTTATTTATGTAAATGAATATCTGCTAAAAGATCATGCTAGCGCAGTATTATTTATTTCTACTGCTTACGCTGTACATTATTTATCTCGCATACTGTCTTGTGATCGTAACAGCACATTTAACTTACACGAGAAACAAGACTGTTCAATAAATCTTTTATTGAAACGCCCGTCTATTCTTTCTGTGTAACTTTGAGGAAAACTAAGTATGCACGAGTGAGATGAGTGAAATAGTTATCTATTGTTTCCACGACTCTGGGACTCGTTCTGATTCTAAAGAGAAACAAAGTTGTCATGTTTTGCGGCTGCCAGAAACTACTCCCTTCTTGTCGTCAAGGAGTTTCTAGTGGCCTCTGAGCTAGCTGGCACAAGTAATCAAGTTTAATATACTCGATAGGGACATACTGACCGTAGTCCTATGTCAAACCTATAGGGGATATTATTCCAATGCGCAGAGCCTATTAGGGAAATAGGAGCTACACTACATGGCGCCCAACGTTTGGTAAGGCGGTAATTTAACGCTAGATACGGAGTAACTCAGCCGTGCTTTTTTCTCAGAGACCCCTACCCATATACTCCAAAAGACGTCTGGAGTGGGCAGGGTTAAGTATCCACCACGGCTACATAGGGAAGTACCCTATATACTAGCGGTTTGGTTTACTCAACGTTGAAGGATACACTGTTCCAAAATATTGTGCACCTTATCTTTGTTTCCTTGAAACTTGTTCTACATTTTTCAAAAAATCAAAATGACTGAAACCGGAAACGGTGAAGCTGCGGCTGATCCAGCCCAAGCAGCAGTTTTTAACATTACAGGTTTAATTGAAACAGAGGAGGGTGTTATAGACATCCATCCAAACTTAAGAAGAGCCATCACTCAAACTTATAAAACATGGCCTACCACCAAGAGGCGGTAGAGCAGTTTTCGTGATGGAGGCACACGAATCCTTTCAGACAGAGGTATTCTATTCATGGGTAATATTTCCTGAATCCAATAACACACGTTTCACTTCTACAAAGAAGATGATCCACCAGAGGAATACATTCCTTTCGAGGATATAGAAATTCCATTAACATACCAAGAGCATCAGCTCTGGTTTAAAGGCGCCCTAAAACATCACAAAAACATTACCAGGCTCGGTCCACTAGGTAGACCAGGAGCAACATGGCCGATTCTAGCCGGCTACACACCTCATCCTGACATTGAAGAGATGTTAGACGAGGAACTACTTACTCAACTACAAGAGTTAATAAAAATCTACAGACAATTGGTCCAATATGTCATGCAGACTTTCACAGTCCAGCAACCACTGACACTTCCAAATCCAACTCCACAACAGGGGAATACACTAAAAATTACACCACAGACTCTCTACGTAGTCATGGGTAAAATGCCCACAAAACGTGAGCAAATTCCATTCTGGATAGCTCCAAAAATTACTCAAATCGAAGCAGTATTTCCAAATACTAGCCCATATGAGAAACACAGAATACTAACAATCAGTTTACCGATGGGGATCACACCACAACTGGAAGACTGTACCACTTGGGGCTCAGTCTTTGCTGCCATCTATACTAAAACACATGGTATTCCATCAATTGCGGTAATACCTGATGTCCTGAAACAAATTCAAAGTGAATATGGGGCAGAGCCTGCTCTAAATTTAGGTATGAAATTACTGAAAAATTTCGACCAGGTCTCAACAATAATATTATCCAATATTAAAGGGGAGGCAGCAGCAGTGGCGATCCGCCAAAAATTAAGGGAATTCGATGTTACAGAACATCAAACTGAACTACCCAGAATAATTGAACAATCTTATGCAGAATTAGGCAGAGATAGTTTGGGTGGAAGACCAGTGAAGCCGAAACTATCTGAAAGTCCTGAGAAGGACTATTAAACAAACTCCTACATCTTCTAAAAAGAAGTGGGAGACTAAAACAAAAGTCAAATGAGAAACATTCTCAATCCCGGGGTAGGTCTCCTCAAAAGGAGCCCTCTGAAAGGAGGTATAACCTCAGGAATAGGGATAATTTAAGAAAACCTGACAGGTATCAAGATACTGATACACGTTCCTCTCGTCCCTTTCAGATCTCATCACAGACTTCGGAAAGAAGAGGACGATCAGAACATAGAGAAGAACGCGTGAAATCCAAGGAAGATAAACACGCTCCAAAAAACAGAACAAAACCTCAATTCTCCAAAAAGAAAGTAGCAGGTCTGAAGACCAGACATGCCGAGAATACTGAGAACACAACTCAAGAACGGAGAATGGGCTCAGACAATGATGGACAGTGCAGCAGAAGTCACAATAGTTCGCCAGAACCTGAAGGAACTTCTGGAGATAGTGGACTTGAATGAGTACATTACAGTTGAGACTGTAGACACCAGGGTTAGTACTCCACAAAAGTTATATGAAATAACACTCCGGATGGAGGGAGACAAGCCAAGACAGGTGAAAGCACTTTTTTGGGAAAGACTATCGAGGGGCTATGACATACTTCAAGCAGAAAAAGACTGGCCACCACAATTTGTCAGGGAGTGCCCACACGGCGAGGACATTATTATGCCTGCCTTCTCCAACCATATTCCAATTCATCTAAAATATACTTATGCCAGGAAATGGGCAGTAGCCCAGGCCCCAGCATTATATAAAAATCATGTAGGATGGGATGAGGACTCACCTCACCATAAAATACATCTGAAACATGAACCAACTGCACAAAGGCAGTATCCAATAAAGCAAGAAGCTAAAAAACAGGTCAGGGAGATCTTAGATCAACTTGAATACCAAGGGGTGATTGAAACATGCAACTCATCCATGAACAATCCTTTGTTTCCTGTCTCCAAACCAGACAATACATATCATCTAGTTTTGGACTACAGGCACCTAAACACTTGTTCTAAAACTTTTGCAGTGTAAAATGCACATAGCACAGCATTAATGAATAACATTGTGCGTAAAAAATACAAAACAACATTAGACATCTCAAATGGTTTCTTTTGTCAAAACATAGCACCTGAAAGCAGGTACTTAACAGCATTCTCCATAATGGGGACCCAGCGTCACTTTTGTCGACTCCCACAAGGGTTCAAGAACAGCCCAGGTTTATTCTCAGCGAGGGTAACTGAGTTACTACAAATTTATGACAATGAGGCATTGTCCTATGTCGATGACATCTATCTGACAGACGATGACCTGGACAAACACTTGAACAGGGTAAGCACCATTATACTGGGCTTCGCCTCTGAGGGCTACAAGTTCAACTTTAAAAAGTCCCGAATTGCCCATCTCAATGTCCTATTTCTAGGATATGAGCTTTCAAGTGAAGGCAAGAGCTTGGCAGCTAACTTTTAGAAAAGTGTGCGCTGCTCCAACCTCCAAAAACGCTAAAAAACTTACAATCCATCCTGGGAAGAACATACATTCTAAATTACGCAGAAAGGGTTAAACCTCTACGCATTAATCAAACCTGATTTTTCAATCAAAAATTGGACAAACGAACACACAGAAATCTTGCGTTCACTCCAGGCTAACATGTTAGCAACAAATCACTTACAAACACGCGTAAGTCAACGAAACCTGGTGATCCGAATAATTTCGGGTCAATGCGGATTCACCTACTTAACCTTCAATGAGGGTGAGAAAATACCAATCGCATACAAATCTCATTTGTACACACAAGCGGAAATGCGCTTCAGTTCAACTGAAAAAATTCTAACAGCAGTTCAAACCGCTGTAGCAAAAGAAAGAGCCTTAGCCCAAGGGAAACGCATTATTGTCGTAACCCCAGTACCATCTTTAGAAGCGGTCACAAAAGCAAGCATTCCAAATGCTAAAGCATTACATCCAAGATGGATACAATGGGTTAATTCTCTTGCTGCAACAGATGTTGAATATGTTTTTGATCCGGATTTAAAAACAAGCATTCCTGCAATATGAACAAAAATGTCCTCTGCCTACTAAAATTCTGCCTCTCGATCAGTACGAATTCATAATTTACACTGACGGATCCGCACAACCCGCAACAGGGAGTAAGCAAGCTTACAGTGCAGCGTGTGCAATCGTTAAAGGTCGCATGCGAGATGGCATCTTCAGACCTATGGTCACAAAAACACAATCTCTAGGGGATTGTACTGCTCAGCGAGCTGAACTACAAGCATTCAAACTGGCACTTGAAAGTACAGATCGAGAATTCCCCACACTAATAATGTGCGATTCCTTTTACTGTGTTCAGTCGTGTAATGAATATATACAAAACTGGCTTGAAAATGGTTTCAAAGATGCGAAAGGTGGCACAATAAAGCACAAAATGCTTTGGGAACAAGTAGTTCAGTTGAAAAACGAACTACCAAAGGCTCACTTGATCCACACACTGAGTCATCAACGTGATGGCGTTCACGTTGCAGGGAATTCATTGGCCGACGAAGCCGCAAAGGGGGCTGTTCAGACGGCTTCCGTAGCTGCGATCACTTGTTCAAAAACAAAAATAGACGATGAGATAATGTTGGCTGTCAATGCTTCAAGCAAAGGCAGCAGTGCAGCGTTACCAAAAACGTTTCCACTCAAGTACTCTTATGTAATTGATGCGAACAACGTTCCTTTTGCTCGAATCCCTGGAGTGGGGGATAGGGTAATCCCAAACAAGGAACGTAGATTAGGACTAATCCTAGTAGCACACGAAGGGATAGCTTCTGCCCATGCAGGTGTTTCTGCAACAGTATCTTTACTCAAGCAAAGATATTGGTGGCCTGGCATTAGAAAACAAACAAAACTATGTTTTAGAATGTGATATATGCCAACAGATGAGTCTCCACAGTGAAACGTCCTGCGCAGACACTTCTGTTAATTTCAGACAAACCATTAGGTTGTTTTTACCTTGACCACTGCGGTCCCCTGCAAAGGGACGGTAACTATAAATATATCATGGTTGCAGTGGATTCTTGCTCTAGGTTCCGATGGATATGGCCTCAGCGCTCGGCTGATGCTCGAACTGTTATAAAAGATTTGCGAGTCTTTATCGGCACATACGCAATAGGCACGCTACATTCTGACCAGGGCCCTGCGTTTAGCTCTCGGGCTTACAAAGAAGCCATGGCCAGTCTGGGCGTTGCATTGCGGTACTCCTCTCCATTCCATCCCGAGGGAAATTCGGTTGTGGAAAGGAAAAACCGGGACATAAAGCAGTCTATAACAGCTAGGGTATTAGGTTCGGGTGATGGGTGGGTCAAACATCTTTATGGGGTCCAACGCTCATTGAACAATCTGCCAAGAAGTTCTCTGGGGGGGGGGTCACTCCATATGAGGTCCTATTTGGGACAAGGATGTGGGTACCAGATCTCGATCACGTAGGCACAGTGGTGGAAAATAAAACATTTGATATCAAAGATCGTTTGGCTGTTTTACAGGAACTGAATGAGTTAAGAACGAAACAAAGCAACGTATTCCTACAGCCAACCACCACTGGGGAAAAACCGGCAGTCCCAGCAAGGCCTGTCTGGATTCCAAAAGTTGGGGATCTAGTCAGAGAAAAAATTGCGGACAAGAAGGAATTTGGACCTTCTTACAGACAACCAGTACCTGTCCTAGCAGTTCAAGGAACAAGAACAGTACTTCTGCCGCCCCTTGCTGGAAGAAAGGAGATAAGATTTGTGTCCATCGACCTCATCAAACCACAGTATGTGGCCAATACTAAATAGTAGGCCTCGTGGACTCCGACCTAGTAGCAGACACACTCCTCTCGCTACTATCCAAGAGGTTCAGACTGAAAGACTGATAATCAAGAATTCAGCTGTAACAGATGGAGGACTAAGCAACAACGCTATGGAACTCATCCCTCTTGAAAATCAAGTAACAGTTCATCCAAATACACCTGTCTACACCAATGTAGCAAGTGATCAACTGGTTCCAGCGATTTCTACAAATCCTGATACAATTTAAACAATTGATAGAACTGCTTCTGGCTATTTCATTAACTTTGATACGTTCTCAGAAGATCCGAGTGAACCTGAAACAACGCCAGCATCAATGAAATTCAAGCAGCAAGTACAAGACTTTCTTCACTTTCTGAAAAAGACTTATTTGGTTTCTCCATGGATTGAACTCTGGATTACATCTGGACTTTTTGTTTTCCTGCTCTTGCTAGCTTTGGTTACAACTGTGAGCATGCTTATAAGTGGCAGATACATCCATGTGAATACTGAAGGAAGAGACGTTAACGTACTTTTAAAACCTCATAAATCTTCCCATCGTGAAGCAAGAGACTTGTCATCAGTGAACATCACAGCTGTTCCTATACAGGATGGTATAGTGTGGGACAAAACAGATTTTGATGTCTTTGGCCTGACAGAACAATTGAACATGCCACATTTGTTTAAAATTTCACTAAGTGATCTAATTACGTCCAGTACCTATTCAGATGATTGGGACTTTGAGACTGTTAATGACATGTTTGACCTAGAAAAATCTGCTGCATTTTCTAAAAATGAATATTTAGAGGGTTCATCAGACTATGAACAGCTGTATTGCTATAACCATTATGGTCATCATTATTTACATAAATCTGCATATCCTAGAAATGTGTTTATGTTTAACCAATGGGAGCATTGTCCTACACCACCACACGGTAGTTCAAAAACATTTGCTAACAAGTTTCCATATTTTTCAGGATACAATACATCTAATCCAGAAATGTTTTACTATAAAAATGTAAACAAGACAGGACTGAAAATTATGTTAACTAATACGAAACAGATTTACTCTGCAATATTTATTGCCCAACTGTCTAGATAGGGTTTCGACTTTTGGAAAGACAATAGACACAAAAACTGTCTGGGGTACTAAAGATTGGCAAGTGCAAGGGATAGAAGCTTTATTTAGAGCCTGCATCATCCCTGAACAAATAATGTTTTTGAATGAAACTGTCCAAACATACATCTTGTCTTGGACTAGCCAAGATCAAAGAAATGAACACACCTTCTGTACCAACACCTGCCACTGATAATACACAGGCAGTGGTGACAGTTGACAATATACTACAACTCAACAGATCTAATCCTAATTGGAAAAAATGGTTGATCTGGCCCACAGACACGAACAACTGTCAGGAAAGATTCCTGAATAAAACTCGGGGCTTTACTATTCATAGGCCAGACCCAAGATACGTCCAAAGACAACATCCGGGGGTAGTAACAACATACAGTGTAGGTAAATTATGCCTCGATTGGCTGCAGAAATCTACACTACAGGATGTGAAACTACACTTATCCTTACTTAAAGAGGACGCAGACCTTAGGGAATTCTTGCTTGGACCAAGAAAACCGCGTCAAAAACGTTTCATATATGCCGGCATTTATGCTGCCTATAATGAAGCATGGAAGGTGTCACAGATGGAGGCTGCAGAACGAATACGTGAACTTGATCGTATTAATTTAGAGAAAACCCTCTCTGTGGTCGACAATGGGTTAACAACTTAGTCCTCCAGAATATATTCATTGGATGGCATTGTATTCTCTGCTATCGACATACTAGAACAAGATTTGGCGATGTTACAGCAAGGCCAATATCAATTGCGTTCTATTGTGTTATTAAGCTGGACGCTGCAATCTTCGCGAGCGGGCTATGTGCCTTGGCGTTTCATCAACACATCGGCTCTGTTTGCAGAATACAATCTAACTGATAAACAGATCGAACTGGCACAAAGAGGAGCAAAGTATACAGTGCTGAACATTGAAAAACTGGAAAAGTTACCATTCACAGTGGCAGAAAAACCAGCTACAGAATGGCTCATTCATGGCAAAATCACATTACCTGTGACTACTTTTCAGTTTCAGTATTGCCTCACACAAATGCAAGCAGGCAAATATGAAAGGTTGGGTAAGGAATACATTAAGACATCTTGGGATTTACCGTATACATATAGATGTTGGAGTGGGGATCGTGAAGTGTTTTTGAGCGGTACACTGTAAACGTGCACTGAGCGGTTCACTTATATGTCAGGACATTTCTTTACACGGGGCTTGTAATGGTTCTGTGGCAAATTTGTCTTGCCATCAGCAGGGTACACCAGCTGCTGTGATTAATCCAACGTTTGGACAACTTTCTAATGGGAGTTACCTCATGTTGAATGATCAAAGTTGATGCGGCATGTTGCCAGGCATCCCATATCTAGTAACGGTCAACTCCAGGGTCACTTGCTGTATGCAAGTATTGTTTGCCCCAATAGACACAGTCAGGGAGTCGCCTCTATGGCCTTCGCTGAACGTCTCTTTTATAAGATTTGATACTTTAAGCAGAATGAAAGCCATGCTTTTACAGCAAACAGTGCCTTTGACCTCGGCCAAAGAAACCTATGATCTACAAGTAGCAAGGACTTCGGCAGAGATACAGACTTTAATACGTACAAACAGCCCTATACATTTCGTAGAAATGATAACACGTATCTTCAACATGTCTGATACAAGTGGAATTGTACATGTATTTAAGAGCATCTGTACCGGTCTGTTAGCACCTTTCCAGGCAATACTCTGAATCATCCCGAACTTTGCACATTCTGTGTTTGGTGGCATACCATTAATTCTAGCACTTGTTGACGGAATTCTATTTCTCTTCCTGCTATTACGCTATGGCCAGCCTATTCGCAGACATCACTCCGAACGAAATGGAGAAAGCTCTCCTTGAACGAAAATGCCGTGAGCGAATAGTACAGCTTTTGGGCATGACTCGTCTACGGGAACTTAATACCACGTGGTTCCTGTCATTCAGACCAATCTGGCAAGATTGCATCTTACCTGTTCTACGATGCCTGATATGCAGTGAAGAATGCGTGTTGGACACCTGTCTAACATTTCCATCAGCTACGCCAACGGATGTCGATACTCTGCTGGTCCCGATAACGGCCCATGCTCTGTGTTGCCCCCAGAGGCTGCCTAACCTGATGTCAGCATTCATTGAGATCTCACAGACGCTTCCGGCTGCTGCTGAGGTACGAGAAAGATCTACAGGCACACAGGTAACAACGGACGCGAACATTGCTGCGGCAACCTATGCTGAAAGCGATGCTTCACATCTGTGTAATTAATCTACTACAGGAGGTGTTCCAACTGACACCAACTTCAGTAGACTATTTTGTCTACAGAAATAGATGATCTCATGTTTACACCAGACCCGTAAACTGACTGATTCAGCCCACAGTGTTCCAGAGATGCAGTAACAATTTGGCCTTCATACTTCAAAAACTTGGAACTCTTCCAAAAATTGAACTTTTTCCCATTTTTCGAACTAAAATGGCACTTCAATCTGCTTCAAGTAGAACTAGCCTTATAGTACAGACTTCGCGGTACTTCCTCAGACACTTATCATCGTGTTAGTCTAAAAAAGTTCATTAATTTCCATGACATGAAATGACTTTTGATTTTGAACAACTTATCGATCATTTTTTGGTCACATGTAAATATTACTGCTTATTTCATTCAAATTGCATTTTATTTTTAAAAAATATGCCTGAAATGAAAAGCAATGCTTAAAATGTACAGTACCTTTTGCATTCTAATGGGTTTTTTAAATGCCTTTTTAAACGGTTTTAAGAAATATTTTAGCAATATGCGGTACTCCATTTAATGTTTAGCATTTTAAATGTTTAGCATTTTAGTATTATCGTACACACGAAAGTGGAGTGGGTGTTGTATTCCTCTTAGGGTGTCCATACACGGGCTTTCCTGTATCATGTAATTATATAGGCACAATTCGCCCTGCCCTTATATAGGCATAAAATCCCAGTCCTTATTTAGGCATTAAACCGTGCACTCCAAATACAGGCATGGTCTCCGACATCCGTCCACCCTAACGTCACAACGAGTTCTTAAAGAACAGACCCTTAGGCTTCGGGAATTTCCCTAGCACAGGACTATTGATTTCTTCAAGGACTCATCTATTATGCATGAACCATTATACCTTAGAGGTTCATTCATGAAGTCTTCCGCTGTCCGATTCACGTCAATGCTAACATTCTGAGGTACCTCTCAGGTATAAATATACCTTCCCTAGCCCTTGTAAACTAGAGGAGACCTCGACTTCAGAGGAGCCCGTTTCCCGGCCTGACGCACTGAGAAGACGCTGTCATCCCTGCACGCAGAGAGTCCAGCTTCCAGTGATCTGACTTCCCTTGCGGGGTGTTGGAGTTCGAATCTGGCAAGAGATTCCTAAGTCTCTCATTCTAAAGGTATGGAGCTGACTAGAACCTAGAGGGACTCTTGGCATACTAGGCATACTAGGCTTTACATACTCTTAGTATACCATAGTAAGGAATACTTCACCTACTTCATACCTCTCCCTACACCTAGGTTAGGAACATTGGGGTAGAACTAGCTTAGAAACGCATCGTATGAGTACTCGCATTTTTAGTCTGTTATTTATGTAAATGAATATCTGCTAAAAGATCATGCTAGCGCAGTATTATTTATTTCTACTGCTTACGCTGTACATTATTTATCTCGCATACTGTCTTGTGATCGTAACAGCACATTTAACTTACACGAGAAACAAGACTGTTCAATAAATCTTTTATTGAAACGCCCGTCTATTCTTTCTGTGTAACTTTGAGGAAAACTAAGTATGCACGAGTGAGCTGAGAGAAATAGTTATCTATTGTTTCCACGACTCTGGGACTCGTTCTGATTCTAAAGAGAAACAAAGTGGTCATGTTTTGCGGCTGCCAGAAACTACTCCCTTGTCGTCAAGGAGTTTCTAGTGGCCTCTGAGATAGCTGGCACAAGTAATTAAGTTTAATATACTCGATAGGGACATACTGACCTTAGTCCTATGTCAAACCTATAGGGGATATTATTCCAATGCGCAGAGCCTATTAGGGAAATAGGAGCTACACTACACCCTCCACTTTTTGCCAGGCTACTGATGCACTTTTTCTTGGTGTGCCCTGGGTCCCTGTCAATCAGGTTCCCAGGGCCTGTGTTCTTTCCCCAAAACTAACCCAATCTCTGGCCACAGGTCAGCCCCTGGTAAATGGTACCACAGGTACCCAGGGCACTGTGACCAGGGAAGACCTAAGGGCTGCAGCACTTATTGTGCCACCCTTAGAGGCCCTGTACCTTTACACACAGCCTTTGCAGGCTGCGTGTTTTGGAGCAGAACAAAGTGAAGAGTCGACATGGCAAACATCCCTGTGTGCCATGCCTACAAACCACTGCCCTGGCATAGATCAGTCACCCCTCTAGCTTGGTGTACTATGCCAGTGGTGAGGGTACAGGTGCATGAGCCCTGTACCCCTACAGTGCCCAAGTCCATTCCTGGGCACTGTAAGTGCAGTGCTGCCATTAAGAGTATATGGTGCTGGGAGTTTGTCATTACTAACTCCACAGCACCATAATGGCTACACTGAAAACTGGGAAGTTTGGTATCAAACTTCTCAGCATATTAAACCCACACGGGTGCCAGTGTGGGATTTAATGAGTAATGCACACAGAGGGCATCTCAGAGATGCCCCCTGAAAACTAACCCACCTCTAGTGTCCCGACTGAGTGGCTGCTTAGGCTGCCATCAACAGACATGTTTCTGGACCCCTGGTTAGCGGGGAGTTCATTTACAACGGAGTAACACGGAGTGAGCGAGGCAGCTCAGTGGTACGCATGGAGGGAGCGCGTGGTGAGGGAAAAGCAAATTTTTGCGGCATTAAATATAAGCAGGTTGCATATGGGATTACTTATATGTAAGCAAAGTGCATATGTTATAGCCTGTCTTGAGTGCGTGCAGCGAAGCTTGTGTGTATTAAAAGAAAGCAAATAGTAGCGGGAGCGAGGGAGGACAGCCGTACTCGTGCACATGTGCTGCTTCCTCGGCAGAGGGCGTTCGCTGTACGTGTGTATATTTTATATCTGTAGAGGAAGAAGTAAGGAGAAATGGCTGTGTGTACTGGCGAAAAGTAAGTGGTGGCCCCGTAATAAGTAGTTTATAGAGGTGAGCTTAATATGCAGCAAAACCAAGCGAAGGTAATGGTAGAGGAGGAAAGCGGAGGAGATTGTGGTTAGCGGGGAGTTTATTTGCAACGGAGTAACAGAGTGAGTGAGCGAGGCAGCCCAGTGGTACGCATGGAGGGAGCTCGTGGTGAGGGAAAAGCAAATGTTTGCGGCATTGAATATGGAGGCTTGAATGGAGCTTAATGGAAGGAGAAAGGAGAGAGGTAGAAGGAAAGTAAATAGGAGTGGTATTTAATGAAGGCATAAGAAACCTGGTAGAGACAGGAGAGGAGGGACGGAGCGAGCGAGCAGGAGGTGAGGTAAAGCGGAGAGCTGGTGCATCGTAGGAGGGGGGGTGGGGGAGAGGAGATGAGTAAGCAACTGAGGGTTGTACTGTTTTTTAGTGCAATGTGCTAGAAAGATTGTAGTTTGGCAACTAGATCAAGATGGTGGTTTGTACAGTAATAAACATAAGTAACAAATATTTCGTGTATGGTTTTGCGATTCACTGAAAAATACTACAACAGTTGTAAAAATATAAAACAGGTAATGTACCAGCCATGTGTGGGGAAGGCGCCTCCTAGTCTGAGTGTTTGTTGTTGAGAATTGTACAGGAAGCTTTTACGGGGACCGGTAAGCACAGCATGTGGCATATGAATGAGAAGAAACTGGGGTTAGCAGCTGTTTAAGCAGACCCCCCAGGATATTGCGGCATAGATTTGCAAATTTAGCGGCACAAAAATGGAAATTTAGCGGCACAAAAATGGAAATTTTGCGGCATTATTGCGGCACTTTATTTTACTCGTAATCATTACTTTTCAGCCCTAAATCAATGGAACCTGTTTTAGCAGAGTATTCCACTTTGAAATAGGCATGTTTAAAGTTTCTGCAGCTCTACAGAAGCACAGCTCTAATCTACTAACCTCGTGGGTGGGGGCCATATTTCTCACTGGGATGTTCTAGCGCCCATGTATGCACCCCTGCCGGGCACCACTTTCACCACTCCCTGGTTTCAGTCACACAGCTCCCTTCACTCTGTGGTTTAAGTCTTGCAGCCCCTTTCTCTCTCTGGTTTCAGTCACGCAGCTCCCTTCACTCTCTGGTTTCAGTCATGCAGCTCCCTTCACTCTCTGGTTTAAGACATGCAGCCCCTTTCTCTCTCTGGTTTCAGTCATGCAGCTCCCTTCACTCTCTGGTTTCAGTCTTGCAGCTCCCTTCACTCTCTGGTTTCAGTCTTGCAGCTCCCTTCACTCTCTGGTTTCAGTCTTGCAGCTCCCTTCACTCTCTGGTTTCAGTCTTGCAGCTCCCTTCACTCTCTGGTTTCAGTCATGCAGCTCCCTTCACTCTCTGGTTTCAGTCTTGCAGCTCCCTTCACTCTCTGGTTTCAGTCTTGCAGCTCCCTTCACTCTCTGGTTTCAGTCATGCAGCTCCCTTCACTCTCTGGTTTAAGACACGCAGCACCTTTCTCTATCTGGTTTCAGTCACGCAGCTCCCTTCACTCTCTGGGTGCAGAGATACAGCCTCCTCTTGTGTCACGTGCACTGACTCCCTTTTATAGGTAGTGCTGACAGGACAGACATCTTGCAATAATCATCTTTCAGAACCAGGTTCCCCAGTTCCAAATTCAGCAGCTCTGACCATGGTGTCACATCCTCTTCCCCACGGAACACCCTACTGCCCCACTGAGAGAAACTTGCACTGCCTTCAACTACAATCCAATTGTGCCACGTTATAAACACCTGGATGCGGCTCAATTTAAATTACACACTAGACAAGAGCAATATGCTGCCTACAAAAAAAGTACAAAGTGTAATATCTTATCTGTAGCGTGTCCTTGCATATGCAGTGCCATGGTCTGTGCTACTGGTCTGCAGCCTGTCCTCGTATGTGCAGTGCCATGGAGTGAGATCGGTTTGCAGCCTGCCCTCGTATGCACAGTGTAATTTTCTTTACAATTGGTCTGCAGCCTGTCCTCATATCTGCAGTGCCACGAAGTGCACTGTTTGTCTGCTGCCTGTCCACATAAGTGCTCTGCCACAGGCTGTACTATTGGTCTGCCGCCTGTCCTCATATGTGCAGTGCCGTGCCATTTGCCTGCTGCCTGTCCTGTTCTATGCAGTGCCTGGAGCTGTGCTGTTGGTCTGCAGCCTGCCCTCGTATGCGCAGTGCCATTTTCTTTGCTACTGGTCTGCAGCTTGTATGTGCAGTGCCATAAAGTGTGCTGTTTGCCTGCTGCCTGTCCTCTTCCATGCAGTGCCTGAGGCTGTGCTGTTGGTCTGCTGCCTGCACTCGTGCGTGCAGCGCCATGGAGTGCCCACTGTTGTGCTAGCCATGTCCTGTCCGCCTCTTATAGCGCATCAAGGTTCCTTGATTTTCCAGCTATATCTGAGCACAGCCACGTTCTCCTTTCGTGCCGTCAAACACTCCTAAGTATTGCGCAGGCACTTGGGATTGTTCTTTGTCGGGACCAATTACTAACTTTCACCATTATGTTAATATTTCAGCCTCCTGCCCTTTAGAAGCTTTGTGCTCACAGCCTCTGAACAATCTAGGCGAAGCCCGCCATGCTTAACTTCTGTTCCAAGCACATTTCAGCCATGAGCACCGTGGCTGTGCAGTCTCTCTTCGTTAATCGATTCGTTGTGACCAGAATCTGAACTGTGTTCTCGGGTGCTGTACCCTTACAAAGTGAAATATCTTGCACCTTTGACCCTTTGTAAACAGTCCCTTTTTTGTAATTCAGAGATGGGCGCTCTCCTGCTGGAACAGCTATTACGGCTGTACAGCCCAGTTCACGTGGTGACGTATGCGCGTACAGCCAATTAAATGGCATAATTTTTTTATGCCTGCCGGGAGACCTGTTTTTGCGGCCGAAATAGTAAATATCGCGGCTATCGCGCTTTTCAGCCAATTTCGAGATTATTTCGTGAATCGCGAAATGGCGAAATGCTGGAGGGTCTGTTTAAGGTCAGACAATAGATGGTATGGTAGATTAGGAAAAGGGATGTTTGAAGCATAATAAACTGTGCTACCAGCCACGTGTGGGGAAGGCGCCTCGTAGTCTGGCTGTTTGTTGTTAAATTGTAATGGAAGCTTTTACGGTGACCGGTAAACACAGCATGTAGCATATGAATGAGAAGAAACTGGAGTTAGCAGCCGTTTCAGGTCAGATAATAGATAATGTGGTAGATTAGGAAAAGGGGTGCTTGAAGCATAATAAACTGTGCTCCAGGGCAAGAGTTTGCTATGTGGAGTAATGCAGTTAAAAAAAGATGGGCTGCTCTAAGAATGCATTTTGTGAGATTAGATGTTTGTCGATAAATTGTGGGAGAAATGAGCATTTGAACAACAGTCATACTAATTTTAGAAATTGCTGCGCTTACTGCACCGGTAAACCCCTACTTGCGTTGTAAAAAATATATGTTTTAACTAAAGTGGTTGTTTTACAAACATAGCCGCAGTATAGTACAACTAGCACTACTGCACAATAGGAAGGAAACAACAAGCACTTTAAAAACAAAAGTGAAGTACAGCTATGGAAAGCGAGAGGAAAGCCAGATGGCGCCTCATCGCGCGCGGTAAGGGTGCCGCGAGGAAAGCCAGATGGCGGCTGTGTGCGTGCCCGCGCGCGTAACCGTAAGCTTGAGGCCAGCAAAAGCGTGTGGTCGAACTTTTAAAAGCCCACTTACTAAATGTCTCGGCCAGAGCAGCGCATGCGCTGGCTCAGGCGAGACCTAAAAATCACACAAATAACCAAAACGTATTTACTTACCTGTTTACAGGAAATGTCCCAGTGCTGAATTCAGGTATCCAGCACTGAGTAAAAAAAAGTAACGTACAAAGTAACTTACCTGTAATTTACTGAAAAAGCCTATTCATTCCAATGTACTGTATTTGCTAAGTGTTGCAACCTACTGCATTCCCTGTAAATCAAAAAAAGTACAATTTCTATTGCATTTTCAAACTGTTCTACAATCAACTTATTCCTGTAAAGTATTTAATGCTTACTTGTGCCAGGCTCGCTTGGTTCTAAAAAATAAAACAGTATATTTTTTATACAAAAACAATTGGCCTAGAGTTCAGTTCTTGAGTGTGTGAATTCATTTGCTGAGTGTGTACATCAAATGCTTAACACTGTCCTCTGATACTGCCTTACTGCTCGACCACTCTACCAAAAATAGAGTGTAAGGTTCTATCTAACTTTAACCTCTGCCTACCTCTGGGGTCACCTGGACTCTATACACTATACCTCATTTTGGTGTAGTATATATAGAACCAGTTTCCTACATTGGTGGCAGCGGTGGGATATACAACTTGCATTTATTGGACTATTTGGTTACCACCTGATCACACGACAGAACTCTTAAATGGCCTTTAGAATTCTGATTTTTTCAAATTGGCATTTTTTACCAAACTACTAAAAGTCTTGTTAGGGCCTTGCTCAAGTCCCTTTAGAATTTTAGAAAATAAAAAGTCACTGTAGTCAAGGGTAGAGGGGTTAGAATTTGTTTTGTTAGAATGTCTCAAAAACAGAACCCAGCTATTAGTGAAGATAATAATGACATACAGGACATGGTTGAGGAGCTGGACCTCACCCCTTACCTTCACTTGTCTTTCAAGGAAGTAAGGACCTTATGTAAACTTAAAAATATACCAATGGGCCCTCACCCAACCAAACAAAAGCTCCAGGAGCTGCTGGGTGAGTATTCAAAGGCCCACCCCTCTGAAAATGGTGATGACCTGTCAGAGGGAGAAGGTGAGGAGGATGGAGAAAGGTGCCCACCTCCACCACTTCCTAGGGAAGAAAGGAACCCTGTCTACTTCCAAGAATCAACCTCTGGGGACCTAGAGGCCACACAGGTGGCTCAGGCTCTGGTGAGGACATTGAGGACAGCCTCAATGAGGAGGACAGCCTTTTAGCAAGGCTGACCAAAAGACTGGACCTAGAGATCAGACTCCTGGCTCTAGAGAGAAAGAAAGGAGATGGGTTTAGCACCCATCAATGGTGGCAGCAATCAAAATAATAAGGATGAGGAGCAATCTTATAATCCCCAAAGGGATTGTCCCTAAGTATCAGGAGGGTGATGATATCACCAAGTGGATCACAGCCTTTGAAAGGGCTTGTGAAGCCAGAAGGGTGAAGAAGACTTTCTGGGGGGGCACTCCTTTGGGAACTGTTCTCTGGTAACTGCAGAGACAGGCTTCTGACCCTCTCTGGGCCAGATGCTGGGTCCTATGACCTCATGAAGGGAACTCTGAGAGATTTGGACTCACAACTGAGTACAGAATTAGATTCAGGGGGGCTCACAAAACCCAAAACCAATCCTGGATTGATTTTGTAGACTACTCAGTAAAAACACTAGAGGACTGGTTAACTGGAAACAATGTGCATGACTTTAATGGAATTTACAACCTGTTTATGAAGGAACACATTAAGTAATTGCATTGATGAAAAGTTGCATCAGTACCTGGTAGACCTAGGTCCACTTTCTCCCCAAGAATTGGGAAAGAAGGTAGACCACTGGGTCAAAACAAGGGTCACTAGGACGTCCACTGGGGGTGACCAAAAGAAAGTGGTTACAAAGCCTCCCCAGAAGAAAGACAGTGAACCCCTTAAAGATAAAAGTAAGGAGTCCCAGGTAGCCCCCCAAAAACCTGTCCAGGAGGGTGGGCCCAAAGACACCTCACAAACTAAAGCAGGGTACCAAGGTAAGAATTGGGATCCCAACAGAGTATGGTGTCATAACTGCCAAAAGGCAGGACACCACACCAAGGACCCTAGCTGTCCTAAAAACAAAGTCCCTAGCACAGCTCCAGGGGTGACTAGTGTAGCTCCAGGGGTTGCCAGTGTAGCTTTAGAGGAGGGGTCCTCAGATGAGGAAGTCCTCCTAGCCTTCAACTGGAAAATGGGCCCAAGAGGTAAGCTGGAAGTTCCAGAGTGGAGTAGACACTTGCACCACCTACTGGTGAATGGAATCCCAGCCACTGCCCTGAGAGATACCTGTGCCAGTCACACTGTGGTGCATGACAGGTTGGTTCTCTCAAACCAGTATGTCCCAGGGGAAACAAGAAGAGTAAGGACTGTCCCGGGGGGGGGGGGGGGGAGCTCACTGTTAGGCCTGTGGCTGTAGTGCTCCTAGAAGTAGCTGGGTCCCTTAGATGGAAAAAGGTGGTAGTCAGTAAAGACCTCCCCCTTGATTGTCTCCTGGGGAATGACCACCCTGAGGTTGGTCTACGCCAAAGAGAGGTACTGGTCCAGTGCCAGACCTCACCCAAGAAACCTGGGGGGGCTCAACTTGCAGTTAGTGCAGCTATGCCCCAAAAGAAAAAGAAGAAACAGTGTAGGAAAGGTGGGCAACTGTTAGCCACAGTTCCAGTGGGCCAGGGAGATTCTATCCCAGTAAGGGAGAACTCCAAAAGTGGCACTGGTAAAGTCCCCCCCTAGCCAACAAAAAGACCTGATTAGTCAGGCAACTGTCCAGCCTGAGTTGGTGGCTCCTCAGCTGGCAGAACCAAGGGTGGAGGAAGGGTGTTCACTACCAAGTGTAGTGACCCCCCACCCTAAAAAAGCAGACAGGCAACCAGAACCCCAAGAAGCCTGTAAGGTAGCCACTTCACTTACCAGTGAGGAGCTAAAGGGGTGGTTCTGGGCACTGACAGCTGTCAGTAGCCTCTGCTGGGTGTTAGCCTTTATGGCAGCACTGTCCTTGGCATGGTGGCCTAGCCCTCTGCCAAATAGCAAGTTAGGCCCCCTGACCCTTTTGGTCATGGTGGGGTTGCTCAAGCTGTGGGTGACCTCTGTGGGTAAGCTGGGCTTTGCCCTGGCTAGGTTAGAATTTGCAGAGGTGGGCACCTCTGAACCAAAACTAAACAGATGGGGTGAAGACACTAAAGAGCTAGGAAAGGAGCATTGGGACTTAGGTCCTGAAACTGTTGAGGTAGGCCAGCTCCCCAAAGGGACAGACCTGGACAGAAGGATGTAAGGCAGAGTAGGCCCTGCAACTTTCAAACCACTTCCTCTACCCTTCCTCGCCTGAAGGACTAGGAAGACTCTCCCAGCTTTGGCAGAGTCTCCTGGCCTTTGGGCTGGGGGGGGGGAGGGGGGGGGGGGGCTTGTGTAGGAAAGTGGGTTTCTGTTGCAGTAACCCCCCCACTTTTTGCCAGGCTACTGATGCACTTTTTCTTGGTGTGCCCTGGGTCCCTGCCAATCAGGTTCCCAGGGCCTGTGTTCTTTCCCCAAAACTAACCCAATTGGCATCTATGGCCACAGGTCAGCCCCTGGTAAATGGTACCACAGGTACCCAGGGCACTGTGACCAGGGAAGACCTAAGGGCTGCAGCACTTATTGTGCCACCCTTAGAGGCACTGTACCTTTGCACACACTGCCTTTGCAACCTGCGTGTTTTGGTGCTAACAAAGTGAAGAGTCGACATGGCACACATCCCTGTGTGCCATGCCTACAAACCACTGCCCTGGCATAGATCAGTCACCCCTCTAGCTGGGTGCACTATGCCAGTGGTGAGGGTACAGGTGCATGAGCCCTGTACCCCCCTACAGTACCCAGGTCCATTCCTGGGCACTGTAAGTGCAGTGCTGCCATTAAGAGTATATGGTGCTGGGAGGTCGTCATTACGAACTCCACAGCACCATAATGGCTACACTGAAAACTGGGAAGTTTGGTATCATACTTCTCAGCACATTAAACCCACACTGATGCAAGTGTGGGATTTAATGAAAAATGCACACATAGGGCATCTCAGAGATGCCCCCTGAAAACGAACCCACCTCTAGTGTCCCGACTGAGTGGCTGCTTAGGCTGCCATCAACAGACATGTTTCTGGACCCCTGGGTCGAGACCCTGCTGCTCTCGGGGGCCTGAAACAATGCACAGCCTGGGACGAGTTGCCAAGTCTCCTCCCCCAGGATGGGCAGGGTTCACGAAGGGGAAGCTTCAAAGGCATGCTGCCTTTGTGAGCCTCCCCAGGCCATTTGCTGCTTTCAGCAACTGGTCCCCACTGGTTCTACCCCCTACTTTGGGCGGGAGAACCGGCGGGAAAAACAAGTGAGGGAAAGAGGTGTGTCCACCTCTGCCAACTCCACCCCTCAGGTGGGGGAGGCGAGGTGAAGCACAACTCAGTCCCCGCCATCTTGAGGATGGGGGGGACCCAACCAACCAAGGACAGGCTCCTGCTCCCCTCCCAATGGAGGGTGGCACGATAGGGGGTTTACCCACCCCAGGGAAGGGACCCATTGGTCCCTGCCCTTTACCTACCTGTAACGCCCCTAATTCTAGTAATTAGGGGGCACCCTGAACCTTTCTTCCTCAGATCCAGCCTGACAACGAGAAGAAAAGAAGGACGAAGAGCCGTGCAGAGCTAACAAGAGGATGACGCCCACTGACTTGGCCCCAGCCCTACAGGCCTGTCTCCCCTCGAACCTGCTCCTGCGAAATCCCGGCGTGTCCTGCAGCCAGCAACCTCAAAAACCCCGGAGGACCTGCCTGCCTTCACTTCCAAGACTGCTTCTCCCGTGAACACCGGACTTGTTCAAACTGCAGCTTCTGGCTCCGGCCGGATACCGCGAATCCAGCCCACTCTGCACCCGCCGAACCCGGCCCGAGCTAGAGTGGAAAAACCCCACGAGGTGGTCACCCCGGCGATCCTGACCCGAGATCCGGCGACTCCTGACCTACCTCAAGCCTCCAGACGACGCCTGCAGCCTCAATCCAGAGAATCCCCTCTACCGCGACCAGAGCGGGTAAGACTTTCCGACGTCCCAAGGCACCCCTGCACAGGACGCCCCACGGCCTTGTGTGTCCAAACCAACAGTGCCTAACCAACCCAAGACATCCCAACTTACCCCTCGAAGTGGTGGTCGCACCCAGAAGATCCTCGTCCTAGAGCCTGCCGTGTTTCTTCTAACCGGAGGTTCTTCATTGAAGACAGGGCACCCGACCTCAAAACAGCACCCTGCACCCGGCCGCCTTAGTGCCGCTGAGGGTGCACCTTTGGTGCCAATTTGGTTCCCTATTTGCCCTGTCCTAAACCCTAGCTTTGCTCCCACAACCCAGTGGCCTACTTGCCAGCAGCCACCAACCGGAGGCCCCCTATCCTCCACAGGATAACATTGGGCCTCAACACTCTGCACCCGGCCGCCCTAGCGCCGCTGAGGGAGAAACAAAAGTGCATCACTGACCCTGGGGACCCCCGAGTCTAACCCCAGAACCTTAACTCCCACAGTCGATTATTTACCTGTGAGCCGATAACCTGTTTTTCCTCCATATGATAACATAGAAACTTTTTGGAAGAAAATTGTCAAAGTGTGGAGTTTTGAAATCTAAAAATATGCTTTAAAAATCGCACAAATAACCAAAACGTATTTACTTACCTGTTTACAGGAAATGTCCCAGTGCTGAATCCAGGTATCCAGCACTGAGTAAGAAAAGTAACGAGAAAAGTAACTTACCTGCAATTTACTGAAAAAGCCTATTCATTCCAATGGACTGTATTTGCTAAGTGTTGCATACTACTGCTCCCCTGTAAATCAAACAAAGTACAATTTCTATTGCATTTTGCAACTGTTCTATATCCAGTAACTTATTACTGAAAAATATTTAATGCTTACCTGTGCCAGACTTGCTTGGTTCTAAAAATAAACAGTATATTTTTTATACAAAAACAATTGGCCTAGAGTTCAGTTCTTGTGTGTGAATTCATTTGCTGACTGAGTGTACATCAAATGCTTAACACTGTCCTCTAATACTGCCTTACTGCTCGACCACTCTACCACAAATAGAGAGTAAGGTTCTATCTAACTTTAACCTCTGCCTACCTCTGGGGTCACCTGGACTCTATACACACTATACCTCATTTTGGTGTAGTATATATAGAGCCAGTTTCCTACACCCCCCCACACAGGACACTGTAGCACCGCACCTCCTCCGCACTACCACTGTTCCCCCAATTTGTAACTCAGTCTACTGCTAGTTTGCCAATGTCTATCTACATGAACATTCACCCACAGCTCATTGAAGCAGACCCGTTAACAGAAATACACCCATCCACTCTGACGAGCCGGGACGGGCTGCAGTTTGTTCTGTGATAAAACTAGGAACCATATGGGTAGCCATTCCTGGGCTACCAGAAGCGCTGAAATGCCATGTCCATAGCAAACTGAACGCTATAAAACACTAATAACATTATATACATGTATGGTGCACACAGTTATAGTTTGATATAAATGCAATCCTTTTTCCCTCTTCTAGCCCTCCGCTATTCTTCTGAATCCAAATAACTGACTAACCTATCCACCACTCAAATTACTTTCATATTTCACTATACTAATTCAACACTAATCCTTTATGGGTTCCGGCATAGCGTGCTACTCGCCGAAAAAGCGCTTCGACGCCTCGTCAGGGTTAGTAAGCGCCATATAAATGCTAATAAAACACAATACAATACATTGTCGTAAAGAGGGGAAGGCTTTGCAGGGTAAAGATCAAGGTCGTTGTCTGTACGTGAATCCGTGTTCTAATCCTTCCAAGGGTCTATTGGTTAAATATTGTCTATCCACCCCCCCTCCCCCTCCCCCATCTCCATCATCATCATCATCATCATCAGGTGGTGGTGGAGAGTTAGTTGGTGTAGTCGGTATATGGTGTAAAGGTGGAGAACTTGGTGTAGGGGAAGTGGTGGAGATGGGGAGGGGTTAGTACCTACATCCTCTTCAAAAGAATATGGTAAAGGGTGTCCTCTGACTCAGGTTTGCGTTTGAGGTGATTTAGTAAAAACATGTCCTGTATGTGGATTTATATCAAGTTCCTTTTGTTTTGGGTGTGATTTGGGTGTTATGGCTTCGAAAATCGGATCCTGCAGCTTTGGAGGAATAGTTTTAGGTTTCGGCGCAGAGGATTTGGGTGCCGGGATAGAATGACTTTTCGGCGCCGAAGTTTTTGGTGCTGAAGGAGGTTTCACTTTTGGTGTCAATGATTTCGGCTTCGAAGCGGTTTTAGGTTCAGTGACGTGTTTCGGTGGCGAGCCGGAGGGCAGGGCGTCTAAAACATCTTGTTGGTGCCGACCGTGGCCCGTAGGCAGGGGTGGGACCGAAGCCTTTTGTTTCGGCTGAGTTGGAGTTTGGGTCAAGGGACGTTTGGTACTCACGGGACGTTGACCTTGTGGCAAGTCTTATTCCAACTCGGAGTCCGATTCTGGAATGGAGACAAGTTCTTCTTGTTCTTCCTCGCCCCTTGTGCGTCAAATACTTGCTCAGATTCATCGCCGAAGTTCGGTGTGTATTCGACGTTTCGGTGCGCGGATACTTGGCATGGCACCGAGGGCAGAATTTGAATGGAGTCCGCTCCATCGACTGCGAAGTGGACCGATGCGGTTAGGTCGGACAGCCTTCCCGAGGATCTTCGATCGAAATAGAGGTTTGCCTCGACGGATACGATAAACGGAGAAGTGGGATACGCGTTCGAAACAATACCGACGCAGGTAGAGTGTGCACCGAGGGGAAACCGAAGAAACTGTTTCGGAGCGCAGCAATACACGTCCGAACCCAAAGGCGAAAAAAAAAAAAAAAATCTAACAATGGAGTCGATGCCCATGCCCACTATCACTCAAAGGAGGAGTCACCTACCTCATGACTGGAAAGACTTCTTCGAAGAAAAACAACTTGCAAACATCCGGACCCAACACTAGATGGCAGGAGTATGCAAAGCATGTGATCTACAGCTCAAATGCCTCAAACCAATGTATCCCCAAACTGTGGGTCGCAAGTCGATAAAGATTCCTTTAAATTATGTACTTATTTTGTCACATTTGCTGCACTTCAATATGGAGGTTGTAGGAAGCTGGCTCTGTATATACATTACCAAAGTAAGGTACAGAGTGCACAGAGTCAATTAGAATACCAAAGGTAGGCAGAGGTAAAAGTAGATAGCACCTTACTATCTATTTGTGGTAGTGTGGGCGAGCAGTAAGGCTTTATCAGAGGGTGTGTTGAGCATTTATTGTACACGCTCAGGCAAGAAATGATATCACACACTCCAAGACTGAATTCAGACCAATTGGTTTGTATAAATATTATTTAGTAGTATTTTATTTCCTAGAACCAAGCCAGGCCTGTAAAGGTAGTATAATAATACTTTGCAATATTTATGCAATAAATTACAGTTGAATGCAGGTTCAATGCAGTTGGTTGATTTACAGGTAAGTCAACAATCAAAATTACTTTTCAGTTACTTTGTAGATTACAATACAAGTTACTTCTTGAATTACTTTAAGTTACTTTTGCTACTCAGTGGGATATGCCTAGATATCACACTGGGACATTTCCTGGACAAAAGGCAAGTAATTCAGTTTTTACACATTTGCAGTTTCTTAGGATTTTCATACAACCCACACTTAAAAGATTTTTCACAGAAAAGCAGTCCTATGGGAGAAAACAGTGTTATCGTGTAGGAAGCTGGCTCTGTATATACTATACCAAAATGAGGTATAGTGTGCACAGAGTCCAGTGGAACCCCAAAGGTAGGCTGAGGTAAAAGCAGATAGCACCTTACTCTCTATTTGTGGTAGTGTGGGTGAGCAGTAAGGCTTTATCAGAGGGTAGTGTTAAGATTTTGTTGTACACACTCAATAAGCAAATGATGTCACACTCAAAGACTGAACTCAGACCAATTGTGTTTGTATCACAAATATTTATTTTATTTCTAGAACCAAGCCAGGCCTGGTGCAGGTAAGTGAAATAAATGCTTGGCAAAATCTTATGCAATGTTTTACAATTGAATGCAGGTTCAAATGCAATTGATTGGAATACAGGTAAGTTAAAATGTCGAAAGTACTTTTCAGATTACTTTTCAGTTACTTTTTAAGTTACTTTTTCTACTCAGTGTGATATGCCTAGATATCAAACTGGGACATTTCCTAGAGAAAAGGTAAGTAAAATCAGTTTTGCACAGTTGTAGTTTTTCAGCTTTTCATACAAATCAACTCCACACTTGGAACATTTTTCAAGTGAGAACAGTCAATGTAATCCTATGCAGAGAAATGAAGCTATCGGTTAACAGATAAGTACTCGGTCTTTGGGGTTGTTTCTGGCGTTAAAACAAGTGTTCCCCCAGGGTCAAGGATGCACACTTGAAACCCCCTCAGCTGCACTAGGGCGGCCGGGTGCAGAGGCCCAATGTTATCCAATGGGGGATAGGGGGCCTACGGTTGGTGGCTGCTCACAAGCAGGCAACAGGGTTGTGGGAGCAAAGCTCCTGGTGTTAGGCTCAGGGGGATCCGAGTTAGCACACAAGGTACAGCCACAGCGGCGCAGGGGCGGCGGGCTGCTGTTTTGGTGTCGGGTGCCCTGTTGATTTCAATGGGGATTCTCCGGGTGCAACAAAGACTGCAGGCTCGGGGATGAAGATCTTCTGGAGGTGACCACCGGTTGGAGAGGTAAGTTGGGAATCCTGGGGATGCTGGGACACTGTTGGTTGGGCCACACAAGGCCGTGGGACGTCGGGTGCAGGGGTGTCTTTAGGCGTCGGGTTTTCTTACCAGCTCTAGTTGCGGTCAGGGGGGATCCTCCAGAAAGAGGCTGCAGACTTCGCTTGGAGATTCAAGGCAGGTCAGAGATCACCAGATCTCAGGTCAGGATCGCCAGGGAGACCTCGTGGTGTTGGGCCATTAGAACTCGGGCCGTGGGCTTCGGGTGCAGACTCGCGGATTTGTCAGGAGCCAGAGTCTGTGGGTGAACAAATCCGGTGTTCAAGGGAGACAAAGTCTTTCTTGTAGAAGGCAGGGCAGGCCCTTCGGGTTCTTGAGGCTGCTGGCTGCAGGACATACCGGGATTTCGCTGGAGCAGGTTCGAGGTGGGGACAGACCGGTAGGGCTGGGGCCAAGTCAGTGGGTGTCGTCCTCTTCTAAGTTTCAGCACAGCTCTTCGGTCCTTCTCTTCTTCTAGGTCAGTTCTTGTCCGAGGAGGCAAGGTTCAGGGAGGCCCCTAAATAATTTAGGGGTGTTACAGGTAAGTAAAAAGTTGGGACCAATGGGCTCCTTCCTTGGGGTGGGTACACTCAAGTTGGCTGGATCCCCCATCTGCAAGATGGCAGGGACTGAGTTGCGCTTCACCTCGACTCCCCCACCTGAGGGGTGGGGTTGGCAAAGGTGGGCACACCTCCCTTCCTAACTTTGTTTTCCTGCCAATTCTCCCGCCTAAAGTGGGAGTCAGAAACGATGGGAGTCCGAACCGGTGGGGGCCAGTTGCTGGAAGGTGCAAAGGCCTGGGGAAGCTCACAAAGGCGGCAAGCCTTTGAAGCTTCCCCTTCGTGGACCTTGCCCATCCTGGGGGAGGAGGCTTGGCACCTCGTCCCAGGATGTGCATTGTTGCACAAGTTACTAACTTGTGTAACGATATATCTGTAAGAGACAGTAGTTAGTGACAGATTCCTTACCTTAGAATATCCCCAGGCTGGATCCGGAAAGTTTTTTGCGTAGCAGTACCCTTGCGCGTCGGTAGGCGGCGTCGTGCGCCTCCGCGTCAGTCGTCGGCGTCGTGGTCGCCGGGATGATGTCACGGGCAGTACTTAGACGCTGCCCCTGCGCGCTGACGTCAGTTCTGTACACGACTTTCCGCGCCAGGAACGCAGAGCCATGCAAGAAGCTGACATAGGTGTCTGAAAAATACTAGGGCCCTGAAAGGGATGTCCTTAACCCTAGAAATCAGTTCGCAGAACGGGGAGGATGGGTGGGGCCGTAAGGAATCTGTCACTAACTACCGTCTCTTACAGATATATCGTTACACAAGTTAGTAACTTGTGCATCTGAAAGAGACACGTTAGTGACAGATTCCTTACCTTAGAATAGATACCCCAGCAATACCAACCCCGGTGGTGGGTCTGCGAACAAAGATCAGACAAGGAAGTCCTGGAGGACAGAACGGCCAAAGAAGCCGTCCCTCCGGACCGGACTGTCAAGGCAGTAATGCTTTGTAAACGTGTGCAGCGAGGCCCACGTAGCTGCCTGACAGATATCCTGCAGCGGAACACCGCCGCCCAAAGCCGTGGTAGCAGCCGTTGCCCTGGTGGAATGGGCACGCAGCCCAACAGGAGGCTCCTTCTTAGCCAAAGAATAGCAGGCTTTGATACACAAGGTTACCCAGCGGGAGATGGTTCTCTTGTGCACCGCCCGACCTTTTTGGCGCCCACGTAGCCAACAAAGAGCTGGTCATCCACCCGGAAATGGTGTGCGGTCGATGTAAAAGGAAAGCGCACGTTTTGGGTCCAGACGGTGGAGCCTCTCTTCCTCTCTGGAAGGAGGCGGAAAGAAGGTGGGCAAAGTGATGGTCTGCCCAATGTGGAAGGCAGTAACCACCTTTGGCAAGAAGGACGGACGCGTCCTAAGAACAACCTTGTCTGGATGGACAGACAGAAAGGGAGGTTTGCATGATAGAGCCTGGAGCTCACCCGCCGAGCGGAGGTGATGGCCAGCAGAAAGGCTGTCTTCAGAGTAAGAAGACGAAGAGGACAGTTATGGAGAGGCTCAAAGGGAGCGCACATAAGAAAGGTAAGAACCAAGTTCAAGTCCCACTGAGGCATCACAAACGGAACAGGAGGGAAGAGGTGTGTAATGCCTTTTAGAAACCTGTTAACAGGGGACTTGAAAAGGGAGGGCTGATCAGGAAGCCTGAGGAAGGCCGAGATGGCACAAAGATAGCCCTTGATGGTACCCAGGGCAGAACCCTGTTGGGCCAGGGAAAGAAGGAACAGGAGAACCTCAGAGAGAGGGGCAGAAAGGGGATTCACAGCCTTTGCTGTGCACCATGCCACAAACTTGTTCCACCTGCAGGCGTATACCACCTTAGTGGAGGGACGCCTGGCTGCCAGAATCACATCACAAACTTCGGGAGGCAAGTCGAAAGGAATCAACTGCCGCCGCTCAATCTCCACGCAAGCAGGTGTAGACTGGACAGGTTCGGGTGGAGGACCGTCCCCTGCTGCTGCGGCAGAAGATCCTCCCGAAGAGGCAGACGGATCGGGGGATCTACGCTCATACTGAGTAGCTCGGGATACCAAACTCTTCGAGCCCAGTCCGGAGCCACGAGAATGACTTGGGCCCGGTCGTGCCGAATCTTCTTCAACACTCTGGGTAGAAGTGGTAAAGGCGGAAAGGCGTACAATAGACCGCAACTCCACTCGTGACGAAAAGCGTCGCCGAGCGAGTGCCGCCTTGGAAATTCCAACGCGCAGAACTGATGATATTGCGCGTTCTCTTCGGTGGCGAATATATCTAACCAAGGCTCTCCCCACTGTAGAAAGAGTCCTTGCGCCACTTCCGAGTGAAGACGCCATTCGTGATCCATCATGCACCTGCGGCTGAGTTCGTCCGCCCTGGCGTTCAGGGAACCTGCCAGGTGTTGAACCATCAGGAACATGCCCTGATGTTCCAGCCATGTCCAGAGGCGCAGATCCTCCTGACAAAGGGTCCACAACCCCACCCCGCCTTGTTTGTTGCAATACCACATGGCGGTGGTGTTGTCTGTGAACACCTGCACTACCTTCCCTTTGACAGAGGGAAGGAATGCCTTGAGTGCAAGTCGGATCGCCCGGAGCTCCAGAAGGTTGATATGGAGCCGGGACTCCGCCGGAGACCAGAGGCCTCTGATCTCCGCCTCTCCCATGTGACCGCCCCATCCCAGAAGGGACGCGTCCGTCACAACTGTGTGCTCTGGCTGGGGAAGGGAGAGGATCTGCCCATGACCCATTGCCGGTTCGAGAGCCACCACTGCAACTGTAGTGCAGTCCCCTCCGAGATCTGGACGTGATCGGACAGGTTGCCCTGGTGCTGCGCCCACTGGAACTTCAGGTCCCACTGCAGAGCCCGCATATGCCATCTGGCATGATTGACCAGCAGGATGCAGGAGGCCATGAGGCCCAGCAGCCTCAGGGTCATCCGTACCGAAACCCAGGATAAAGGCTGAAAGATCGGAATCATAGCCCGAATATCCCGGACTCGCCGTTCGGGAGGATAGGCCCGAAACTGCGTTGTGTCCAGAACTGCTCCGATGAAAAGGAGCGGTGGAGAAGGAATCAGATGCGACTTCGGCACATTGATGGAGAACCCCAGCGAGTGCAGGAGTTCGGCCGTAGTCTGGAGGTGGGAGACGACTGCCTGGGACGAGCCCGCCTTCAGCAACCAGTCGTCGAGGTAGGGGAAGACTGGAAACCCTGCCCGGCACAGATGAGCTGCGACCACCGCCATCACTTTCGTGAACACCCGAGGGGCGCTTGTCAGGCCAAAGGGGAGCACGGTGAACTGAAAATGCTCGAGGCCTACCGTGAACCGCAGGTAACGCCGGTGGGCCGGCAGGACGAGGATGTGAAAATAAGCGTCCTGCAAGTCCAACGCTACCAACCAGTCTCCAGGGTCGAGGGCAGTCAAGACCTGAGCTAGGGTGAGCATCTTGAACTTCTCCTTCCGGAGGAAGCGATTGACGTTCCGGAGGTCCAAGATAGGACGCATGTCCTCCTTGTCCCTTTTGGGCACCAGGAAGTAGTGGGAGTAGCAACCACGCCCTACTTCTGGGGTCGGAACATGCTCGATGGCCCTCTTGGCCAAGAGGGCCGTGACTTCCTTCTGCAGAAGTACCAAGTGATCCCCTGACATGCGGTGGAATTGAGGTGGCATGGCTGGGGGGTGGTCTCGAAGGGGAGGGAGTAGCCCCTTCGGACAATGTCCAAGACCCACCTGTCCGAGGTGATGGGACGCCAGTGAAGGTGACGGCGGACCCTGCCCCCTACTGGCGTGCTGTGCACCGGAAAGGAGGGACTAGGAGGGCTTGGAGGCCGCGGACGGGTTGGAGGTGGTGGCCTGACCCGCACGCTGGTTGCCCGAACCGCCACGGCGGTATCCACGTCCTCGGCCACGCGTAGACGCTTGCTGTGCGGGCCGGTGGCTGGGCAGCTGGCGTGACTGGGCGCCCCTTCCGTGGCCACGAAAGGGGCGAAAAGCAGAGGTGAGCGGAGGGCGTACAACAGAAAGGCCCAGGGACTTGGCCGTAGCCCGTGAGTCCTTAAACCGCTCCAGCGCATGGTCTGCCTTTGAACCAAAAAGACCGACTCCATCAAAGGGCATGTCCATGAGTGTATTCTGGACATCACCCGAGATACCAGTTGTTCTCAGCCAGGCGTGGCGACGTAGCGCCACCGTCGTTGCAAGCGATCTGCCCAGCGAGTCGGCGGTATCAAGGCCACAACGGATGGTGTATTTAGCCGCATCTCGCCCTTCCGCAATGGCGCGGGTAAGCAGTGTCTGGACCTCCTCAGAACACTGCGGCAAAACAGCCGCCACCGAATCCCACAGGGAGTGGGTATATCGGCCCAAAAGGCAAGCGGTGTTGACGGACCGCAAGCCAGCACTGGAGGAAGAAAAGCCTTCTTCCCAAATTGGTCCAGGCGTTTGGATTCCCTATCCGGAGGGGCGGTAGGGAAGGCGGTTTGGGAGGCAGAGGCTTGGACAACCAAGCTCTCAGGGGTGGGGTGTTGGGAGAGAAACAAGGGGTCGCCCGGAGCAGGGCGATGGCGTCGGGCCACGTTCCTATCCACAGGAGCCCCTGTGGTGGGTTTGGACCAGGCACCCAAAAGAACGTCAGTGAGTGCATCATTAAACGGCAGCACAGTCTCCGAAGAGGAAGCCGCCGGCTGAAGCACTTCTGTCAGGAGGTTAGTCCTGACGGCCACAGTAGGCAACTGGAGATGTAAGGCTCCAGCTGCTCTACGCAACACCGTTGCAAAATTAGCCCCCTCCTCCGTAGCCACGGGAGGAGACAGCATGCCAGTGTCAGGGTAGGTGTCTAGACCACTGGTATCCCCAAGTTCCTCAGCCCGGTCCGGATCAAACTCACACTGTTGTGTGAGAGGGTCCTCAGACCCCTCCCAGCTCTCCTGGTCCTCCTCTTGTTCAAAATATGGAGGAGGGACATTTGGGACCCAAGGTCTCATCGGCGCCGGAGTCGAGCGACGTCGGTCCGGCTCCATGTCCGGAGCCGGAGAGAGCCGGGGACCGACGCTGTCCGGAGCCCCGGACGGCGACAGGAACGGCACCGGGGACATCGGCGGAGGCGTGGTTAGGTCAACCGGCGTCGATGGGGGTTGCAGTACCACCGGAGCCGGGATCGGGGCCGAGGCCGGGATGAAGGCTGGTGGGACAGGCGGCGCCGGGACCGGAGTCGACGGCAGCGCCGGGGCAACCCCATCAGGGCCCGCGGGGCCCGAAGGCGCACCGGAGGGACCTGAAGGCCCGAAGAGGCGGGCCATGGCCGACAGGAATTCCTGTATTTCGGCCGGAGTCGCCCCCGACCCCGGAAAGAACGGGTAATTCGGGGCGGCTCTACAGGCATGTCCGGGGCCGCGGGGGTGGGGACAGTGCCGACTGGGGCCTCAGCCGAGTCACGAGACCGGCGAGGCGAGTCTTAGAGCGATGACGCCTCTTAGACTTCTTGTGCTTCGACTTACCGGAGGAGCGCGAAGACTTGGATTCCGACGAACGGCGGGGACTCCGCGACCGGCCCCTCGACCTCTCCCGGGACCGGGGCTTGGTGCGGCGCGGAGCCGACTGCCGGACCTCGAGCAGCTTTCGAGACCGCTCTCGCAAAGCTTTCGGATGAAGTTTCCGGCAGTCAGGGCACGACTTCGTGTCGTGGTCTCGGCCGAGACAGAAGAGACACTCGAGATGCGGGTCCGTGATCGACATCATGCGACCACAGGCCTCGCAGGGCTTAAAGCCGGGCATCCCTACGACACCTTAGGAGTCGTGAAGACTCGTTGAAGAAACAGTGAAAAAATTCACAAAAAGATAGTCAAAAAGTGACTAGGGCACTGCTCTTCCCGGATCTGCGCTTACTGGCGCGGAAAAAGAAGAACTGACGTCAGCGCGCAGGGGCGGCGTCTAAGTACTGCCCGAGACGTCATCCCGGCGACCACGACGCCGACGACAGACGCGGAGCCGCACGACGCCGCCTACCAACGCGCAAGGGTACTGCTACGCAAAAAACATTCTGGATCCAGCCTGACGCCTGGGGATATTCTAAGGTAAGGAATCTGTCACTAACGTGTCTCTTTCAGATTCAGACCCCCGAGAGCAGAATGTGCTGAGAAGTTTGATACCAAACTTGCCAGTTTTCAGTAAAGCCATTATGGTACTGTGGAGTTCGTAATGACAAACTCCCAGCACCATATCTCTAACAATGTCTAAGAATTCGCTTAGACACTGTAGGGGTACAGGGGTCATGCACCTGTACCCTCACCACTGGTATAGTGCACCCAGCTAGAGGGGTGGCTGACCTATGCCAGGGCAGTGGGTTGTAGGCATGGCACGCAGGGATGTGTGCCATGTCGACTCTTTCACTTTGCTCTGCACCAAAACACGCAGCCTGCAAAGGCAGTGTGAGAGTGTAAAGGAACAGGACCGCCAAGGGTGGCACAATAAGTGCTGCAGCCCTTTGAGGCCTTCCCTGGCCACAGAGCCCTTGGTACCTGTGGTACCATTTAGAAGGGACTGACCTGTGGCCAAAAAGTGCCATTTGGGCTTGGTTTCAATGCAGTTTCGGGAAAGAACATTGGCCCTGGGTACCTGGTTGGCAGGAACACAGGGCACACTCAGTTTAAGTACATCAGCAGTTTAGCAATATGTGGGGGAAAACATGCAAAAAGAGGGCACTTTCTTACATATCGGTTTATCTGCAAGTACTTAGGTTTTGGAGTTGGTATTCTGGGGTAAGAACCAGGGTTTCCCCAGGGTCGAGGATGCACTCTCAAACCACACTCGGGGTGTGAGAAAGTGCCCTCTTTCTGCATGGTTGCCCCCACTTTTTGCTGAATTGCTGATGTGCTTTGACTGAGTGTGCCCTGGGCTCCTGCTAAAGATGCCCCCTGAAAACTAACCCACCTCTAGTGTCCAGGCTGAGTGGCTGATTTCAGCTGACCCCACCAGACATGTTGCTGGACCCCTGGGTCGAGAGCCTGCTGCTCTTCCTGAAACAATGCACATCCTGGGACGAGGTGCCAAGCCTCCTCCCCCAGGATGGGCAGGGTTCACAAAGGGGAAGCTTCAAAGGCTTGCCGCCTTTGTGAGCTTCCCCAGGCCACTTGCTGCTTTCAGCTTAACTGTGTGCTAGAACAAGTCAAAGTCGTCACTTTTCTCAGGAAACAATTCCAATTTAATGCTCTGTAATAAGATATATAGCGCTTGACTCATTCCAGTATTCCGAGGCATGCACAGCAGCAATGGATCAGAGATCCATATGAAGATTTTTTTTTTTTTTTTTTTAAATAAACAGCCAACACGTGTTTCGCCCCTTACAACGGCCGTCTGGCCATGGGGCTTCCTCAGGGTGTTATATTTAATACTTTTAGATCAAATCCTTCTTGTTTCTGCTTATTTAAAAATTTGATAATGAAAATGAAGGTTACGTCCAGTCGCTGGCGATTAATTCTTATCCATCGGCAACTGGTCCCCACTGGTTCTGACCCCCACTTTGGGAGGGAGAACCGGCGGGAAAAACAAGGGAGGAAGAGAGGTGTGCCCACCTCTGCCAACTCCACCCCTCAGGAGAGGAAGCACAACTCTCAGTCCACGCCATCTTGAAGATGGGGGGACTCAGCCTACCAGGGACAGGCTCATGCCCCCCTCCCACTGGAGGGTGGCATAATAGGTGCTCATGCAACTGTAGCCTCACCAGGGTATTTTGCATCCAGCTAGAGGGGTGTCTTACCTATACCATAGGCAGTGGGTTGCAGTCATGGCACACAGGTATGTGTGCCATGTCGACTCTTCACTTTTCTCTGCACCAAAACACGCAGCCTGTGTGTGTGTTAAGGTACAGGACCTCTAAGGGTGGCACAATATGTGCTGCAGCCCTTAGAGGCCTTCCTTGGTCACAGTGCCCTTGGTACCTTTTTACAAGGGACTGACATGTGGCCAGAGAAGTGCCAATTGGGGTACAAGGTACAGTTTTGGGAAAGAACACAGGCCCTGGGAACCTGATTGGCAGGGACCCAGGGCACATCAAGTCAAAGTGCATCAGTAGTCTGGCAAAAAGTAGGGGGGTTACTGCAACAGAACCCCAGCTTCCTACAGAGGTCAAATGTCAGGCTATGTCTTCTGACAAACTGTTGCTTTTTTAACATAGGGACTGGTGTTTACTGACTCCTCTCACTCTGCAGTCGGAGAAAGTAAACGAAATTATCTAGCAATCTTGCTGGGGTACAGATATGCATAAAAAGGAAAGGCCGTTGAATGTTTGTTTTTTTAACAACAAAATTTAGATACCTGTAAGAGAACTGTACACATTCAGCAGTTAGGGAGGCAAAAACTGAAGTCTTTTTGCAACAATTTCGAAGTGTGATGAAAACAACGATTTTAAAAGGATCAAAACTTATCTAGGCACTTTACTTGGTGGTGCACAAATGATAAATATTCACTGAAACACAATTTCCACACCTCATGATTTGCGTGCAATATAGTTTTATCAAAACAATTGTCTGTTCAAATCTAGTGGACATTTCAATGGAAAATGTGCCGTCTGTAAATGACAGTGCACTATCACACAATACTTTAGTTACATATAAAAAAATCAAAGCTACGAGGGTAGCGAAAATTTGTAAAATGTAATATCCATAGAAGAATAACTATGCATTAAGATCCAGGCAAGCAGTGGTGAATTATTCAAGCGTTTATGACTATCAATGAAAATGCAGAACCTCAAATTCCAACAACCTTGACTGACCATGCTTATCTGTCATTGCCTCATGTGACCAGGATGCTATGCCTCAAAGCCATGTCTATCGAATAGTTGCTAGGACCATACCACTCATGCACATAACATCCATAACACATTAAGCAGCTCACTTACAGTGTGGAACCACAGATAAAGCGGGCAAAAAGATACCACAGAAGGATAACCTCCCTGTCCTCACACAGCCATCACTCAGAGGAGGAATACAAGTTGCTAGTTAGACGTTCAACCACATAGACAAACAACCCCCGGCTCATCCCAGCCTCCTGCTTGATGAATCCAACACAACTGGCTTGCAATGGACAACCATCCATCAACATTCACAAACTATTTAGACAATGTGATCTCTAAAGATTCCAAACAAGTTAGGACAATTTAGTCACACCTCCAAATCAATAACTATCACTAATCACTACATAGAACTGTATAGTTACAAATCAGAATAGTCAGGAAAGACATGTTGAGACAGCCGACAGCACTAAGATCCACCTTGGTTGCATAGTAAGGCTGAAGAAATACAAGTAAGGTTAAAGTAGGGAATTTAAGAGCATAACATTTACTCAGTAAAAGCATTTTGGCACTGAAGTTGAAACAGCAAAAACTGTAGAACAAGAAAGAACATTAGTTATCAGTTCAAAGAAGAACCGTGAAGCATGTACTATACCTTCACCTTCTCCTGGTGTCGAAGGATCATGTAAGCCACACGCACATGCATCGCACACCATTTCCCAGACTTCTGTAGAAGAAGAATATTAAGTTTAGTTGTGAGGTGGAACACTCAGATCAGACACTAGAGACAAGCTCCAAAAGAAGCTCTGAAAATTGTGATCATGACATCTTTAAACCAGAGCCATCTTAGACATATGTAGGACAATCATGTACACCTACAATACATGAACAATTAAACAAGCAGTGGCAATATGCTGTTAAATGGAAATTCAGTTTCACTCACTCTAAGGGCCGGTCTGAAAGGATCCGTTATCTGCAACACAAAAAAAAAGATACGACATTAAGGGGAGATCAGAAGTTGATGGTTTAACAAAATCAAATCAAGGACTCAGAAGAGAATTAGGAAAAAGTTACTTATCTGCAAAAAAAAATATTGCTATTCAAGAGTACTCAATTCATATGCAGCTTACCAATTTGCCGTTTATTGGTTTAGCTTTGGAAAGTATTGTGAATAATACTTTACACTGTTCATGATGGGTCTGTCTATATATTAATCAATGCTATGGTCACAGATCCAGGGTTTCAATAGACATTTGTCCACAGTTCCAGTGAATGATTCAGTCTGGTGCTGCCAGAATCATTATGCACAGCACAATGGAAGTAAAGGACAGAGGGAAAGGCACAGAAACATTTCTGATCTAGATAGTTTATCAAAAGGGCCTCAGTGAAGATCTTGGGCATCATGACAAAGATGAGACACTTGGTTTTCAGATCAGTTATGCAAAGATCCCACTGTAGGGTTCACCAATGCTAGAATATTAGAGACAGCTGACTAGTCATTTCCTACACGATTGGAAGCCTTTACATGCAGAGAGGATCTGAAATACGTGGTCTACTCCTAGAACATACTAGCTGAGCTATTCAGCTTTTACTTCAGATTCAGAGCCACAGGTGATCTTCCAAAGTTAACAAGCGAGATCTTATTCTAGAATTGCTTTTGGTTATAAAACATGGTTCTTGTGTTGTCTGTGAGGACACATACAGGTGTTCTGCACTCACAGCAATAAAGTTTTGAGTACAGACCGGACCACCCTTGGCATCAAACGGAACATATAATAAGCCGGCGTCTGCCAGGAACTATAAAGCCCCACATACAAATCCTGCAGTTGAGCTGGCCAATCGATTATGGAAACTTCTGGCTGAGGAGAGGAAGTAGACAACAGGCTAGTGTCCAAATCTCGACTTGTTGTCCATGTACCACTCTTTAACAGGGAGAGACTGATGTGGTCATGCCAGTTCCAGTCACACTCAATATGGCTTTAGTGATACTGCAACAAGATGAATGAAATTAAATTTATCAAAGCACACACATACCCGAAGGCATCAAGATGCTAAAATACTAGGTAATTCAAATGAAAAAAAAGAGCAAAAAACATTTTTCTATACTATGTCTGGAGATTATAGAGTGAAAAGGAAAATGCTACTTACCAGTATGCATCTGTTCTTGGCATGTAGAGCTGTAGAGTTGTATACTTTAGCATAGATCGCCATCTGGTGTTGGGCTCGGATGTTTGCACTTTGTTTTAGTTCGAAGAAGTGTTTGTAGTCACGAGATAGGTGACTCCTCCTTATGGTGATAGTGCGCATGGGCATCGACTCCATCTTCAGATTGTTTTTCGCCATAAAGGGTGATGATGAAGTTAGTAAAAGAATAGAAAAGGATGTCCATGTAATGTATCTAAATAAGATAATACTGCAACAGATAAAAGTACCCGGGGAGGTGGGAGGGCGTATACAACTCTACAGCTCTACATGCCAAGAACAGATGCATACTGGTAAGTAGCATTTTCCGTTCGAGGCATATGAGCTGTAGATTGTATACTTTAGCATAGACTATACAGCAGTTTTCCTCCCTAGTGGTGGCAACCTGTATCTGTTGCAGTGGTCTGAAAAAGTGTTCTTAGTACAGCCTGGCCCACAGTAGCTTGTTGTTTTGCTTGCACATCTACACAATAGTGTTTAGTGAAAGTATGTGGTGTAGACCAAGTTGCTTCTTTGCAAATGTCATCTAGGGGAATGTTCCCTAAGAATGCCATAGAAGCCCCTAGTTTGTGTGTGGAATGAGCTCTAGGGGGAATAGTTAATGTGCGTTTAGCTTTAAGATAGCATATTTGGATGCATTTAACAATCCACCTTGCAATTCCTGTTTTTGAGATGGGGAGAAAGCTACAAAGAGCTGTTTTGTGTTTCTAAAGGGCTTAGTTCTTTCAATGTAGTAGAGTATCGCTCTTATAACGTCTAGCGTGTGGAGAGCGCATTCTGCCACGGAGTCTGGTTGAGGGAAAAAAACTGGAAGTTCAACCGACTGATTAAGGTGGAAGGCAGATACTACTTTAGGCAGAAATTTTGGGTTAGGCTTAAGAACCACTTTACTATGGTGTATCTGTAAAAATGGTTCTTGTATGGTTAATGCCTGGAGTTCACCAACTCTCCTAAGGGACGTGATAGCTACCAGGAAAGCTAGTTTCCAAGAAAGGAACTGTAACTCGCATTTGTGTAGAGGTTCAAATGGGGGACCCATAAGTCTGGTAAGGACTATATTGAGATTCCATACAGGAGAAAGTGGAACTCTGGGTGGAATTATTCTTTTAAGTCCTTCCATAAACGCTTTGATAGCAGGTACTCTAAACAAAGACAAATGTCTGTTTTGGAGGTAAGCAGAGTTTGCAGCCAGATGTAGCCGAATAGATGTGTATGCTAGGTTACATTGTTGTAGATGCAAAAGATAACAGATAATGTTTTGGATGGATGCATCTAGCGGATCGATTTTGTTGTTTGTACAGTAAATGACAAATCGTTTCCACTTTGCCGCATAGCATGCTCCAATGGTAGGACGTCTGGCCTCTTTAATGATATTCATGCAGTCTGGCGGGAGATTGAGGTAGCCAAACTCTAGGACTTCAGGAGCCAGATTGCAAGATCGAGTTGATTGGGATCTGGATGCCTTATGTCTCCATGGTTCTGAGTGAGGAACTTGGAGGAGAGCTGCAGCTTTTGATGAGGCACTAGTGAGAGTTCCAACAGGGTTGTGAACCATGGTTGGCGTGCCAATGTTGGAGCAACTAGGATCATTGTGAGGGAGTGTTGTTTGAGCTTCCGAACCACTAATGGAATGAGCGGGAGAGGCGGAAAAGCGTATGCAAATTTGCCTGACCAGTTCATACATATCGCATTGCCTTTGGACAATGGGTGTGGATATCTGGAGGAGAAGCTTGGGCGTTTTGGTGTGTGGCGAACAGATCTATATGTGGATGACCCCACATGTGAAAGAATGGAGGGAGAACTTGAGGATGAAGTTACCATTCGTGGATCTGTTGTGTTTGACAACAGAGCAGATCCGCGATCTGATTGTGTACTCCCGGGAGATGTTGCGCGAGGAGGTATATGTTTTGAGGAATAGCCCATCTCCATATGCTTTGCGCTAGTCGTGAAAGCTGAAGTGTCCCCCCCCCCGTTTTTGTATGTAGTACATTGCTGTCATGTTGTCTGTATGTACCAAGACAGCTTTGCCTACTAGCAAGAGTTGAAAAGACTTTAGTGCTAGAAAGATTGCCAGTAACTCCAGGTGATTTATGTGGAGTTGTTTTTGTAGCTGGGTCCATATGCCTTGAACAGTTTGGTTTTGGAGATGCGCTCCCCAGCCGGTGAGCGATGCGTCTGTTAGCACTATCTGTGGAACCGGGTCAAGGAACGGCCATCCTTTGGACAGGTTGTGTGTTCCACCACTGCAGAGAGCGATGTGTGCGGCTGTCCACCAACACCAGATCTGACAACTGACCTCGAGCCTGGTTCCACTGATGTGCCAAACATTCCTGTAATGGCCGCATCTGGAGTCTTGCATAAGGGACGATGAGGATGCAAGAGGCCATCATTCCGATTAACTGCATAAAGACTCGAGCTGACAATGAGTGTTGAGGCTGAAATTGGGATATTAGAGCCTGCATGGTGCGTATCCTGACTGGATTGGGGTATGCTAGGGCTTTTGAGGTGTCCAGAGTGGCTCCTAGATACTGTTGTATTTTGGATGGTTGAAGGTGAGACTTGGTGAGATTTACTGTGAACCCCAAGTCGTGAAGTAATTGGATGGTTTTGTGTGTGTGTTGTACACAAGTGTTGTGAGAATTGGCTTTTATGAGCCAGTCGTCCAAATAAGGAAACACGTGGATGTGTTGCCTTCGTAAGTGAGCTGCCACCACTGCGAGGCATTTGGTGAAGACTCTGGGTGCTGTGGTCACTACGAATGGGAGGACTTTTAACTGATAGTGTTGACCGTCTACTATGAACTTGAGGTATTTTTTGTGAGAGGGATGAATAGGAATATGAAAGTAGGCGTCCTTTAGATCCAGAGTGGAGAGGAAGTCGCCTTGTTGAAGTAGTGGGAGCACCTGTTGGAGAGTGACCATGTGGAAGTGGTCTGATTGAATGTAGAAGTTTAGGGGTCTGAGGTCCAGTATTGGCCTGAGAGCAGTCCTTTTTTGGGATTAGAAAATAGAGCGAGTAAACCCCTGTTCCCTGATGATGTAAGGGGACTGGTTCTATTGCGTTTTTTTGTAAGAGAGTGAGAATCTCTTGTTCTAGAAGGGTCAAATGTTCTGTGGACATTGGACGGTGTTTGGGAGGGATGTGTGGGGGATTGGAGGTGAGTTCCAGGCAGTAACCATACTGGATAATTTGTCTCACACCTGTCTGTGGTGATGGAATTCCAGACAGGTAGGAACTGTGATAGACGTCCCCCGACAGGTGTGGAGTGGTCGGTGGGAAGTGGAGGGAAGTCACTGCTTGGTGGTACGGGAGGTGCAGGTGTTGTTACCGCGTCCTCTTCCCTTATTGTTGTTGCCCCTGTATCCTCCCCTAAAATATCCTTTTGAAAAGTAACTTTGATTGGGGCTTTTAAAAGATGAGGAAGGTTGCTCTGATGTATTGGTTTTGGAGCCACCCCTATAAAAGGAGCGACGAAAAGAACCTCTATGGGAAGGTGATTGCAAGGCCCCCATAGATTTTGCAGTCTCTTTTTTCATCTTTTCTAAAGATGTGTCGACTGTAGACCAAAGAGATGTTCTTGGTCGAAAGGCTGACTAAGAATGCTGGTTTGCACCTCTCGTTTGAAACCGGATATCTGGAGCCAAGCGTGCCTGCGTAACAAAACGCTGGAATTAACGGCACGAGATGCGGTATCAGCGGCATCAAGAGCACATTTAATGGATGTATTTGTAATTAATTTACCTTCTTGTATTAGGTCATTTGCCTTGTTCTTATATTGGTCAGGGAGATGCTGGATAAGCTTCTCAAGCTCATCATAGTGTGCGCTGTCATATCTTGCCAGCAAAGCTTGGGTGTTGGCAATTCTCCAATAATTTGCAGCTTGTGACGCGATACGTTTTCCGGATGCGTCAAAGTTTCGATTCCTTGTCAGGAGGTGGGGCGTCGCCTGTGGTTTGTGAATTGGCCCTTTTACGTGCATTAGACACCACAAGTGAGTCTACAGGGACCTGACCCCTGATGTATATTGGGTCGTTAGGAGCTGCCTTATATTTTTCATCTATTCTAGAGTTAAGAACCCTGGCCCTGACGGGGTCTTTAAATACTTCTGGTGCATGTTTAAGTAAGCCCTTCAACATTGGTAGGGTGTGTGTGGACTTTTGTGGCTGAGCGAATGTTTCTAATAGGAAGTCCTACTCTAGGGGTTCGGAGTGTAATTGTACCCCGTGATATTGTGCATCCCTGGTGATTAGTTGCGCAAACCCCACATGGTCATCTGGAGGGGATGGGCGAGAGGGATATAGGTCCGAGTCATTTTGTAGATCCGGATCAGTATTATAATCCTGCCAGGGATCTGGATCTTGTGGGATGGTATGTGCGTCGTCATCATCTTCTTGTGGAATTGTGTTCCCATCCCTATCCCCATCCCCATCCCAGTCCCCACCATCACTATCCTCATCTAGTGGTGGAGGTGAAAGTGAGGGTTGTGGGGAATGTACTGGAGGAATTAATAGATTGGGATCTGTAGGAGGAGGAGAGAGTGGGGGAGGTGGAAGAGGTGGAAGAGGTGGAAGAGGCGGAGAGGTATTAGTGCCTATATTTCTTTTTTTAGGAGGAACTGGAGAATCTTGTGAATAGTCCGGTTTCCTTTTTGGTGTGGAAGTAATATATCCAGTCTCTGGGTCAATATGTATTGTTTTCTGCTTTGGATCTGGAAGATCTGGTACAGAAGGGTGTTTGGGTCCAGTGTCTTTTTTCAGAGCGGAAGACTTATGGTCCCCGTATGTTCCTTTGCCTTATGAGGGGTTTTATCCAGTTTAGGCTTAGGTGTAGGAGTTTTCGGTTTGGGGACTTTTTCGGCTCCGAAGACTTCGGTTTAAGCAGTTTCGGCTCCAAAGGCTTGGTTTTTTGACTGTTTCGGCTCCGAGGGCTTATCTTTTGGCTGTTTCGGCACCGAGGCTTTCGGCATCGAAGACGTTTTAGGCGCCGGTGGTGGCACATTTATGTCTTTGGGCTTCGGTGCCGAAGGTGTTTTCTCGGTACCGGAGTGGGGTTGGCTCGAGCCCGAGCCGGAAGGCTTGTCTTTTGATTTCATTGCCGGGCCGGGGCGTCTGAAATATTTGGCCGGTGTGGACCTAGGCCCGAGGGCGAAGGTGTTACCGGAGCCTCTTGTGTCGGAGTGGGTAGGACAGGGGTCTCAGTACTCACGGACCGCTGAGCTGGAGTGACTGCGTCGGAGTCATCGGCCTCGGAGACTGAGATCGGTTCTTCCTCGGCTCCTTATTCTGGAAGGGTATCGGGACCTGGTTCAAAGATGTCCGGAATTGAAGCGCTTCCCCGGGACATTTCGTGGCGTCGGGCCCGACGATCACGGATGGTTTTCTTGGACCTGAAAGATGAACAGGCCTCGCAGGTGTTCTCTTCGTGCTCCGGAGAGAGGCACAGATTACACACCTCGCGTAGGTCAGAGTGTGGGAACCTAGCACCACACTGGGGACATTTTTTAAAGGGAGTCCGTTCCATCGACGTCCAACGTGGTGGGCGCGGGTAGGCCCAACAGCCCGCGTCGAAGTCTAGGACGAGTAGCTTGATTGTAGAAGATGCGCGTCGAAAGGGGAACGCGATAGAGACAATACCGTCGAGAGGTGAGTGATTGCGCGAAGGGGGTTTCGATAACGACACCGACGCGCAATTCACATCCGAACCCTATGGCGGAAAAAACAATCTAAAGATGGAGTCGATGCCCATGCACACTATCACCATAAGGAGGAGTCACCTATCTCGTGACTACAAACACTTCTTCGAACAAAAACAAAGTGCAAACATCCGAGCCCAACACCAGATGGCGATCTATGCTAAAGTATACAATGTACAGGTCATATGCCTCGAACACAAGGTTTTCAGTACTTTTCTAAAGGTGGCATGGGAATCTAGGCTAGAGACCGGCTGGGGGAGAGAATTCCACAACTTGGCTGTGGCAAATGAGAAGGCTCTACCTTCCCATCTTGCCTTCTCAAATTTGGGGATAACTATCCAACGTCTATTTGCCGATTGAAGTCTAGAGGAGAATTACCACCAGAACATAGATCTCATTGCTCCAGGGCCCGAATCATGAAAAGCTTTATGACCAAGGCATAAAGCTTTAGACCGAATGTGCTTTTGTACTGGTAAGTGCAGCTTGATTAGTTCGGCTGATACCGACTGGTATTTAGGGATGTCTAGAATTAGTCTTGGTGCTGCATTTTGCACTGTTTACAACTTGATCAAAGCAGAGTTGTTGATACCAAGACATAATGCATTGTAGTAGTCATGTCTTAATCATATAAATACCAGTAATACTTGTTTGCGCGCCGATGATGGAATATATGAGAAAACTTTGCACAGGATCCTAATAATGCAGAAACGGGTGGAAACTATGCGGTGCCTGCTTAGTGGCCACAATAAGACCTAGATTTTTTGCTGAGCCATTAGGGATCTGCAATGATCCTAGTACCTCTGGCCACCAATTGGTATTCCATATGGATGGTTGATTACCAAAAATGAGGACCTCCGTCTTGTCCCCATTTAATTATAAACAATTCTCACATCCACTTAGCCACCATCTTCATACAGTTGTTGAAACTGGCTGCAAAGGACTCATTGTCTTTAGTGATAGAAGGAAAATGTTACTTACCCAGTAAGCATCTGTTCTTGGCATGTAGAGCTGTAGATTCACATGCTTTCCATACTCCTGCCATCTAGTGTTGGGTCCGGATGTTTGTAAGTTGTTTTTGTTCGAAGAAGTCTTTCCAGTCACGAGGTAGGCGACTCCTCCTTTCGGTGACAGTGCGCATGGGCATCGACTCCATTGTTAGATTGTTTGCAGCAGAGGGTGAGAATGGAGTAGTAGTAAAGAATAGAGATGTCCATGCTTATGTATGTAAATTAAATAGAGAACTACAGCAGATACAGGTATCCGGGGAGGTGGATGGGCGCATGTGAATCTACAGCTCTACATGCCAAGAACAGATGCTTACTGGGTAAGTAACATTACCCGTTCGAGGCATGTGAGCTGTAGATAACATGCTGTGCATAGACTATTTAGCAGTATCCTCCCAAAGCGGTGGCTAACCTGTAGCTGTTGGAGTCGTCTGAAATAGTGTCTTAAGTACTGCTTGACCCACATTGGCTTGTTGTCTGGCTAACATCTACACAATAGTGTTTAGTGAATGTGTGTGGTGTAGACCATGTTGCAGTTTTGCAAATGTCAACTATGGGAATGTTTCCCAAAAAAGCCATAGTGGCCCCTAGCTTGCGAGTGGAATGTGCCCTAGGGCAGTGGTTCCCAAACTGTTTCAACCCATGGCTCCCTTGACCTATTGGTCGTTGGCCACGGCTCCCCATTATGCTACTTTGTTATGTTCGATGGGGAGATGCAAGCTCAGCCTCAGGAGTACTTCCATATCTCTCCCCGAAAATAATTGGGATGAAGCAGATGAAGGAATTATAATCATGTACGGCCTGAAAGCATGGAAACACGCCCATTACCCAGGAATTACGCCCACAAACCTAAGACCACACCCACAGGGAACTAGCGTCTAGTCTTGTACAGGTCCAGCCCACAGGCCAAAGAAATAGAAGCCAACAGCGCCCCTTTCCGTGGCTCTTCAGATAGCCATCCACCTAGGTCATGGAGTGTTCTAGATCTGTTTGTGTTGCCTACATTTCGTTGAACCAAGCACTGTAATATATACATGCGAGAAGTATTTCTGTGGGAGAACCTGTACATCTGGGATTGCTGCAAGGAGGTAGACGCGTGCAGTTTAACATGCACAGATTTTACTGCAACCAAAGTAGCCATGGTCATTTTCTCTTTAGTCTGCCAAAGCCCTGAATAAATATGTGCATTTATTCAACATCTGGCCTATCATCCATGTCATGCTCGTCACATTGTGAGGCTCATCAACGAAGCCCTGGGAAACATTTCTCCATCTTCGATCACATCAGTTTTAGGAAAGGCAAGTACCAAACATAAGTATGCATGTCTTCTAAGAAAGCCAATGTTATGTGTATGGTACATAGAGTTTGCCTTTTGAAGCTTTCTGTCCCCTCCTAATAAAGGCAAGTGTATTTATGATTACTATAATTGAATTCCTATTACATATATGACTGAAAATGGGAATTTTCGTGTCAATCATTTTTTAAAGGCCTCGAGGCAGATTAACATACATATTGCTAGTTTTCTTTTCTTTTAAATGTATTAATGTTTATTTTATATGTTGAAACCGTTTCCATTGTTTCTGTCTGCCTTAGTGGTTGTTGTCTGTTGTCCCAGTAAATAGAGCAGGTAGCTTTTGTCCCCACTAAAAGAAACAGATTTCTAGAAAAATGCATTTTAGATCAAGCAGCTGAATCAATATTCATATCTGCTGTACATCGTTGTCAGCTGCTTGGGCCCATCAATCTGGGAGAAGCCCAGCTGATCTGTGCCAGAGCGTGAGCGGTATCTAGTCTGTGCGCATGACGTTTGATTGAGCCTTGCATGTTCTTCATTTGCTGCCTTTAGAAAACTTCACTGAAGAAGTTACACACAGGAGCTAAACTTGAGCAATGTGCAAATAATGAGCAGCGAAAGATATCGCACCCCCCAACACGAGTTTCTTTTGCTTTGGGAAATCAGCCAAACAAACGGCACAGAAAAAAATGCTCCATTTTCTTTTCTGTTTTCAAGAATGGTGATATTGTTTGTGTAGAATTAAAAGCTTCTTTGAAATTGTCAGACATGAAACTGTTCCGAGTCTTAGTGGCAACACTCTTTAAATACTGGAAAAAGCCACAATGTGGTATTCTTATGTGGTGGTTTCACAGTTTTTCAGCCTGGGTAAAAGGCTTAGCTGGCTCCCGATATTCTCAGATTTATCAGCTAACGCTGGTAACAGCTGTAGTGGGCCAGAGGAATAAGAGCCTAACAGTTGGCAGCCTAATTAGCTGCCAGTGATTCCCAAACTCTGTACATGGTGCGCGGCGCCCCTGGCTAGTTTTGCCTGCGCACCAGGGTGCTGCGGCGCACAGATTGGGAACCACTGCCCTAGGGGGTACAGTTAGAGTTCTCTTTGCTTTCGCATAGCAGGTTTGAATGCACTTAATAATCCACCTTGCCATACCCGATTTAGAAATAGGATTGCCCTTGTGTGGTGGGGCAAAAGCAAGAAAGTTGTTTTGTTTTATGAAAAGATTTTGTCCTTTCAATGTAGTACAAGAGTGCTTTTTTAACATCTAAGGTGTGTAAAACTCGTTCTGCCACTGAATTAGGTTGAGGGAAGAATATGGGTAATTCTACCGACTGATTTATGTGAAATGCATATACTACCTTAGGTAAAAATTTAGGATTGGTACGAAGAACCACTGTCTCTGGGTAGTTGGAAAAATGGTTCTTGTATGGTTAATGCCTGTAATTCACTCACTCTCCTTAAAGAAGTGATTGCAATGTGGAAAGCGGTTGTCCAGGAGAGGAACTGTGGTTCACATTTGTGCATGGGCTCAAAAGGTGGGCCCATTAATCTTGTGAGGACTGTTAAGATTCCACACTGCAGCAAGTGGAGGTTTAGGTGGTATGACTCTTTAGTCCTTCCATGAAGGCTTTGATCACTGGTGCTCTAAACAACGACAGATGCTATCTATTTTGTAGATATGCAGCTATTGCCGCTAGGTGTAGTCTGACAGAGGTATAAGCCAACGCTGATTGTTGCAAGTGTAACAAATAGCATATGATGTTCTGTATGGAAGCATCAAGAGGGTTGATATGATTGTTACCACAGTAGATAACAAATCTCTTCCACTTAACTGCGTAGCAGGCCCTTGTAGTAGGTCTTCTAGCCTCCCTAATGATAGTCATACATTCTGGTGGAAGGTTCAAGTAACCAAACTCTAAGATTTCAGGAGCCAGATCGCGAGGTTCAGCTGTTTGGGATCTGGGTGTCTGATTTCTCCATGGCTCTGTGCGAGGAGACTGGAGGTTTAATGCAGCTTTTGATGCAGAACCGGATATAGCTCCAACAGGGTTGTGAACCAAGGTTGACGTGCCCATGTGGGAGCTACTAGGATTAGTGTGAGAGACGTTTGCCTGAGCTTGTGAACCACTAATGGAATGAGTGGGAGAGGCGGAAAAGAGTAGGCAAATATCCCTGACTAGTTCATCCATAGTGTATTGCCCTTGGATTGCGGGTGTGGGTACCTGGATGCGAAGCTTTGGCATTTTGCGTTTTGGTATGTGAGGAACAGGTCTATGTAAGGGACTCCCCAACTTTGAAAGTATGGGAGGAGAACCGGAGGGTGGCGTTCCATTTGTGTATTTGCTGCCTCTGCCTGCTGAGGTCTGCAATCTGGTTGTTCACTCCTGGGAGGTGTTCAGCTAGGAGATAAAGTTTGTGGTGAATGGCCCACCTCCAGATGTCTTGGGCTAAGTGGGACAGCTGGAGAGAGCGTGTCCCCCCCTGTTTTTGTATGTAATACATAGCTGTCATGTCTGTACGAACCAAGACAGCTTTGCCCTCCAGGTGAGTCTAAAACGGCTTGAGGGCTAGAAAGATTGCAAGCAGCTCTAGATGATTGATGTGGAGCAACGTCTGCTGTTGACTCCACAGACCTTGCACTGTGTGATGTTGTAGATCAGCTCCACAGCCAGTGAGGGACACGTCAACTGTCAATACTTTCTGTGGAACCGGGTCTATGAACGGCCATCCTTTTGTCAAATTTTGTGTGTTCCACCACTGCAGAGAGCGAGGAGTACGGCCGCTTACCAACACTAGATCGGTCAGTAGACCCGGTGACTGGTTCCACTGACTGGCTAAGCATTCTTGAAGTGGACACATGTGCAGCCTGGCATGGGGACGATTATGATGCAAGATGCCATCATTCCTATCAGTTGCATATAACCCCGAGCTGGAATCCAATGATTGGGTTGAAACTAGAGAACTAAAGTCTGAATATTTCGAATTCTGGCCGCGCTGTGGAAGGCCAGAGCTTTTTGAGTATCTAGCGTGGCTCCTAGGTAGTCCGGAGTATTGGCTGGTTGTAGATGTGATTTTGTCACATTGATTGTGAATCCTAGTTGATGTAGTAACTGAATCGTTCTGAAAGTGTGCTGAAGACATTGCTGGTAAGTGCTGGCTTTGATGAGCCAGTCGTCCAAGTATGGGAAGACATGGATGCTTTGTCTTCTTAGGTGAGCAGCTACTACCGCCAGACACTTTGTGAAGACTCTGGGGGTCGTGGTGACTCCGAATGGGAGTACCTTGAACTGGAAGTGTAAACCCGCTACCACAAACCTGAGGAATTTGCGATGAGCGGGGTGGATTGGAATATGAATATAGGCGTGTTTTAAATCTCGAGTAGACAGAAAGTCACCTTTCTTCAGCAGAGGAAGTAGTTGAAATGTTACCATGTGGAAATGATCTGACTGAATGTAAAGATTGAGTTCTCTGAGATCTAATATTGGTCTGAGAGAACCATCTTTTTTCGGTATTGGGAAGTAAAAGGAGTACACGCCCGACCCGTGATGTTGGGGTGGCACGGGCTCTATAGCCCCTTTTAGAAGTAGAGACTGTACCTTTTGTTTGAGGAGGTGTAGGTGATCTGGTGAAAGTTTGTGCGACTTTGGTGGAATGTTTGGAGGAGTGTTGATGAACTCAAGGCAGTAACCAGAACAGATAATTAATGTAGTACCCAATTATCTGTTATTAACTGCCAGATTGGTAGGAAATCTGACAGTCTTCCCCAGACAGGTGTTAAGTGGTCGGGGGGGAGTGGAGGCAAGTCACTGCTTTGTATTGGCGGGGGAGGCGCGTGTGTTTGAACCCCTGCCTTTGCCGTTACCTCTGTGACCCCCTCTGAAGTAACCCCTAGATGGAGAGGGTTGGTTATTGCCCTTATAGATGGAGGTGGTCTCTGAGGAGGTATTTTTAGAACCCCTGCGGTAAGAAGAGCCGAAAGGAACCACAGCTATTTGTTGACTGAATGGCTCCCATGGATTTGGCCACTTCAGTGTCTTTCTTCATTTTCTCTAGCGAAGCATCTACCACTGGGCCAAATAGATGTTCCTTATCAAAGGGTGTATTTAATATGGAGGTTTGAACCTCGGGTTTGAATCCAGATATGCGAAGCCAGACATGCCTCCTTAAGAGGACACTGGTGTTTATAGCTCTGGCAGCAGGTTCTGCAGCATCTAGGGAACAACTTATTGCGTTGTTAGAAATAAGTTGTCCTTCACGCACCAGGTCTTGTGCTTTAGATCTGTGTTCCTGGGGCAAATATTGGATCAATTGCTCCATCTCGTCCCAGTGCGCACGGTCGTATCGTGCTAGCAATGCCAGAGTGTTGGAGACAGGCCAGAAGTTCGCTGCCTGAGAGGCCACCCTTTTCCCCGAAGCATCAATAAGCTTGGATTCTTTATCCGGGGGTGGAGCATCTCCTGTTTGTTTTTTTCCTTGCATTGGACACAACCAGGGAGTCTAGTGGTAACTGTCCCCTTATATATACTGGGTCCGATGGTGCTGGCTTGTACTTCTTGTATACTCTAGGGGTAAGAATACGAGCTCTGACGGGGTCATTAAAGATGTCATCTACATGCCTGGTCATCCTTTTGAGCATGGGTAGCGTGTGTGATGACTTCTGCGTGGTACTGAGGGTTTCAAAGAGGACATCCTCTTCTAAGGATTCTTTATGTAGCTGCACCCCATGGTAGTTGGCAGCTCTACCCAGTAATTCAATGTAGCCTACACTGTCATCTGGTGGAGAGGGCTTGGTAAAGTACAAGTCGGGATCATTGCCTGTGGGCGAATTGGTGTTGTAATCGTCCCATGGGTCCTGTAGTGGACGATGATCATCCCCATCATCCTGGTTGTCAGGTGTATGTGGTGGTGAATGTTCAGGTGAAATTGGCTGAAACTGAGGGGAAGGAGGTGATGGAAGAAGAAGAGGCAGAGGAGGAGGGGAAGGGTTAGTTCCAACAGTCCTTTTCTTCAAAGGAATGTGCTATTCCTGTTCTCCATCAGCCGTTCTCTTTAAAGTTACTTTAGTGGTGATATGTCCAGTCTGTGGATGAATATACAACACTTTGTTTCGGAAACGGTTTGTCGATCGGAGCGTCGAAACTGTGCTTTTCCAGTGTTTGGCCCATCTGACTGTTTCGGCGCAGAAATTTTCGGTGCCGGAGTGGTAAGCGCCGGTTTCTTCGGATCTGAAGTGTGTTTCGAGGCCGAATGGTGGGGGTCGGTGCCAGACTTGTGTTTCGACCCCGAAGGTCTCGGCTCTGAGCACGATTTGGAGGGAGTCTTTTCGGAGTCGGAAGGCTTTTCAGTAGGCTTTGGTGCCGAGCCAGAAGGCGGGGCGTCGGAAGCGTGGTTTCGGTGCTGACCGGAGCTCGAGGGCGCTGGTTGGACCGGAGCCTTCTTTTCATGCGGAGTTGTGTCTTGGGACGAGGGGGGAGCTCTACTCACGGTACGTTGTCCATGTGGGATGTCGTCCTCTTGGTCGGAGTCGAGCTCCGAGATGGCGACCAGCTCCTTCTCCGCCTCCTCCTCGGTTCCCATGGCCTCCCTGGCCTCTTCATCCAATTGGTGCCCGAAGATGTCCGGAATGGAGCTTGTGTGCTGGCTTTGCATGTCGCGACCTCGAGCCAGACGGTCGCAAAGTGTTTTCTTGGAGGGGAAACCCTGGCACGCGTCGCAGTCTTGTTCTTTGTGTTCGGGGGACAAACACGGTTTACACACTTCGTGTGAGTCGGTGCGCGGGTATTTCATGTAACACAGAGGGCAGAATTTGAAGGGAGTTCGTTCCATCGACTGCGGGTCGGCCTGACGCGGGTAGGCCTGACGGCCTTCCACGAGCTTTGATCGAAAGATTAGTTTTAGTAAGTAAATACGATATGCACTAGAAATGGAGACGCGATCGTAAACAATACCGTCGAGGGTAAGTATCTTGCGCACCGAGGGAAACCGAAGGAACGGTGTCGAACCGGAGCACAGCGATAGACGTCTGAACCCGATGGCGTAAAAAAAAAAAAAAACAATGGAGTCGATGCCCATGCGCACTATCACCGAAAGGAGGAGTCACCTACCTCGTGACTCATTATGGGTCCAGCCAATGAAGACGCTCCTCTTCCTTTGAAGGATGCGGGGGAGCAAAGAAGGTGGGCAACAAAGATGGACTGACACAGATGGAAAGGGGTCACAACCTTTGGTAAAATGGATGCCCAGGTGCGAAGCACCACCTTGTCCGGAAAGGACATAAGATAAGGAGGCGAGCAAGACAACGCCTGCAACTCACTCACCCTCCGGGCAGATGTAATCGCCACTAAGAAGGCTGTTTTGATGGTCAACAGCAGGAGGGGGCAATTGTGTAAAGGCTCAAATGGAGCGCACATCAAGTTGGTGAGGACCAAACTTAGGTCCCACTATGGCATAAGAAAGGGCATAGTTGGAAATAGGTGAGCCAGCCCTTTAACAAACCTATGGACAATTGGAGATTTGAAGAGAGAGGGCTGGACTGGCAGCCGCACAAAAGCAGACAGAGCAGAAAGGTTACCCTTGAGAGTTCCCACAGCAGAGCCCTGCTGGGCAAGGGTCAGAATGAATAAAAGGACAGTAAAGAGAAAGGCAGAAAGAGGGTCAATAGACCTTTCTGTACAGTATAATTAACATTTCTGCCAACAGCAGGATTATACCGTCCTAGTGGAGGGCTGCCTGGCCGCCAGAATAACATTACAGACTTCGGGAGGAAGGTCAAAAAACCATCAACTGCCGCCGCTCAATCTCCACGCATGGAGGCGCAGAGTTGACAGGTACGGGTGGAGAACCCTCCCCTGCTGCTGCAACAGAAGATACTCCCGAAGGAGCTGCCCGATCGGAGGATCGATGCTAATCTTCAGAAGCTCTGGGTACCAGACTCTCCTTGCCCACTCCAGAGCCACAAGGATGACTTGGGCCCGGTCGCTTCTGATCTTAAGAACCCTGGGCAGGAGTGGTGTGGGCGGAAAGGCGTACAACAGGCCCGAGCTCCACTCGCGAAGAAAGGCCGCCTTGGAAACTCCAGCGCGCAGTACTGCTGAAACTGCACGTTCTCTTCGGAGGCGAACAAATCTAACCAAGGTTCTCCCCACTGCTGAAAGACCTTGTGCCACCTCCGACTGGAGACACCATTCGTGATCCGCTAGGCATCGACAGCTGAGTTTGTCCACCCTGGCGTTCAGAGAACCTGCCAGGTGTTGAACCACCAGGGTTATGCCCTGCTGTTCCAGCCATGCCCAGAGACGCAGGGCCACTCAACAAAGGATCCCCGACCCCACCCCGCCCTGCTTGATGCAGTACCACATGGCGGTGTTGTCCGTAAACACCTGCTCTAGCTTCCACTTGACAGAGGGAAGAAATGCTTTCAATGCCAACCATATCGCTCGAAGATCCAACACGTTTATGTGGCACACCGTCTCTGCTGGAGACCAGTGCCCCCTGATCTCCACCTCTCCCAGATTGCCGCCCCATCCCAGAAGTGACGCATCTGAGATCTGGCTGGGGAAGGGAGAGGGTCTGCCATTGACCCAATCGCGGTTCATCAACCACTGCAGATCTCTCGCAGTTCTTTCTGAGATCAGGACCAGGTCAGTGAGATTTCCTCGATGCTATGCCCATTGGAACTTCAGGTCCCAATGCATAGTCCGCATACGCCACCTGGCATGTTTTACTAGCAGGATGCCATGAGGCCAAACAGCCTCAGTCAGTTTCACCGAAATCCAGGATAGAGGCCGAAATATCGGTATCATAACCTGAATATCCTGGACTCGCTGCTCGGGATGATAAACCCGAAACTTCACTGTGTCCAGAACAGCTCAGATGAAAGAGCATCTGAGAAGGAGCCATGTGTGACTTCAGCACGTTTAGAGAGAAACCTAGCAAATGCAGGAGGTCCGCCGTAGTCTGAAGGTGGGAGACTACTGCTTGGGGCGAGGACGCCTTCAACAGCCAGTTGTCGAGGTAGGGGAAGACTGACACCCCTAACCTGCGCAGATGAGCTGCGACCACCGCCATCAACTTGGTGAACACCCGAGGGGCACTGGTAAGGCCGAAAGGGAGAACGGTAAATTGAAAGTGCTTGCGGCCTAACTTGAACTGCAGGTAACGTGTGTGTGGCCCGGCAGAATGGGTATGTGAAAATACGCATCCTGCAGGTCCAAAGCTACCATCTAGTCTTCTTGGTCTAGGGCAGACCAGACCTGAGCCAGAGTGAGCATCTTGAATTTCTCCTTCTTGAGCAAGAGATTGACGGTCATAAGATCCAAAATGGGCCACAAACCTTTGTTCTTTATAATCCGAGAGTAGCGGGAACAACAGCCACTGTATTTCTGATACTGGGACCCTTTCTATAGCTCCCTTGGCCAAGAGAGCCGTAACTCCATCTTGAAGCAGCCTTAAATGATCCTCCATTAACAGTTCCTGATTTGGCAGAATGAGAGGAAGAGAGGAAAGGCAGAGAATAGCACTCCTGGACGATCTGCAAGACCCACTTGTCAGATGTTCTGGATCTCCAATGGGGGAAGATGTTGACGAATTCTCCTACCAACTGCAGAGTCAGCCTAAGATTGCTTGGAGCATGCGGCTGCTGGGGGCAGTGTGGTGGACTACTTCTGGCCTCCATTCCGGGATCGGAATGCACTCCGTCCACATCCTTGCACGGCTTGGGCAGTCTGTGTGGGAAGGTGGCTGGAATAGGGCTGATGCGACTGGAAACCCCTTACATTGCCACAAAAGGGGTGAAAGGAAGACTGGCCACGAGGGGTGGAACAGAGACCCAAGGATCTGGCCATAGCTCGAGAGTCCTTGAACCTGACCAGGGCAGAGTCTGCCTTTACCACAAAAAGACAGGTTCCATCAAAGGGCATGTCCATCAGATTGGCTTGGACATCGCCCGAGAAGCCAGTTGCTCTAATCCAGGCTTGGCGCCGCAAGACCGTCTATGAAATCGATCTGCCCAGCGAATCGGTCATATCTAGGCCACACCATATGGTGAGTTTTGCTGCATCTCTCCCATCCTGGACTGCTTTGGAGAGCACAGCCCGGGCCTCCTCCGGGACTTGTGGCAGCACTTGCGCAACCGTCTCCCAAAGGGAATGGGAGAAACGGCTCAGTAAGAATGCAGTATTCACTGACCGCAATGCTGGAGGCCGAAAACCGCTTCTTTCCCAATGAGTCCAGCCTCTTGGATTCCCTATCCGGAGGGGCGGAAGGGAATGCACCCTGGGACGTAGAGGCCTGCACCACCAAACTTCCTGGGGTGGGGTGTTGGCTGAGGAACTTTGGGTCGCCAGGAGCCGGGCGATGGCAGTGTGCAATCGTCCGATTCACAGGGGCCCCTGTGCTAGGCTTGGACCACGTGCCTAGAAGGACGTCCGTAAGTGCCTCATTAAAGGGAAAAAAAAGGGGTTCGGAAGTGGAAGCCCCTGGTTTAAGTACCTCAGTCAGGAGATTAGTCCTCACCTGAACTGAGGGCAGCTCCAATCCAAGGACCTCAGCTGCCCTCTTTACCACCATGGCATAGGATACCCCCTCCTCTTTAGCCACTGTTGGCGGAGAAAGCATGCCAGTATCTGGGGAAGTGTCCAGTCCACTGGTCTCCCCAAGTTCCCCATACCAGTCCAAGTTCTCCACAGAGACATCCTGGTTTTCCAGAGGGTCTATAGACCCCTCCCATTCCTCTCCTGAGCCTAGTACATCAAGTACATGCAAATTTTTCAGGCGACAACACAGAACCTCTAGGTTCAATCGAAGTAGGAATCGGCATTGAGCGACGTCGTTCCGGCTCTGTCTCGTCAGGGATGAGGATGGGGCTGGCACTGGCGGCACCGCAGGCCCAGACTTCAGGTCTGACGTCGGGGGAGGTCGCAGCGGCACGACAGGCGTCGACCCAGATCCGAGATCGGATCCCTGAGGCACCACCAGCACCGCAGCCAGAGCAGACCGCGTCAAACCCGATGGGGCTCCTTCAGACTCCGCGGGGCCAGAGGTCTCAGCAGAGGGGTTGTGCAACTCAAATATGCGGCGCCTTGCCTCGAAAAACTCTTATTTGAGCGAGAGTCGCTCCTGCTCCCGGAAAGGGGGGGGGGGGGCGCGAAGTCGGAATAGTCCCTAGAGCGTGGGTGCTCCTTACCTCTCGACGACGGACGTCAGCCGAGGCGAAGATGAAGTTCACTTGGACGACTTCTTATGCCTCCTCCCCGTGTCCCCAGAGGACCTCGAGTGGGAGGAAGAGGACTTAGGGCTCTGGGAGTGGTCCCACGACCTCATCTTCGATTAGGACCGGGACCTACGTGGAGTCTCGCTGGACGGTGTCAACTGCCGGGCCGTGAGAAGCTTATTCACCCGCTCCCTCAAGGCCTTCAGAGCCATCAATCAATCAGGGGTTTTTAGAGCGTGCTACTCACTCGTGAGAGTCTCAAGGCGCGGGGGTGCAACTCCGAATCAGTCGAAGAGCCAGGTCTTGAGGCTCTTCCTGAAGGTGTGCAGAGTGGGGGAGCGTTGGATGTTGACGGAGTTCGTTCCAGGTCTTTGCTGCGACGGAGAAGACTTTCACCTACTCTGGTTCTGCGGATGCGTGGGGTCTCTGCCAGAGCGAGGTCGGCGGAGCGGAGGTTCCTTTTGGGTACGTGGAAGGAGACTTTCGTTGAGGTATTTGGGTCTGATGTTGGAGGGATTTTTAGGCGTGGGTGAGTGGCTTGAAGGTTACGCTCTTCTCGATGGGGAGCCAGTGGAGGTCTCGTAGGTGCTGGGTCATGTGCTCATGGCGTGGGTTTCAGAGGACGAGTCTGGCTGCGGTGTTGTGGATGGTTTGCAGCTTGTGTAGCAGGGTTTTGTTGATTCTGGCGTAGAGGACGTTACCGTAGTCCAGTCTGCTGGTTATGAGTGGGTGGGTGACTGTCTTTTTGCATTTGGGGGGGGGATCCATTTGAAGGTCTTGCGGAGGGAGTTGAAGCAGGTGGAGGCGACGGCATTGATCTGGCGGGTCACAGTGAGGGAGGAGTCTAGAATGATGTCGAGGTTTCGGGTGTGCTCTGATGGAGTGGGTGGGTTTCCGAGGGCGGAGGGCCACCAGGTGTTGTCCCAGGCAGTGGAGGAGGGTCCAAGGACGAGGACCTCCACCTTCTCGGAGTTGAGCTTAAGGCAGCTGTTGTTCATCCAGGCTGCGAAGTCTTTCATTCCTTCCTGGAAGCTGAGTCTGGTGTCTTCGGGGTTCTTCGTGAGGGAGAGGATGAGCTGGGTGTCAGCGTAGGATACTATGCTGAGCCCATGCTGTCCAATGATGGCAGCGAGGGGGGCCATGTAGATGTTGGAGCGTAGGGCTGAGCGAGGATCCTTGGGGTACTCCGCAGTTGATCTCTGTGGGTGCGGAGAGGAAGGGTGGGAGTCTGATCCTTTGGGTTCTGCCGGTGGGAAAGGAGCGGATCCAGTCGAGGGCGGTTCCCCGTATGCCGGTGTAGTGGACTCTGGTGGCGGGAGTGCGGTGGGAGACGGTGTCGAAGGCTGCGGAGAGGACTAGTAGGATGAGGGCCGCTGTGTGGCCCTGGTCGAGTAGCATGCGGATGTAATCAGTGGCGGCGAGGAGGGCGGTCTCGGTGCTGTGGTTGCTGCGGAATCTGGACTGGGAGGAGTCTAGGATGGCGTTCTGTTCGATGAAGGTGGTCAGCTGGGCGTTGACGAATCTCTTGGTGACTTTGGCTGCGAAGGGGAGGAGAGAGATGGGCCGGTAGTTTTTCAGGTCCGTCGGGTCAGCCGAGGGTTTCTTGAGGAGGGGCTTGACCTCTAACCGCTTCCAGTCGTCGGGGAAGATGCTGGATTCGAAGGAGGAGTTAATGGTCCAGCATAGTTCGGGTGCTATGGCGGCGGCTCTGTGGCAGATGTGCGGTGGGCAGGGGTCCGTGGGGGCTACCGAGTGGGTGTTCTTCATGGTCGTGGCAGTGTCTTCGGTGGTAGCCGGTTTCCAGGTGGTGATTGTGGGTTTGTTGTCAGTGGTGGAGAGGAGGGTGGTATCTGGAGTCTGTTCACTGAAGTTGTCGTAGAGGGCCTTGATTTTCAGGTGGAAGTAGGAGCGGAGCTTGTTGCAGAGGTCCTGGGATGGTGTGACGTCCGTGGCTTCGCTGGGGGGGGTTTGGTGAACTGCTGTATGACGTTGAAGAGTTCTTTTGCGTTACTGGGGTTGGTGTGGATTTTTTTCTGGATAAAGGTCCTCTTGGTGTCTCTTATGCGCTTGTGGTATTCAGTCATGGCGTTCCTGTAGGTGTTCTGGTCTTCTGTGGTTTTCCTGTTCCTCCAGAGTTTCTCAAGGCGTCTGCAGGAGCGCCTGGCTTCTTGTAGGTCGGTGGTGAACCAGGCGGCCTTCAGAGGGCGTTGTCTGACGGGGTGGAAGAGGGGTGTCTGCGCAGTGGTGTAGTTCTTTGGCTGCAGAGTTGGCGTCAGTCGTGGTGGAGGGGGTGCGGGAGCCATGGCCCGGCAGTCCGAGCACGACTTCGAATCGTGGTCATGCTCGAGACACCTGAGACAGAAGAGGTGGGGATCGATGACTGACATGCGGTGGCAGGTACCGCAAAGCTTGAAATTTGTCTTCCTTGAAAACATCCCTCGCACACGAAGTGAAAAAAAAATCCCCAATTCAACAAAAGTCGAGAAAAAACCTGCCAAAAAGCAGCAGGGGGGTAGCTCATCCCGGATCTGCGCTTAACTGGCGCAAAAAGAAAACAACTGACGTCCACGCACCTATATAGGCACCGTGACGTCATAACAGACGCCGACTACGTAACGCAGAGCCAAATGGAGCCACCAGATGCCGCGCGCAAGGAGTATTGCTCAGCAAACGTTTCCGGATCCAGCCTGAAGCCTGGGAAATTCAAAGGTAAGGAATCTGCAGCTAGAAGTCTCGATCAGATAAGGGTAGACAAATGTCTTCTGCCTCCAGAGACATGCTATTGAACAAAACACACTGAGAAAGGTCATGGTGCAGACTCCAGCCCAAATGTAATTAATCACAGCCTACCGCAAATCTTAGGAATTTCGGATACATGTTTATTATTGGGCTGTGAAAATGGGAATCCTGAAGATGTATTGCAAACATGCAACAAAGGGTAAATTTGTTGTATAGACAACATCCTGCACTTCCTCTTGGTCCGTTTGTTTATATAGGCCCACTAGAATTATGCAGCAGGGTAGGAGCAAAGTATGTGGTTGGGTTGAATAACGAATAGTTTACCTGTCGGTGTAGTTTTGCAGCTTGAAGAATTTTCTGGATTCACATGCTGTGCATTATTCCGCCATCTAGTGGTTGGGTCCGGAATTGTAGTATTTCTTCTCTTTTTTTTGGTTTGTTGTTGGTGGGCGTCGACGTACCACCATTTGGTGTCCTTCTGTGACGTCGACGTACTTCCTCCGGAAGCTCCCACCTTTGGTCGCCATCTTCGGATTCTTTTTCTTTTCTCTTCTCCTCCTTATTCTCTTCCTTGGCGGAGGAGGGTGGGTTCGCTAGTGAATCCAGAAAATTCTTCAAGCTGCAAAACTACACCGACATGTAAAACTATTCGTTTTGCAGCGTGAATCTTTTCTGGATTCACATGCTGTGCATAGACTTTGTAGCGGTTTGCTAGCCTTGTGGTGGCTGGGTGGAAGATGAACTTTGATTTGTAAATAGATGCTGTAAGACTTTGTCCTACTTGTGCTTCTTTGTTCATTTGAATGTCCACATAGTAATGATTTGTGAATGTGTGTACTGAAGACCATGTTGCAGCCATGCAGATGTCTTGAATTGGTGTGTTAGCTAGAAACGCAATAGTTGCTCCTTTCTTCCTTGGAGTGTGCCCGTGGCGCACCTTGTAAAGTTTGTCCTGGTTGCCTGTGGCATAATTGTACAGCTTGCGCTATCCATCTTGCAATTGTGTTTTCGGTTACTGGCCTTCCCAGAAAACTTTTTGCAAAAGATACAAATAACTTTTGTTTTTCTGTATTCCTTAGTTTTTTCAATGTGGTACACGACTGCTCTTCTTGCTTCAAGTGTGTGCAAAGCTCTTTCCGCTTTGGTCTTTGGATTTTGAATGAAACTTGGTATCTGAATACTCTGATTTATGTGAAATTTTGATACCACCTTTGGTATGAATTGAGGATCTGTCCTCATGACGATCCTGTTGCTATGTATTTGGAAGTAGGGTTCCTGTAGTGTTAGTGCCTGCAGTTCGCTAACTCTGCGTAGGGATGATATTGCCACTAAAAAGGCAGTTTTTAGTGTGAGCATTTGTGGCATTGCTTTGTGTAGTGGTTCGAATGGTGCTTTCATCATTTGCGCTAGAACTATGTTCAGATTCCATGTTGGTGCTGGTACCATTTTTGGTGGTGCAATTCTTTTTGCTCCTTCAAGGAACCGTTTGACCACATGTGAAGTGAAGAAACTCTTCCCAGTTTCCCCTCTTGTATACGCTACAATTGCTGCGAAGTGTCTTTTTAGTGCAGTAAAACATAATTTACTTTGTAGTAAATGTGTCAAATACTTTAGCACAGTTTTCTTTTGTAATCTTTCTTGAAAGACGTTTAAGGCACCATTGTGTGCATCTTTTCCATTTCGCTGTATAGCATTTTCTTGTTGTTGTTGGTGGTTTCCTAGCTTCTCTCAGGACAGCCATTGTGCTTCCTGGTAGTTTGAGATGTGCGAATTCTAAGTCTTCAGGAGCCATGCCGCTAGGCCTAAGCTCTCTGATTCTGGATGGAGCACTTTCCCATTTTGCATTGTTAGCAAATCTTTTCTTTTTGGAAGTTTGTGCATTGTTCCTTGAGACATTTCCATTATTTCTGAGAACCAAGTTTGACTGTCCCACTGTGGTGCGATGAGTATCATTGTCATTTTGCTGATCCTGCATTTGCTGATCACTTTAGTCAGGGATATTTGCTTACGCTTTTCCCCCAATACAGTTACTGAACAGTCTATCCATAGCGCATTCCCTAAAGACTGACTGCAAGGTCGCCTGGATGCGAAGTTTTGGCATTTTGCATTGTGGGGTGTTGCAAATAGGTCTATTTGCGGAGTCCCCCATTTCGTGAAAATCTTTTGCACTTCTGTTTGATTTAGTTCCCACTCGTGGGATGATGAGGTTTGTCTGCTCAGTCTGTCTGCTTCTATATTGTCTTTTCCTGGTAGGTGTATTGCTATAATGTCTATACCCCTTGGGCATTGACCATCTCCAAATCTCTTGAGTCCCTCCTTGTCGGTTTATGTAAAACATTGTTGTTGTGTTGTCTGTTTGTATCAACACCCTTTTCCCGTAGCGCTCTTTCTGAAAGGCTTTTAAGGCTAAGAATACTGTTTTTAGCTCCAAGATATTGATGTATTTCACTGCATCCTGCTGTGTCCACAATCACCTTACTTTGAGGTTGTTCATGTGTGCTCCCCATCCTATTAGGGACGCATCGGTTATGGTCACTGTTGGAGTTGGTGGTGTGAAAAGTCTCCCCTGTGCTATGTTTGTTGTGTTCCTGTGAGAAAGTGCCATCTTTCCTGCATGGTATGCCCCCCACTTTTTGCTGAATTGCTGATGTACTTTGACTGAGTGTGCCCTGGGCTCCTGCCAATCAGGTACCCAGGGCCTGTGTTCCTTCCCTAAAACTGCATTATACCCTAAACCCAATTGGCATCTCTGGCCACATTTCAGCCCCTGGTAAATGGTACCCAGGGCACTGTGACCAGAGAAGGCCTCTAAGGGCTGCAGCACTTATTGTGCCACCCTTAGAGGCCCTGTACCCTGACACACACACTGCCTTTGCAGGCTGAGTGTCTTGGTGCAGAGCAAAACAGAGTCGACATGGCACACCTCCCTGTGTGCCATGCCCACAAACACACTGCGCTGGCATACCTCAGTCACCCCTCTAGCTGGGTGCACTATGCCAGTGGTGAGGGTACAGGTGCACGAGCCCTGTACCCCTACAGTACCCAGGTCCATTCCTGGGCACTAAGTGCAGTGCTGCCATTAAAAGTATATGGTGCTGGGAGGTCGTCACCACGAACTCCACAGCACCATGATGGCTACACTGAAGACTGGGAAGTTTGGTATCAAACTTCTCAGCACATTAAACCCACACTGATGCCAGTGTGGGATTTAATGTCAGATGCACGACAGAGGGCAACTTAGAGTTGCCCCCTGAACCTAACCTACAATCCACATCCTGTCTGAGAGGCTGCCTAGGCTGCCACCCAGCAGACATGTTGCTGGACCCCTGGGTAGAGAGCCATCCGCTCTCCCGGGCCTGCAACAATGCACGTCCTGGGCGAGGTGCTAGGTCTCCTCCCCCAGGATGGGCAGGGGGAAGCTTCAAAGGCATGCCACTTTGGTGAGCTTCCCCAGACCACTTGCTGTACTCAGCAACTGTTCCCCACCGGTTCTAGCCCCCACTCTGGCGGGAAACCACAAGTGAGGAAAGTGAGTGTGCCAGCCTCTGCCAACCACACCCCTCAGGTGGGGGAGGCGAGGTAAAGCACATCTCCGGGCTCTCGCCATCTTGAAGATGGGGAGCCCTACTCAATCAGGACTAGGCTCCTGCCCCCCTCCCACTGGAGAGTGGCAGGATAGGGGGTGTACCCACCCCAGGGAAGGGACCCATTGGTCCCTGCCCTTTACCTACCTGTAACGCCCCTAAATCTAGTATTTAGGGGCACCCTGAACCTTCCTTCCTCAGATCCCGAATTCGAAACAAACTAGAACAAGAAGAAAGACCTGCCGTGCAGCTGCTCACAAGAGGACGACACCAACTGACTTGGCCCCAGCCCTACAGGCCTGTCGACCCTCGAACCTGCTCCTGCTAAACCCCGGCGTCTCCAGTGGTCAGCAACCTCGAAAACCCCGGAGGACCGGACTGCCTTGTGACTCTAAAAGAACTGGGACTCCCACGAGCAGTGGTACTGCTCAAAATCAAGTAACAAACCCCAGGTGCCAGCCAGGAACCGTGACTCCTGCACCCTCTGCACCCGCCGAGCCCAGCCTGTGCCTGAGTGGACAAAGACCACGAGGACGTCCCCCCCGGCGACTGTGACCCAGAATGCAGCACCCAAGGACCCACCTCGACGCTCCGGACGCCTCAGAACCAGGGACCCCTCCAAACGCCACCAGCAGAGGGTAAGATTTCCCGACGCGAAAAGACACCCCTGCACCCGGCGCCCTGCGGCCTCCTGTGCCCAACTCCGGGGTGCCTACCTATCCTCCAACTACCCAACTTACCTCTCGAAGTGGTGGTCGCACCTGAAGAATGTCCGTCCCAGAGCTTGCAGCCTTTGTTCAACTTCCAGCTTCTCCATTGAAATACATTGAGCGCCAGACGGCTCAAAAGCACCCTGCACCCAGCCGCCCGAGTGCCCCTGGGAGTGCAACACCTAGCCTATTTTTCTTCCCCACTTGCCCTGTGTAAGTGACCAGGAGCCCAGCTCCCACAGCCGTGTGGCCTGCCTGCTAGCAGCCACCAACCAAGGGCCCCCTGCCCGCCATAGGCTAACATTGGGCCTAACTCACTCTGCACCCGGCCGCCCCTGTGCCGCTGAGGGTGTACCAACTGTACCTACCTGACCCTGGGAGACCCCTGAGTCTATGCCCAGAACCTTAACTCTGCCAGTCGAGTACTTACCTGAAAACCGATAACCTACATTTTCTCCATAGGGTAATTATATCAAAAGAGGATTTGAATGGATTGGGCGGGGAGTTTTATTCTCTAAATCAGATGTTATTGTAAGAAAGGACGTGGAAACAATCAAGGTAGCCTTTCTGAGCAGAAGGCAAGCTGATCGGAAGCAGAAGAGGCTCGGAAACCTAGTGTTCGGGCATATTTATTGCTTAAATCGACGCCACTGACCGAACCATATCTCATGGGGTCTTTGACGACATGAAAAATTTCTTTTAACTAGGTTCCGGATGAATCTCTTCCATCTCCTGTTAGCAAGACCCAAGGGGGCTTCCAGAGGTCAAGTGCTAGCTCCCTGTGGCTGCGACGGAAAGTCTCCTCAGGACCTGCTGCACTCCATGTTTTTTTGTAAACTATATGAAGTCCCCAGGAGGCATTTTTTAGTCCCTATTTTAAAGAAATTGAATTTTAACCAGGTTAGACCTGCATTAATTTATCTTCAATTATTGAAGGATGATTGTATCATTTTTATTGTAGGGTTTTTAAAGGCATCTATGAAATCTAGGCACTTTATGGACACGTAGAGTCTATTTATTTAGACATGTTTTTAGATGATCTATTGTGTGGTAGCGGAGTTTGATATGTTATAATTTGTTGTTCATATGTATTGTATCTGTGTAACTTTTATGGTTTTACAAACAAAAACCGAATAAAGTTTGACTGACCATAGGGTAACATTGACTGGTTTACACTGAAATTTCTTCTAAGTGTCGAGTTTTGAAACTTTAAAATAATCACTAAAAATCGTCCGATCAACGAAAACGAAATTACTCACCTGTTATCAGGAGAGATCCCAGTGCTGGATCTTGGTGCCCAGCACTGACCCTGAAAAGCAATTACAACTGTACTTACCGATAACTTGATTTTCCTCCATAGGATAACATTGCCTGGTTTTCTCCAGAAATTCTTCTAAGTGTCGATTTTGAAACAAACAAATATTCCTTAAAAATCGCCTGGGTAACAAAACGATTTCTTTCAACTGTTTACAGGAAATGCACCAGGGTTGAATCCAGGATCCAACCCTGAGTAAGAAAAACATACGTAAAGTAACTGAAACTGCTTTTACTTAAAAATTCCCATTGAGCTCAATGTTATAATTGTGTTTGAATTGTGTTGCCTATTGCAACAACTGTAGCTATTGCATTCAACAGTCTATTGTGTATTGAAAGTATATAACTAAAGCATCTCATTCTGAGAAAGTATTTTTATACCTACCTGTGGTTCTAAAATAAAACAATATATTTTTATATACAAAACAATTGGCCTAGAGTTCAGTTCCTGAGTGTGAGAGACCATTTGCTGACTGAGTGTGTACAAAAAATGCTTTACACTGTCCTCTGATACTGCCTTACTGCTCGACCAAGCTACCACTTTAGAGAGTAAGGTTATATCTAACTTTAGCCTCTGCCAAACCTCTGGGGACTGTGCACACTGAACCTTACTTTGGTTCAGTATATACAGACCCACTTTCTTACAGTTCCACCATGCCATCTTTTGATGAACTTTGTTTGTTACAACCCCTAGATCCTGCCAACTCCCTGTTGCCTGTGACCACTGTCTGAAGCCATTCTTGAAATGGTCTCATGTGTAGACGAATGTTGAGAATTAAATGAATGCATGAGGCCATCATTCCTAGTAATTTCCCCACTGTCCTCACTGTCAGATGATGCCCCCTCTGGTTTAGAGGAGTCTCCTTCAATAGCGCTGATCTCTTCTCGCTTGGGAATGCTCTCCCTAACACTATTTATTTCTGCGCCCAAGAACACCTTTAGGAGTTCTGGTTCCATTGATGATTTTTCCCAATGTATGGAGAAGCCCAGCTGAACTAGTGTCTCGATCACTTGTTGTATATGCTGTTTGCATATACTGTAAGAGTTTGCTCTAACTAACCAGTCGTCCAAGTAGGGGTAAACATGAATCCCCTGCCTTCTGAGATGTGCTGCTACTTCTGCTAGGCACTTTGTGAACACTCTTGGTGCTGATTTTAGTCCGAAAGTGAGTACTTTGAATTGGTAGTGTTTTTTGTCCACTACAAATCTTAACAGCCTCGTGTCTCTTGGGATGTGTAAATACGCATCTTTTAAGTCTATTGTTGCCATGTAATCTCCCTTTTGCAACTGAGGTAGCACTTCTTGCAGTGTAGTCATTTTGAATCTTTGTGTTTTTATAAATTTGTTTAGAAACCGTAGGTCTAATATTGGCCGTAATGTTCCGTCCACCTTTGGAATTAGGAAGTATGTTGAATATACTCCGCTGTTCTTTTCTCTGTGTGGTACGTGCTCTATTGCATGTTTTCCCTGAAGTTCCTGCACCTCTTTGACTTGGTGAGATAATTCTTCTTTTGAATGTCTTTTGCTTTGGCCTCCTGTTTGGAGGTTGTTTTGTTAACTCTATGCAGTAACCGTACTGCATTATGTTTAAAATCCATTTGTCTGAGGTCATTTCCCTCCATTTTTGCAGGAACAAACTTAGTCTGCCTCCTACTGGGGTGGTATGTTGGAGGAACTGTAAACTGGTTTGTTTTTGTCTTTGTACTGGTTGTTTTTCTGTGTGTACCCACACTGCTGTTTGTGAGTGCAGTCACTTAGTAGAGGTTTGTTGTCCACCTCTTTGTGGCTGACCTCTGCCACGGGGACGCCCTCGAAAGGATGCTCTTCTTTGGTATTGCCAGCTCTGCTGCTGTACCTGTTGTGGACCCTGGTTTCCAGCTTGGTACGTTTGCTGATAACCTTGATGTGAGGTAGTAGGTTGGTGTGTACCTCTCCCCGCTGGTCTCTTTGATGGTGTGCCTCTACGCATGCATCTGAACTGTAGAGCACCCATGGACCTTGCAGTTTCATTATCCTTTTTTTTTTAATTGATTGAGCTTTTCATCAACCACACTTCCAAACAATTGCTCCACATTGAATGGTGAGTTAATGATGTTACTTTGGACTTCTGGCTTGAAGCCTGAGATTCTAAACCATGCGTTCCTCCTTTCTGTGATACCAATCATCATTTGTATGCTTGATGTTTCAGCAGCATCCAGGGCTGATTTTAAACATGTATTTGCAATATTTTAACCCTCTTCCACCAGGTGGCTAGCTCTTTTTGGAATTTTTCAGGTAGTTATTTTAACAATTCTCCTACCTCCCCCCAATGTTGATAGGCATGTCTGTTCAACAATGCATTTGAATTGGCTATGCGCCATTGATTCGCTGCACTTCTTTCCACCTTCCTTCCTACCAGGTCCATCTTCATGCTTTCTTTGTCTGGAGGAGGTCCCACTGTAGTTGGTACATTTGCTCTTTTCCTTGCTGTTTTAGTAATGATAGAGTCAGCTGGCACAGATCCCCGGATGTATATGGGATCCTTAGAGGAGTGCTTATACTTCTTTTCTGCTCTTGGTGTGATAGCCTTTCATGCAGCAGGCTCTTTGAATGCCTCTTTCTCCTGGTCTAGTACACTTGGCAGCATTGGGAGGAATTGATTTCTGGATTGTGTAGGAATCAGTGTCTCTAATAAAAAAACATGACTGTTTTTTCTTCCTCAAGTTGAACACCATAAGTCTCTGCAGCTTTTTTAATCACCTGATTATACATGCCAATGTCATCTGGGGGTGATGGCCTCGAAGGATATGTTTCCATCGCCTCCTCAGGTGATTCGGCATCGAGATCTTGCCATTGTAGTTCTTAAGTCTCCGAAATTGCCGATTCGGCATATGTCTGTTCGTCTTCCTCGACATCTTCTCCGAAGAAGGATTCTTCCTCTTCGATCGGTTCAGGGGTTGTCGGCGGTATTAGATCTTAGACGACCTTTTCGCCTTCCGTATTTTTTGCTTTCGGCGGTATCTTGAATTGCTTCAAGCTTTCGAAGTCTTTTTTACGTTGTAAAATATTAGCCATCTCGGCTTTGCGCCTTTCCCTCCATCTCGGCCGCGTATGCTTCGGCGTCGAGATTTTCGGATTTTTCACCTGTTGACGCCGAACCAGTCGTCGACGCTGGTTTGGGCCTCTTTTTCGACGCCCAGGCGTCCTTTTTCAGACTGTCTTTCGACGTCTTTGTGGACCTTTGCCGTTCCGGAGTCCTTATCGAAGGATCCTACGGTGTGTTTTTGTTTGGATGCAGCTGGGGTCACTGAATGCTTAGACGCCGAGGCTCCATTTGGAGGTCTAGAGTCGGATTTTCGAGACTCTTCTAGTTTTTTCAAGGTCGACTACTCTTACCTCCTTCGAAGTCTTCGTCTCGACCAAAACATCTGTCCTAGTCACCCTCTGGCCCTTCGGCGACGTTATCTTCCTCCTCACTGGAGAGGCCCAGGTCTTGCAGCGAAGGCGGTGGTCCTTGGCCTTGCATGTTGTAGTTGGCTCGTCGCTGCCTTTCTCTCACTCTCAATGTCTTCGGGGTGAAGACGGAGCAGGGGTTACAGTCGTCGCTCTGATGATCCAGCGGCAGGCACAGGTTGCAGACCGGGTGCTGATCTTTCTGTGCGTACTTGTGGTGACAGTTCTTGCAAAACTTGAACGGTGTCTTGTCCGTTACCGCTCACAGAAAGCCCCCTGCATGCGCATTCTCCGATTGTCGAAGATCTTGTTTTTCGACCCGTCGAACTCCGGTCGTCTTGTGTTGAAGGTTGAAAGTCGATAACATCCTACCGTTTTTTCGTTTCTTTTCGTCGATTCTTCTCTCCAATCTTGGGAGCTCCTTCCGTATCGATCCAGACCCAACGGCGGAAAAAAAGAATCTGAAGATGGCGACCAAAGGTGGGAGCTTCCGGAGGAAGCACGTCGACGTCACAGAAGGACACCAAATGGTGGTACGTCGACGCCCACCAGCAAAAAAAGAAAAAAAGGAAAAGAGAAGAAATACTACAAATCCGGACCCAACCACTAGATGGCAGAATAATGCACAGCATGTGAATCCAGAAAAGATTTACGCTGCAAAAATTAGGTGTCACGAAAAGGCAGTTTATGCATCGTAGAGTACGGCATTTTGTGATAGTATTACCTCATTGTTTTTTGTCATTTTTACACATTAACACTATCTTGGCCAAGGTTCACCTCATTAGTACGAGTTTGATAGCCAAATACAGCAATAAGTACCAGAAATGTAACCAAGTTCGCCATTCTTTTTTTAAAATCTTTATTAACTTTGCTCAAGGTCACATATAATACACAGCAGTGTTCAATTGGTATGCAGGAGAACAACATTAATCGCACGATCAAAGGCAAACTTGGCAGTACAATGGACCAAATACACTTACTCCCCCTGCCCACCCCCACCCCGTAAGGCTCGATACTTCCGCCAAGGCCCCCACACCTTCTTCCATTTTTTAACACCCCCTGGACTTGTAGATAATTTCCTCAGCCCTCTGACACCAGTCCAGGTCTCGTAGCCATTGGTCCCATTGTGGGGGCGCCTGCGCCCCCCAGCAACTGGCTATATTGCGTTTTGCCACCCCGGCTGCCATAGCCAACCAGATCTCACTGCATCTAGACCAGTCCGTGGTACCCTTGATCATAAGTAATAACCACCTGGGTTCCACTGGGACCAGCAATCCCACTACCGTTGCCATCGTATTTGCAACTTTGGTCCATAACGGCAATATATACGGGCAGTCCCATAAAATATGATAGAAAGTACCCTCCCCCTGGCATCCCCTCACGCACAGGGGGGACAGGCTCCTGCCCCATGAGAACAGGTGGGTTCGCGGGTAATACACTATGCAGGATCTTTAATTGCACGAGACGGAACCTAGTCCGAATTGCGATATCGCGGGGGCTTTGCAGGGCATCCTGCCAATCGTAGTCTTCCAGGCCTCCGACATCCCCTTCCCATTTCTCCCGCAGGGACACTAGGGGATCAGGCATATTGTTTATGAGCTTACGGTAGATGGTAGACGTGGGTTTTCCAAGGATGGGGTCAAGTAGGAGTCTGTCCTCCATGGGAGAATACTCCGGGACTGAGGTGCCTGTGTGTATGTGGGAGCGCAGAGCATGTGTTAGGCGCAAATAATGGTAATATTGGGAGTCGTGTAGGTGGTACTCTTTTTTGAGATAGTCAAAGGATCTAGGGGCGCTCCCTTTCCACACGTCTCCCAGGTAATCAATCCCGATTAATTTCCATCCCTTGAAACCTGTTAATCGCGTCACCTCCGTTAACTGATCTCCGATCCAGAGTGGGGTCCTACCCGTCAGGGTGCCTGCCCACCCCAGAAATGTATTGGCCTCCCTCCAACATTGAAGCACCACCCCCGTGTGCGAAGGTAAATCCCTGCGTTGTTTTCGTGAGTACAGAAGAGGTTCGCAATTGCCTCCCGGCATGGCATACCTATCCACCCTGTAAGCTGGTTCCGACCCCGCCGTATATACCCAGTCATTAACCACCTGCAACTGGGAGGCCCAATAATATAGTTGGACGTCCGGGAGGGCCAGCCCCCCGTCGTACACCCCTCTTGTGAGTTTTCGCTGCGCTATCCTCTTGTTCCCACCCTCCCAAAGCAGCGTCCGCAAGGCCTGGGATATGCGCCTGAACACCCCACCAGGAACCGGGTATGGTGTATTTTGTAGGATGTATAGGAGTCGCGGCAGCGCCAGCATCTTGAATAGCGCAGCGCGTCCGATCAGGGAGAGAGGCAAGGACCTCCAGTGGGTAACGTCCGATGCCAGCCGCGCCAGGTGGGGTTCAAGATTTTTGGTGAAGAACTCTGCCCTGTCTCTGGTGATGTATACCCCCAGGTATTTGAATACGTCAGTCACTATCGAGGCAGAACACCTCGTCGGAATCCGCGGGGGAGGGCCCAACAGGGGGTAAATTAGAGACTTGGCCCAGTTTATCGTATAGCCGGAGTAGCTACCAAACAGTTCGAAGAGATGAAGCGCCTGTGCCATGGACTGGTAAGGTCTGGTCATATAAAGGACAATGTCATCTGCGTATAAAGATACGCGCTCCTCCCATTCTTCAAAAAATAACAGGCCCCAGAATGACCTGTCCCGCCGAATCCAGTGGGCCAGCGGTTCAAGGGCCAAGGCAAAGAGGAGGGGGGATAGGGGACACCCCTGCCTGGTGCCCCTGCGCAGGGAAAATGCACGAGACATCGCACCGTTAACTCTCACCCTCGGTTGTTCATACAACAGGCGCACCCAACTACAAAAAACCGGCCCAAAGCCCAGTCTCTGAAGGACCATAAATAAGTACGGCCATTCGATGCTGTCGAAGGCCATTGAGGCGTCCAGCGCCATCAATGCCGTTTGGGTGTTGCCCACGTCTTCCGTCATGTATAGAACCCCATAAGCCTGCGCAAATTATGCCGAGTGCTCCTGTGAGGCATGAACCCTGACTGATCAACGTGTATCAAGTCTGGGAGAACCGAGAGCAGTCTCGTCGCCAAGGCCTTAGCCAAGAACTTAGCCTCCACATTGAGGAGCGAGATGGGTCGATACGACGAGCACTGGTCAGCCTGTTTCCCGGCCTTGTGAATGACCACAATGGTAGCTTCTCGCTGATCAAGCGGAAGCCTCCCACCTTTCGTGCTTCAAGGAACATCTGTCGTAGGGGTTAATTACTACGTTAGCCTGCTTTTTATATATTTCCACTGGGAGCCCATTGGGCCCCTGCGCTTTCCCGGCCTGGAGGGAGTTAGGGGCTGCGCCCAGTTCCGACCTCGAAGGTCGGCCTCTAGGCAGTCGGTTTGCTCCTGGGACAGTGTGGGCAACGCAAAGTCTCGCAGGAACTCCTCACAGTCCAACTCCGTTCTGGTGCAGACCGGGGTATAGACCCTCTCATAGTATGCCGCAAAGGCCTCTGCTATGTCCGTACCGGTGGAAACCAAGGATCCCGACTCGTCTCTCACCTCGGTCACCCAGGATCGCTCCCTATCCCTGCGTTCAAGCCACGCCAGTAATTTCATACATTTGTCCCCCGCATCGTAAATTCGATGTTGCGTGGCAAGGGAGTAGGCGCGCGCCTCTCCCTCCGCCAGTGAGCGAAGTTCCTTCTGCTTGAAGGCAAGTTCATGACCGTGCTCCCTCGAGGGAGTCTCGCTGACACCCTGCTCCAGAGATTCAATTTCCCTCTCTGTTTGATCTGCAGCGATTCCTCCTTTTTTTGGGCTCCAATCAGCGCTTGGGCCTGGCCCCTCAAGACCGTTTTATAAGCTTCCCACAGGATTAACTTGGAATCGACAGAGTCCTGGTTCTCAGCGAAATATAGCTGGGAGCCCTCTCTTAACTTGTCAGTTATGGATTCGTCCTTGAGGCGCCATGGGTCTATCCTAGGGAAGGCCGCCCTGACGGTTATCGCCCCTTTGAGCGTGACACCAACCGGAGAGTGGTCGGAAATTCCCCGGGCCATAATGCAGGGGTCCACAAAATCGCCCAGCTGGTCCCCCCGCGTGAAGAGGTGGTCTATCCTAGAGAAGGACCCATGTCTAGCGGAGTAAAAAGTGTATTGCCTTTGGGAGGGGTGATGAGTACGCCATATGTCACTGAGACCCATTGCTGTAGTAAAGCCCTGCAGGGCCATCTCCCCCCATGTTGCCCTGTCTCTCACCTGAGCGATCTATGTCAGCGTCCATGACTGGATTAGTGTCCCCCCCCCCAGAACCAGAGTTCCCCGGGGAAGGTCTGCCAGGTGGGTCCCCAATTTCATATACATCGAGGCATGCAGGCCGGGTGGGATGTAGCATGAGCTAAAAACTATCGTTCGCCCCTCCCATCTGGCTGCCACGGCCGCCATGCATCCGGAGTCTTCCGTCCATGTGCCTGTGGTCACAATCGGCAAGGCATTACGGACTAGAATCCCCACTCCCCTGGAGCCCGACGTAAACCCCGAATGTGCCACCATCTTATAGCCGAAGCGGTCCAGGGCCCTGCACCTGTTACCTCGTAGATGTGTCTCTTGTAGGAGCACAACGTCAGGGGAATGGCGCTTCACATGCTGCAACACTAATGTGCGCTTTATTTTGTTACCCAGTCCATTGACGTTCCACGTCCATATCTTTATGTGAGCCTGTTCACCCATTCCTGCGCAATGGCCTGTATAATCTCGGATCCTTTACATTTCTCTGCATACATTCAGAATTAAACAACCAAACATTTGAATTTGAGTCGCCATGAGCCAACCGTAAACTTCCCCCCAACCAGTCCCCCCTCCCCAGCCCGTACCCTCCTCCTGCCTAGTGGGCCCCCAACCACCCACCTGTTAAACTCGCAGAGTGCCTGTCGATCCCATTATCCCCATGTCAACTAAACGAGGGAACATAAGCCTGCAGCCGCAGAAGACATACCCAGTTAGCCGAGTGCACACCCTTGGATGGATCATGTTTACAGACCCCACCCCCCACCCTAGACTCCACCCCCCCCAGCCTTATTGGCTGGTGCGGAGGATCCTTAAATGTTCACATTGAGTAGTAGCAAGAACCCAAAACTCACAACGTTGAGGAGGTCAACAGTTCCGGAGCATCGCGCCCGACTTCCACCAAGAGTCAAGGACCCATGAGGCATGCCGCCCCCCCCCCCCTTCCTCCCATATGGAAGCCGCCCCACATAGTCACTACCTCTATAATCACTTGGAAGATGACTGTTCGCTCTCTTGGGTCTCTCGCGGTCGAGTGTTGCTGTTCTGAGCCACCTGGTCGGCGCGATCGTGGGTCGATCGGCTCGGACCACTCTGTTGGCCCACGGTCCGCCATCCCTCCATCCAGTCGTGCGCCTCAGCCGGTGAGTCGAAGAAGTATGCCTTTTCACCATCCAGAATTTTAAGTTGCGCAGAGTACAGCATCATATACTTCACTCCTTGATCCCTGAGGGCTCTCGACTCCTTCGAATGACCTGCGCTGATGTTGGACGTTTAGCGTAAAGTCTGGGAAGAAGCGAATTGTGGCGTTCTCCAACCGCAGGTCTCCGGACACCCGCGATGCTTGAAGGATGGCATCCTGATCCCTGTAGTTCAGGATCCGGGCAATGATGGTGCGCGGAGGGGCCCCAGGCCTGGGCCTCCCCCCCCAGTGCACGATGGGCCCGCTTACTGAGAAGAAGTTGGAGAGGCGTTTTGGCTTGAGATGTTTAAGTATGAGGTCCTCCACGAAGCAGTCAGTGGACGGGCCCTCCATACCCTCCGGGACTCCCACGATGCGGATATTATTGCGCCGCGCCCGGCCCTCTTGATCCTCCAGGCGGGCTGCAATGTCTGCTTGGGTCTTCGTGAGTGTGGCAACCTGCTCCTCGAGTCTTTGTTTTGGATTGTAGATTTCCAATGCCGCTCTCCGCCTCCGCCACTTTGTCCGACATTTTCCTAAAGTCTGCGCGGAGTAGGTTAACTTCTTCAGTTACGGAGTCTAATTTAGGTTCCATAGTGCCGTGCATCTCCTTTATAGCCGCCATAATGTCCCTGAGCGATGGGTCCGGGCCGTCGTCGCCCGCCTCGCATTGCTGACTCCCGCCCTGGTGGCCTTCCTCCCTTCCCATAGTGACGGTGTATTTGTCGATGTGGTTTGTTTGGCCCTGCGCTGGTGGTCTGGTGCGGCCCATGACCTTGAATCGTGCCTCGGTAGTCCACTCGGCCCACAAGTCACCCGGGACCCCCACTCCCACGGGGAGGTGGTCGATACTGCGCTGCTACGTTCTTTGGAACTCAGTTCAGTGCACGCTGGGTGGTTCAGTGCGTTACCCCCCAATCGCGATGTCTGTGGGCCTTGTGTCGTATCTGGCTTCAAGCTGAGACGGCAATCAGAAGGCACACGGCGCCCCCATGGCCGGCCTCAGTCGTGGTCCCTGGCACCAAGATTTGCGCAGTGTCGGGGCTAGCTCGCTCAAGCACACCAGTCTCAACGCCACGGGTTACTCTCCCGTGCCCGCCGCTGATCCCGTAAGTGCCGGCCCCAATTCCTGTAGTGCCCCCTCCACTAGGGCGACCCCACTCACTCCACACGCTCCAAACGCTGAATTACCATTTCAGTTGTCTTCCCGCCTCGGTTATCTCCGCGGTCCCTGGCGCAGAGGGGCTGCAAAGTCGTGCCCAGGCGTGCGGTCACTCGCTGTGTCCAAATTTCTCGTTGCCCCATGTGTAATTTAGAACATGCAGGATTGAATATGCCACCGTGGGTAGTCTTGTAGGAGCAAGCGGCGCTGTGGCGTCTCACTCCCACGCCCCTGTGCGCTCCTAAGGCTTCACGCCCCTCCCCTGGGCCCGCCGCTGTTGTGGACCGAGGAAGGCAGCACCTATGGCCTCACATGTGCGGAGCGTCGCCAGTCTTCCTCTCACTCCAGGCGGGGGGGGGGCCAACGCCGGTCAGTCTCCACCCAGGCTCGTGGGCTCAGCGGTCCCACCGGGCTCAGATCACTTGGGCTCACAGGCCTGTGCCTGTATCGCACCGCCCAGCCGCTCTATTCTTTGCGGCGCCAACGGACGCCGCAGTCTTCCCGCGTTGCACCCGGGCCCAGCCGCAGCGCTCCTACCTGTGCCGCGATCGGCACGTCCCGGCCCCGCTCCGTCACCGGCCTCCAGGAGAGCACCAGGCCACTCTGCAGTTGGGGAGTCCCGAGACCCCAGAACGCGGTTCCTCCCGGCGCCAACACTCCCCACCGGAATCGGCTCCGCGCCGCAACCCTCCACCAGCAGCTTCCCGGGACTCTCCGCCTGATGCGTTGCTTCAACAGTGGCGCTCGGCGGTGGCGGACGCCATTTTCTCGCTGCAGGACTCATGGCCCTAGACGCCGATCCGCGGCTAGAAAACACCTGCGGCCGGGTCTCGTCAGCTTTTGCCGCTGGCCGCCAACTCCCCGCAGCTTCACAAGGCGGTAGGTGTCTTTTTTAAATCCGGATGATGACGGATTATGGGTGTATTGTCGTTGTCTGCTACCGCAGGTCTCTTAGTGTGCGGCCATCTTCCTTGGCTGCAGGCCACGCCCCCAAGTTCGCCATTCTGAAGGGCCCTCCACAGCGCAGCAACAGGTTTTGCTGCATTTTTACTAACTTTTGATCTGTTTGAGCTAGAAACCTTTTTTGGGATGTTCAGTTGCTAAGTCAAACATGGCATTGACAGAGGTCTGGCCAGCGAAAGCATGCTGTCCTTCAACAATAGGTGGCACTTTTCTGCAGCATCCCTGCCCTCAATGACAAACAAGTGGGCGCTCTACCTCTCTTCACATTGTGGATCTGGATGCTGGAAGGGGAGGGTAATTCATCCTCTGATGGTCTCTCTCTAGGGACCTACTCCCTCACAGTTGTAGGAAGCTGGCTCTTTGCACTGTATATCTCTTTTTGGTATACTATATAAAGAGTCCAGGCAACCCTTATAATTGGACAGGGCTTGCTGTAGCAATCTCAAGTTGCTCTTAGGGGGTAGTGTGGACGAGCAGCCTTAGGCTTATTAGAGAGGAATGTTAGACATCTGCTGCATACACACAGCCAATAAATGACACACGACTCAATAAGGAGATCCACACCAATTTATAAAAATATCACTTATCTTTATATAACTTTAGGCAGCAAGATCATGCCAATGCCACCTATACAGGTGCCAAATGGGCCATGGTCAGGGGAGTTGGCATCCCCTCACCTCTGAGGGAAGCCGGATTCGCATACCAAAGGCGGTGACCTCTTTGAAGCTCCCTTCCTTGGAATACGAATTTACGGGTCATCCTTTTGGAGGAGATGTAAAACACCCCCTGCCAGAGCAGGCTTTGTTACAGACCACCTGAGAGCGTAGGCTCTCACCCAGAGAAGCCAGAAACCTGTCTGTGGTGGCAGGCTGGTCTACACCAGACATGCAAAACACACAAGATGATGGACGGAATGCTGCACATTGGCAAACATTCACCCCCAGTCACAGATCTGGGTTTAATCCATCGTTATTTTGCTTCGCCACGCCACGCCACACCAGTTCAGACATAGCCATATGCAAATCAGTCTTGACCCTGTGCCTCATGGGAACAGTCCAGACCGAACTGCCAGGCCATGTCTTCCCTGGACCGGAATCAAGCATCCTAGGACCGGTTTCAGGCTATCAGCCTTCATCAGCCAGGATAGCTTGACTCCAGTGGCGTAGTGAGCACGGGACCCACGTCTGGGCATACCCTTCCCACTTAGGGCGAAATGCAAAACACACAAGATGATGGACGGAATGCTGCACATTGGCAAACATTCACCCCCAGTCACAGATCTGGGTTTAATCCATCGTTATTTTGCTTCACCACGCCACACCAGTTCAGACATAGCCATATGCAAATCAGTCTTGACCCTGTGCCTCATGGGAACAGTCCAGACCGAACTGCCAAGCCATGTCTTCCCTGGACCGGAATCAAGCATCCTAGGACCGGTTTCAGGCTATCAGCCTTCATCAGCCAGGATAGCTTGACAGTTGACTGGGGGTGAGTGTTTGATTGGCTCAAACGTTCCGTCCATCATCCCCTTTTGTATCGCTTTGGTCTACACCAGACAGCCAGCACACCAGAGGCTTGTAGGTTTTCAGGGGGCATCTCTAAGGTGCCCTCTGGGTGCATGTATTAATAAATTCACCACTGGAATCTGTGTGGGTTTATTAATACAAACACCATGGATTTCAGTGAAGCCATCATGTAGCTGTGGAACTCGTTTATTACCAGTGTTCAGCACATGTACTTAAAATGGCCTCACTGTTCACTTGTGACATCTAAGAATTGGTTAGACATCACAGGGGCATTTCTGCTCATGCAGATATGTCCACACGTGTGGTATAGTGCACCCAACCTTACAGCTGTAAGGCCTGTTGTAGGGGTGGCTTACCTATACGGCATGCAGTCTGTAGGCATGGCACACAGGGATGTGAGCCCTGTCATGTTTTCACTTCTATCTGCACTAAGACATGTAGCCTGCAATGCCAGTCTGTATGACTTAGGTGAGGGGTCCTTTAGGGTGGCACAATAAATGCTGTAGCCCTTAGGGGCCCTCTTTAGCCTCCTTGCCCTAGGTACCAGTGGTACCACTTACTAAGGGCTTACAGGGGATGCTAAAGGTATTGCCAATTGGGGTAACAATTACACAGTTTAAGGAAAGAGATCTGAAACTGGGGACCTGGATAGCAGGAACCCAATGCACTTTGTCAAAATTGCATTGAATACCAGGCAAAAAGTGGAGGTTACCATGACAAAAAGGGGCACTTTCCCGCAACGGTGTCTTGCTGAGGGCACCTGGGAAACAAGGTCAACGTTCTCCTCTCTGAAATAAACTCCTGGAGTCTCTCCTGTAGACCATGCAGCCAGATTTTCTGCCTGTCCTTCAGGGTTCTCCTAAACATCATCTGCCTGAGGCTGTGACAATGCTCCTTCAGAAGGCTCACTATACACAAGTCATCGGGGCTTGAATTGTCCTTATTGCCACAGGCAGAGCACTTCAAAAAAACGAAGATCCTGAAAGGACATTTTTGTCAGAAAAGGTATGTAATACAATCCAAGACCTTAGGGAAGTCTGATGAAAATAGTTGGGAAATGTATGGAAAGGTTTCCAAAGAGGAAAAAGCAAGCTCAGTGCCCCAGGATCCTGTTGCCAGGAGTCAAAGTAATTGACCCCTCATCTATGGTGCATGACACAGGAGGAAGGGTGAGGTCTCAAAAGGCACAGTTCTAGAGTTTGCTCGGTCTATAGCATTAAATCTGCTAACACTGAAAAAAGAAAGGCATAAACATTTGTTCTAGTCATTTTTTACTAAAGTTGTGACTATTTGGTTTGACTGGCTTCTTTTTCAAAATGAAAAAGATTGACCAATTATTTCTCTAATCAACGCGTACCTTTCTACTGAAGAGACTTTCCCATGAATATTAATTTTTAGAAAATATAAAATATTTTTAATAAAATGCCATAGGATCCTGCACAAGGGCAGCAGGGTTCAGTGCTTATGACATATGATCCCTGGAGGAGATCTCCGCAATTGTGCCCATCACTGAATTAACCGCCCTGCTTGTACTCCACCCCCTAACTTTTTAACGTAACATTCCAATCACTGCCAAACCCCCATTCTCATATCAAAACAATTGCTATGTTTACATGTTTAGTTTATATTTTCCCGCAATTGTTGCACAAGTTACTAACTTGTGTAACGATATATCTGTAAGAGACAGTAGTTAGTAACAGATTCCTTACCTTAGAATATCCCCAGGCGTCAGGCTGGATCCGGAAAGTTTTTGCGTAGCAGTACCCTTGCGCGTCGGTAGGCGGCGTCGTGCGGCTCCGCGTCCGTCGTCGGGACCGCCGGGATGACGTCGCGGGCAGTACTTAGACGCCGCCCCTGCGCGCTGACGTCAGTTCTGTACACGACTTTCCGCGCCAGGAGCGTAGAGCCATGCAAGAAGCTGACATAGGTGTCTGAAAAATACTAGGGCCCTGAAAGGGATGTCCTTAACTCTAGAAATCAGTTCGCAGAACGGGGAGGATGGGTGGGGCGGTAAGGAATCTGTCACTAACTACTGTCTCTTACAGATATATCGTTACACAAGTTAGTAACTTGTGCATCTGAAAGAGACACGTTAGTGACAGATGCCTTACCTTAGAATAGATACCCCAGCAATACCAACCCGGTGGTGGGTCTGCGAACAAAGATCAGACAAGGAAGTCCCGGAGGACAGAACGGCCAAAGAAGCCGTCCCTCCGGACCCGACTGTCAAGGCAGTAATGCTTGGTAAGCGTGTGCAGCGAGGCCCACGTAGCTGCCTGACAGATATCCTGCAGCGGAACACCGCGGCCTAAGGCCGTGGTAGCAGCCGTTGCCCTGGTGGAATGGGCACGCAGCCCAACAGGAGGCTCCTTCTTAGCCAAAGAATAGCAGGCTTTGATACACAAGGTTACCCAGCGGGAAATGGTTCTCTTGTGCACCGCCCGACCTTTTTTGGCGCCCACATAGCCAACAAAGAGCTGGTCATCCACCCGGAAGTGTTGTGTGCGGTTGATATAAAAGGAAAGCGCATGTTTTGGGTCCAGACGGTGGAGCCTCTCTTCCTCTCTGGAAGGATGCGGAGGCGGAAAGAAGGTGGGCAAAGTGATGGTCTGCCCAATGTGGAAGGCAGTAACCACCTTTGGCAAGAAGGACGGACGCGTCCTAAGAACAACCTTGTCTGGATGGACAGACAGAAAGGGAGGTTTGCATGACAGAGCCTGGAGCTCACTCACCCGCCGAGCAGAGGTGATGTCCACCAGAAAGGCTGTCTTCAGAGTCAGAAGACGAAGAGGACAGTTATGTAGAGGCTCAAAGGGAGCGCACATGAGAAAAGTAAGAACCAAGTTCAAGTCCCACTGAGGCATGACAAACGGAACAGGAGGGAAGAGGTGTGTAATGCCTTTTAGGAACCTGTTAACAGGGGACTTGAAAAGGGAGGGCTGATCAGGAAGCCTGAGGAAGGCCGAGATAGCACAAAGACAGCCCTTGATGGTACCCAGGGCAGAACCCTGTTGGGCCAGAGAAAGAAGGAACAGAAGAACCTCAGAAAGAGGGGCAGAGAGGGGATTCACAGCTTTGCTGTGCACCATGCTCACAAACTTGTTCCACCTGCAGGCGTATACCACCTTAGTGGAGGGACGCCTGGCTGCCAGAATCACATCACAAACTTCGGGAGGCAAGTCGAAAGGAATCAACTGCCGCCGCTCAATCTCCACGCAAGCAGGTGGAGGCTGGACAGGTTCGGGTGGAGTACCGTCCCCTGCTGCTGCGACAGAAGATCCTCCCGAAGAGGCAGACGGATCGGGGGATCGACGCTCATACTGAGTAGCTCGGGATACCAAACTCTTCGAGCCCAGTCCGGAGCCACAAGGATGACTTGGGCCCGGTCGCGCCGAATCTTCAACACTCTGGGTAGAAGTGGTATAGGCGGAAAGGCGTACAACAGACCGCAACTCCACTTGCGACGAAAAGCGTCGCCGAGCGAGTGCCGCCTTGGAAATTCCAACGCGCAGAACTGCTGACATTGCGCGTTCTCTTCGGTGGCGAACAGGTCTAACCAAGGCTCTCCCCACTGCTGAAAGAGACCTTGCGCCACCTCCGAGTGAAGACGCCATTTGTGATCCATCATGCACCTGCGGCTGAGTTCGTCCGCCCTGGCGTTCAGGGAACCTGCCAGGTGTTGAACCATCAGGAATATGCCCTGATGTTCCAGCCATGTCCAGAGGCACAGAGCCTCCTGACATAGGGTCCACGACCCCACCCCGCCCTGTTTGTTGCAATACCACATGGCGGTGGTGTTGTCTGTGAACACCTGCACTACCTTCCCTTTGACGGAGGGAAGGAATGCCTTGAGTGCAAGTCGGATCGCCCGGAGCTCCAGAAGGTTGATATGGAGCCGGGACTCCGCAGGAGACCAGAGGCCTCTGATCTCCGCCTCTCCCATGTGACCACCCCATCCCAGAAGGGGCACGTCCGTCACAACTGTGTGCTCTGGCTGGGGAAGGGAGAGGGATCTGCCCATGACCCATTGCCGGTTCGAGAGCCACCACTGCAACTGCTTTGCAGTCCCCTCCGAGATCTGGACGTGATCGGACAGGTTGCCCTGGTGCTGAGCCCACTGGAACTTCAGGTCCCACTGCAGAGCCCGCATATGCCATCTGGCATGATCGACCAGCAGGAGGCCATGAGGCCCAGCAGCCTCAGGGTCATCCGTACTGAAACCCAGGATAGAGGCTGAAAGATCGGAATCATAGCCTGAATATCCCGGACTCGCCGTTCGGGAGGATAGGTCCGAAACTGCGTCGTGTCCAGAACTGCTCCGATGAAAAGGAGCTGTGGAGAAGGAATCAGATGCGACTTCGGCACATTGAAGGAGAACCCCAGCGAGTGCAGGAGTTCGGCCATAGTCTGGAGGTGGGACACGACTGCCTGGGACGAGCCCGTCTTCAGCAGCCAGTCGTCGAGGTAGGGGAAGACTGGAACCCCTGCCCGGCGCAGATGAGCTGCGACCACCGCCATCACTTTCGTGAACACCCGAGGGGCACTTGTAAGGCCAAAGGGGTGCACGGTGAACTGAAAATGCTCGAGGCCTACAGTGAACCGCAGGTAACGCCGGTGGGCCGGCAGGACGGGGATGTGGAAATAAGCGTCCTGTAAGTCCAACGCTACCAACCAGTCTCCAGGGTCGAGGGCAGTGAAGACCTGAGCTAGGGTGAGCATCTTGAACTTCTCCTTCCGGAGGAAGCGATTGACGTTCCGGAGGTCCAAGATAGGACGCATGTCCTCCTTGTCCTTTTGGGCACCAGGAAGTAGTGGGAGTAGCAACCACGCCCTACTTCTGGGGTCGGAACATGCTCGATGGCCCTCTTGGCCAAGAGTGCCGTGACTTCCTTCTGCAGAAGCACCAAGTGATCCCCTGACATGCGGTGGAATTGAGGTGGCATGGCTGGGGGGGTGGTCTCGAAGGGGAGGGAGTAGCCCCTTCGGACGTCCAAAACCCACCTGTCTGAGGTGATGGCACGCCAGTGGTGAAGGGGATGGCGGACCCTGCCCCCTACTGGCGTGCTGTGCACCTGAAAGGAAGGACTAGGAGGGCTTGGAGGAAGCGGACGGGGCGGGGTTGGTGGCCTGACCCGCACGCTGGTTGCCTGACCCGGCAGGAGCCACGTCCTCGGCCACGCGAAGATACTTGCTGCGCGGGCTGGTGGCTGGGCAGCGGACGTGACTGGGCGCGAAAAGCAGAGGTTAGCGGAGGGCGCACAGCAGAAAGGCCCAGGGACTTGGCAGTAGCCCGTGAGTCCTTAAAACGCTCCAGCGCATGGTCTGCTTTGGTACCAAAAAGACAGACTCCATCAAAGGGCATGTCCATGAGTGTGTTTTGGACATCACCCGAGAAACCAGTTGTCCTCAGCCAGGCGTGGTGACGCAGCGCCACTGTCGTTGCAAGCGATCTGCCCAGCGAGTCGGCGGTATCAAGGCCACAACAGATGGTGTACTTTACCGCATCCCTTCCTTCCGCAATGGCGCGGGAAAGCAGTGTCTGGACCTCCTCAGGACACTGGGGCAAAACGAGCGCCACCGAATCCCACAGAGAGTGGGAGTATCGGCCCAAAAGGCAAGCGGTGTTGACAGACCGCAAGCCAGCACTGGAGGAAGAAAAGGCCTTCTTCCCAAATTGATCCAGGCGTTTGGATTCCCTATCCGGAGGCGGTAGGGAAGGCGGTTTGGGGAGCAGAGGCTTGGACAACCAAGCTCTCGGGGGTGGGATGTTGAGAGAGAAACAAGGGGTCGCCCGGAGCAGGGCGATGGCGTCGAGCCACGTTCCTATCCACAGGAGCCCCTGTGGCGGGTTTGGACCAGGTGCCCAAAAGAACATCAGAAAGTGCATCATTAAACGGCAGCAATGGCTCCGAGGAGGTAGCTGCCGGCTGAAGCACTTCCGTCAGGAGGTTAGTCCTGACAGCCAATGTAGGCAATTGGAGGTGTAAGGCTCCAGCTGCTCTACGCAACACCGTTGCGAAATTTGCTCCCTCCTCCGTAGCCACGGAAGGAGGAGACAGCATGCCAGTGTCAGGGGTAGTGTCCAGACCACTGGCATCCCCAAGTTCCTCTGCCCAGTCCTGATCATAGTCACACTACTGTGTGAGAGGGTCATCCGACCCCTCCCAGCTCTCCTGGTCCTCCTCCGGTTGAAAATGAGGAGGAGGGACGTCCGGGACCCAAGGTCTCATGGGCGCCGGAGCCGGCGTCGGTCCGACACCGCGTCCGGAGAGAACCGGGAGCGAGCGCCGCCCGGAGCCCCGGGCGGCATCAGAGACGGCACCGGGGACGTCGGGCGGAGGCGTGGTTAGGTCAACCGGCGTCGATGGGGGTTGCGGTACCACCGGAGCCGGGATCGAGGCCGGGGACGAAGCCGGGGCCGGGAGCGAGGCTGGTGGGACAGGCGGCGCCGGGACCGGAGTCGTCGGCGGCGCCGGGGCAATCCCATTAGGGCCCTCGGGGCCCGAAGAGGCAGGCCATGGCCGACAGGAATTCCTGTATCTCGGCCGGAGTCGCCACCGAACCCGGGAAAAACGGGTAATGCGGGGGCAGCGCCACAGGCACATCCGGAGCCGCGGGGACGGTGCCGACAGGGGCCTCAGCCGAGTCGCAAGACCGGCGAAGTCTTAGAGCGATGGTGCTTCTTAGACTTCTTGTGCTTCGACTTACCCGAGGACTCCGATGACCGGCGAGGACTCCGATGACCGGCGAGGACTCCGATGACCGGCGAGGACTCCGATGACCGGCGAGGACTCCGATGACCGGCGAGGACTCCGATGACCGGCGAGGACTCCGATGACCGGCGAGGACTCCGATGACCGGCGAGGACTCCGATGACCGGCGAGACTCCGATGACCGGCGAGACTCCGATGACCGGCGAGGACTCCGATGACGGCGAGGACTCCGATGACCGGCGAGACTCCGATGACCGGCGAGGACTCCGATGACGGCGAGACTCAGATGACCGGCGAGGACTCAGATGACCGGCGAGACTCCGATGACCGGCGAGACTCCGATGACCGGCGAGGACTCCGATGACCGGCGAGGACTCCGATGACCGGCGAGGACTCCGATGACCGGCGAGACTCCGATGACGGCGAGGACTCCGATGACCGGCGAGGACTCCGATGACCGGCGAGGACTCCGATGACCGGCGAGGACTCCGATGACCGGCGAGGACTCCGATGACCGGCGAGGACTCCGATGACCGGCCCCTCGCGTGACCGGTGCTTGGTGCGGAGCCGACTGCCGGACCTCGAGGAGCTTCGAGACCGCTCTCGCAAAGCCTTCGGGTGCAAGGCCCGGCAGTCGGAGCACGACTTCGTGTCGTGGTCGCGGCCGAGACACTAAGTGCGGGTCTGTGATCGACATCATTCGACCACAGGCGTCGCATGGCTTGAAGCCGGGCATCCCTACCGACACTGTGGAGCCGAGATGACTCGAAGAAAACAGTGAAAAATCACCAAAAAGTTAGTCAGAAAAATGACTAGGGATCTGCGCCCACTGGCGCGGAAAAAGAACTGACGTCAGCGCGCAGGGGCGGCGTCCAAGTACTGCCCGCGACGTCATCCCGGCGGTCCCGATGCCGACGACGGACGCGGAGCCGCACGACGCCGCCTACCGACGCGCAAGGGTACTGCTACGCAAAAACTTTCCGGATCCAGCCTGACGCCTGGGGATATTCTAAGGTAAGGAATCTGTCACTAACGTGTCTCTTTCAGATTATTAAAATAGTAAAGAGTGCAAATGCAGCTAGATGGCAGTTATGCTATAAAAATATCAAATAAATATATCTATGCAGGTTCAACTAATACCTGAAGAAGCAGGGTTTTCATATGTTAACTTTTCAGGAAATTCTTTTAATTCATCATCGAGAGACTTCTAGTCATCAGATACACCCAGGTTTCTTGGTGTGCGGGATTCATTACCAGTTCAAGGCCCCAGCAATGTGGGCATCCTCTTTCATTCAAGTCCAGCAGGCAGTTTGAACCCCAGTATGATAATTATCAGCACTGGAACTCGCAAACAAGACGCTAATGATTCATCCCACAGAAGACATTGTGTTCCTAGGTGTCAGGATTGTCACCGACGAATGGAATGCTTTCCCTGCCAAACAAAGACTTCAAGTGCATTGCCTTAACTTGCCATATTCAGCCATAGACATAAGTCACGGTCAAAAACCTCAAGAGACAGACTGCATGTCTCCCTCTATTCATCTTCTGACACCGTGCTGCCTCTTCACGAGGCCTGTTCAGTACCTATTTCCTAAGGAAAGAAAACTCAAAAACGTCCTGCTCAGTGTTCCACAATCCTGTCCTCATGAGACAAAAAAGAGAACTGGCTCAAGTGCAACCTACAAGACACTATAGGATAATGGAGGTAATCAGTACCTTAAAGGCGTTTTCTCCCAGCCTTTTAAAGCTTCAGCCTATACGGCAAAATTTTTCCCATTTTAGCTTCCTCCCCACCCAAATATATTTCACACTTCACATATTAATGCTAGTTTCAAAAAGGACACGTTTCACCTTTAAGCTCAGAGGACAACAGAATCTTAACATTTGGCAATTTGTTTCAGGGTAAATCTTCAGATTGCAAATCTCAGAGTAACACTGCAAACAAGAAAGGCCCCAAAATCCCTCTACCAACATCTATCAACTCAGCTTACATCTTCTCAATAACTTAAAAACTCAGACACAGTAGTGTATCCAAATATGTGCAACACTACTACAGGTGACATTTTAAACAGTGTCCACCCCAACACTTTTCTAGTAGGTATGGGAGCTCACTAAGTTTCTGCTAAAGACTTTTCATGTAACCAAATCAGTGCATTTTTTACCTTAGCTTCACTAGCTTTAACTGATATCACAGTAATTTGTAAGAATAGCGTCACAGACGTTTGGTACACACAGAGCTATCTGGCGATCCTAATCTCTAGTGTTGGAAGAATAAACCTGGATTTCTTACCTGAGGGGTTTTCTGGGACAAAGAAGGAGGAACTGTCCCTATCCTTGTAGGCAAATCGGAGTTTGTGCTCTGTAATTAGAAGAGCAGTTACACTTACATTTGGAGCAGTAACTACACTTCACCATGACTGGGTTAATACCTAAATAACAGAATCCACAACCATTTCAGAACCCAAAATAGTTTATTAGATAACATTTTCATTTGTTTAAAAATTATAGCAAATAAATACCAGAAGGCAACCTTTTCTATTACAGATAGGAGACATCAATGAATGATCAACAAATTGAAGAAATCACAGAAAATTAGGTTTACTTACTGACAGAAAACTTAAGGCATCTACTGCAGTTCAATAGCATTCAAAATATTAACCACATTAACTATACATAAGAAAATAAATAGATAAAATAACAGAAAAGAAAGTGTACCTAATTATGCAGATAAGTATCTTATTTGAAATACTTTTGACAATGCTTTTTTAAAGAACAGAACGGGTCCTATTTCGTAAAATGTACAGCAACATCAATCAGGCAGGTTAATGTTATTGATAAGTGACAAGGATCACTTAAAACAGATGGGCCTTTTGAAAAATGTCACAAAATGCTTTGAGGTGAAATTTTTGATGTCACCCGACATCCAAGGACAGCCGAAAATCAAATTCACCTTTTCGGTAAGGAAAGCGTTATTTTTTTGGGGTTGTTTTTTTTTTTACATTTAATGATAACCCAGTTAAGACATATCTGAAAAAAAGGACATATGGGTGTTAAATGACTGATGTGAGCATCCCTGAGAGCTCACCTGGGCCTTTTGGGGAAAAAACAGAACAGTAAAGTTGTTTACTTGTAATTCTAGTTAACAATCATGGGAAACTTCAATGAAGTCAAACAGCGAGTACTCCAGCATGTGTGCAGGAACCCACAAGGAACATTCACAATATATTTAAATTTTTTAAATTAAATAATTTTGAAATAATATTTTTGAAGCCGATCTACAACTTTTATTGGGAAGTCAATTAAAACCTTAAATTATCACAAGTGCTAACGAAAACAATCTTTCAAAAACCTATTTTAAAGGGAAAATGAAAATGTGGGGAAAAAGCTAGAGAGGCAGCAGAGTAAACAGGCTGGAAACACTACTTAAATAGCTAGAAACAACAATATTCTATAATGCCCTGCAATAACCGTAGCTCCCGTAACAGTTATGAAGGATGCATTCTGAATGTTGGGTAATGTGCGAATTACAATATTACAATGTAGCACTATGGATCATTGGACTCCACATGTGTGACCTACACAAAATGGATAACCCAGCCTGCACACATGCTCTCCTACTATACTTCCCAATATCCCAATTGGGAGATGGTTATGCACAAAACACTGAGAACCAGTGAGTCATCATCACTTACAGGAATCTTCTTGGAAGCTAAATTGATCCCGAGCCTAGAACCGTATTGGGATACAATAACCAAACCACATGATAGAAAGTTATATTTCCAGTTTAGGGTGGGCTCATTGCCCATAAGGGCTTTCACAGCCAGATGGGCTAAATCATGTGATAAGTGTTCTATATGCCAGGCCCATGTGGAGTCGGTGGCACATATGCTGTTTGCTTGTCCAGCCTATGCTGCTCCCAGTCGTGCATGGCTGGTGCCAATTAGTAAATTGTTAGGCACCAGAAGGAGTGAAGAAGCTGAAAGATTTCTACGTACTAACACTTAAACTCCCATCATCACAGCAGTAGCAAATTTTTTAGGTTGGTCATGGGCCATAAGGTCGCATTTCTTATCTGTATGACATGTGTGTTATTCTGCACTTGTATTACGGGATTTATAGCGATACACTATCTCAACCATTTAGTTTGGAGCGCTTGGCTTAATTATCTAGGACTAAAGTCTTGTGTTCTTCTGGACGAGAATTTTATAATTGTTCGCTTTTATTGGTATACATTGTTTTTTAGAACAATTTTTATGGAATTTAGTAGATCATGAAGATTTGATCGTATTTCCCCAAACAGGCTCTATAATCATGCTCTGCACTTTTATATAATGAAATATTCTATATAATGAAATATTTTTGTATTATGCTTTTATGACTAAATTGTCGAATAAAGCTGGTTTGGATTGGACTTCCCAATATCAGTTTCCCTGGTGGAAAAGAGGTCTCTAGCCAAATCCCTTTTGCCAAAGGCATCCAAAAATATTAACCACATTACCAGACCCTAAAAACAATAAACATTCCCTGAATGAAACTCGGCCCTCCCACCTTGTGTGTGTTGTGGCAATCTCCCATGGCAATAGGAGCAGAATAAGGCTCGGGACAGTAGCCAACACAGATCACACAATAGCCACTAAACCTTGCCTCAATGTGGACACTCAATAGGAATCAAAACAAAATTGAAAACCAACACAATGCTCTACTAGGATTCAAGGACCCTGCAAACTTTGGAAGGTGACACTCCATTTGTTTCTTTTTACTGGCAGCCCACCGAAACCACCAGAAGGTGGTAGGTTTTGGGGTCCTAATTGTCTACTGTATATCCCTGTAGGAGGAACATGCAGGCGGGACCAGGACCCCAATCCTAGGCCCAACAACGAAGGGGAAGACGGGGAGCACTGTCGCACTCCCTGTGAAGATACCTGCAGGCCCAGGATCCCATCCCTGGGCCTGGCAGAGCAGCAGCGGAAGCTGGGGGGCACCGTCGCGCTCCCTGCAAAGTGCTCAGGGTCCAGGACCTTATTTCTAGGCCCGACGAGGAAGATTGAGGGGGAGCGCCCCCCATGCATCCCGGACACACAGCACGCATCTGCCCGCAGGAGCGGGTAGACCAGAAATGAAGTGCCAGCTCCCACACGCGTGTGTTGGGCAGGGAGCCGGCAAGAGCAGCCGGGGGTGGGCTACCCGAGCTGCTCTCCAAAAGACCCATATGCACGCGGGGTGCGTGAGTGGGACCGGGCACCCTGGAGACAAAGCAGCTAAAGAAACCAGCATTGCGGTTCTCCGCAGCGGGAGAACAGCTGTTTACAAATTCACTGCCAAGCCCGATGAACGCCCCATAATGCCCTGCGGAGCCTGGCCACATTTCTTTACAAAAATGGCTAGTTCTGGTTCTGTTGTGGCCCCAGGAGAGTGGGCCACCACTAAAGGAGTAAGGAAGATGTGGGGGAGCAGCAGCGCAGCCTCCTCCATTAGGTTACAAAGATCCCACGCTAAGTTGGCGGGGACATTAGAAAGATAGCCCCCTCAAGGGTTTCAAGTCTTTTTCAAGCTTCTCCACGTTGGAACTTTTGTTTCATTATTAGGGAAAGGTACGCCCTCTGTGGGTAAAGACTGCAACCAGTTGTGGCCTGAAAATGTCAACGTTAGTTTTTCATATTAAGAGACACCCTCTAGGGGTGAAAGGTGGTAATGAATAGTTTACCTGTCGGTGTAGTTTTGCAGCTTGAAGACTTTCTGGATTCACTATGTTGTACATTATTCCGCGGTCTAGTGGTTGGGTCCGGAATCGTAGTCTTTTTTTTTTTTTTTCTGCTCGGTGTAGCCCAGGTGGGCGTCGACGCCCCACCATTTGGTGTCCTCCCGTGACGTCGGCGCGCTTCCTCCGGAAGCTCCCACCCTTGGGCGCCATCTTTGGATTCTTTTTTTTTCCCCTTGTCTTGTGTTTTTCCTTGTTTATCTAGTTACCTTTGAAGGTTTTTTTGAGGTTTTTGTTATCCCCATCTTCCTCCTGTCTCATCTTTCTGGTGGAGGCGGGTGGGTTCGCTAGTGAATCCAGAAAGTCTTCAAGCTGCAAAACTACACCGACAGGTAAGAAACTATTCGTTTTGCAGCGTGAATCTTTCTGGATTCACTATGCTGTGCATAGATTTTGTAGCGGTTTGCTATGTTTGTGGCAGCTGGGTGGAAGATGAGCGTTGGTTGTTGAATACATGTTGAAGCACTTTCTGACCTACTTGTGCTTCTTTGTTCATCTGTATATCCACGCAGTAGTGCTTAGTGAATGTGTGCACTGAAGCCCATGTTGCCGCCAGGCAAATGTCTTGGATAGGTGTGTTTGCCAGGAAGGCGATTGTTGCTCCCTTTTTCCTGGTTGAGTGAGCCTGAGCTGCCCCTTGTAGCTCCTGGCCTGCTGGTTTGTGGCAGTATTGAATTGCTTGTGTGATCCATCGTGCAATGGTATTTTTTGTTACTGGCCTGCCCAGGAAACTGCTTGCGAAGGACACAAAGAATTGCTTTGTCTTCCTACAACCTTTAGTCCTTTCAATGTAGTGCATTACTGCCCTTCTGGCGTCCAGCGTGTGCAGCGCCCTTTCTGCGCTGGTGGATGGTTTTTGGAAGAAACTGGGAATTTGTATTGTTTGGCTTATATGGAACTTGGACACCACCTTAGGCATGAAGTGTGGGTCGGTCCTCCTTACCACCCTGTCATTGTGAATTTGAATGTAGGGTTCTTGTAGTGTAAGGGCCTGCAACTCGCTCACCCTTCGGAGCGAGGTAATCGCTACCAGGAATGCTGTTTTTATGGTGAGCATATGAAGCGAGGCCTTGTGAATAGGTTCGAATGGTGCTTTCATAAGCTGCGTTAAAGCCACGTTGAGGTTCCATGCCGGCGGCAGCATCCTCTTTGGCGGGGCTATTCTTTTGGCTCCCTCTAGGAATCTTTTTACCACTTGAGATGTAAAGAAGCTTCTCCCCGTTTCTCCTCTTGTATAGGCTACTATTGCTGCCAGGTGCACCCTTAGTGATGTGCAGCTCAGGTTACTCTTTAGTAAGTGTGTTAAGTATCTTAGCACAGTTGACTCTCTGGTGATTCTATTGTGGAGCCTCTCCTTGATGCACCACTCAGTGAATCTCTTCCATTTCGCTGCATAACATTTCCTTGTGGTGGGCCTCCTTGCTTCTCGCAGTAACGCTAGCGTGCTTTGCGGAAGCTTGAGGTGTGTGAACTCTAGGTCTTCAGGAGCCATGCTGCTAGGCTGAGGCTCTCTGGTTCTGGATGGAGTACTCTTCCGTGTTCCATCGAGAGCAGGTCCCTTCTTTTTGGGAACCTGTGTGGCGGTTCCGGTGCTATTTCCACGATCTGTGAGAACCAGGACTGCCTGGCCCACTGAGGTGCCACTAGAATTAGTGTCATGTTGCTTGTTCTGCACTTGCTGAGCACTTTGTGTATCAGCGGTATCGGTGGAAAAGCGTATGCAAATGTCTTTGACCAGCTCATCCATAGGGCATTTCCCTGGGATTGATGTCCTGGTTGCCTGGATGCGAAGTATTGGCATTTTGCATTCTGGTGTTTTGCAAACAGGTCTAGTTGTGGTGTTCCCCACTTTTTGAATAGTTTTTGCGTCTCCTGAGCGTTGAGCTCCCACTCGTGTGAGGTCGACGTTTGTCTGCTCAGTCTGTCTGCTTCCACATTGTCCTTCCCCGGCAGATGTATTGCCAGTAGGTCTATTTGTAATGGGATAGCCCATTTCCAGATTTGTTGCGCTAGATCTGACAGCGCCACCGACTGTGTTCCTCCCTGCTTGTTGATGTAGAACATCGTTGTTGTGTTGTCTGTTTGTACTAACACCCTTTGGCCGTACAGCTGTTTCTGGAATGCTTTCAGGGCAAGGAATACAGTCTTGAGTTCTAGGTAGTTGATGTGTTTGACGGCATCTGACCGGCTGAGCAAGGGGTAGGAGCATTTCCGATCGGACTCATCTGGACGAGACACTACACCTTAGTGTCCTCGCCAGCCGGTTTTGATGCCGTGCATCTTTGACCCAATTTGGGTTGGTTTCTAGATCTACAGGTATCACTTTTGAGGGTGCTGTACGAGTGGTTATTACTTCACCTTCTGTAGTTTTAGACCACCACCGAAAAGTGTAGGTAGATCCTATTTTTTGGTCCTGAGGAATTGCCATCTATTAAGAATAAAGGCAAGAAACATGTTGACCGACATTATAAGCGTATAATCTCACAAATTTAGAGTCAGATACGCCTCTTCATTTTTAATTAGGGTGATGGCCACGTTTCATTAAAATTATTCTGAGTGGACCACCATTCCCTATTTTAGACTACATTTATTCACCTATCATTAGCACCTACACTACCTTTAGGGCCCTCACATGCACTACACCCTATGGCATAAGGAATAAAGATCTCCGCCAAGAAGGCCCCATCTCGGGCGCCGATCGGGTATTGCAGCGCCAACCCGATAAGGAGCAGACCCGATGATGAAGCAAGACACCTAGCTGGCTGGGTGTGTGAGGGTCTTTTTCCAACAGGAGGAGATTCTCCTCCAAAGTCTCGCTCTATACCATTGTGTGGAGCCCTTGATAACCACCTGCTGTTAATATTAGGAACCGCATACTTTTTTTGTAGAGATGCGTCCATAAACCCCTCACTTTGAGCAGTTTCATGTGCGCTCCCCACCCCATTTGGGATGCGTCTGTTGTGATGGTCACTGTTGGAGGTGGTGGTGTGAACGGTTTTCCCTTTGTTATGTTGTCCCAGTTCCACCATGCTATCTCTTCCTGCACTGCGTACGTTACAACCACTAGATCTTCCCAACTCCCCGTTGACTGTGACCACTGCTGTTGCAGCCATTCCTGGAATGGTCTCATGTGTAGCCGAATATTGGGGACTAAGTGTATGCATGATGCCATCATGCCCATGAGTTTGCTCACTGTCCTCACGGTCAGACGTTTCCCCTTCCGGTAGTGGCGAGTCTCCTTCAGTAGTGCGAGGGTCCTCTTCTCGCTGGGGAACACTCTTCCTTGAATGGTGTTGATTCTCGCACCCAGGAAGATCTTCACTTGTTCTGGTTCCAGCGATGACTTCTCCTTGTGTATGGAGAAGCCCAGTTTTGTCAGCGTTTGTGTGACCTGCTGAGCATGTAGTTTGCACTTGTTGAATGAGCTTGCCTTTACCAACCAGTCGTCTAGGTAGGGGTATACGTGTATTCCCAGTCTTCGCAGATGTGCTGCTACGGCAGCTAGGCATTTGGTGAATACTCTTGGCGCTGATTTTAGGCCGAAGGCTAGGGCCGTGAACTGGTAGTGCATCTTGCTGATGGTAAATCTGAGCAGATGCTTGTGTTTTTGGTTCATAGGGATGTGTAGGTAGGCATCCTTGAGGTCTATTGTGGCCATAAAATCCCTGTGCCTTATTTGAGGTATGACCTCCTGCAAGGACGTCATCTTGAACTTTTGAGTTTTTATGCATTTGTTTAGGAACCGTAGGTCCAGTATGGGCCTTAATGTTTCGTCTACCTTTGGTACGAGGAGGTAGTTGGAGTACACTCCTGTGCCCTTTTCTCTGTATGGCACTCTTTCTATAGCCTGTTTGTGGAGGAGTTCTTGTGCTTCCTGCCACAGTAGTGACAGCTCTTCTGTTGAGCGTCTTTTGTTTGCCGGCCTCCTGTTTGGTGGCTTCCTTACCAGTTCTATGCAGTAGCCGAACTGTATGATGTGGAGTATCCACTTGTCGGTTATCTTCTCCCACTCCTGGGAGAAGTGTTTTAGTCTGCCTCCTACGGGCGTTGTATGATGGTAAATTTGTAAGTCTTGTCCGTGTGTTTTGTTGTGCCGCGCCACTGGAGATGTTGAGTGCGGGCACGTTTTGTATTGTTAAGTCACTTGGGGGCAGGTTGCTGGCCGCCTCTTCTTGTATGGCCTCGTCCGTTTGGTCGGCTTCGAAAGGACTGGCCCCTTTGTTGGTTCTGCCAGCCTTGTTGCTGCTGACCCTGTTGCGCCTGGCTGCTTCCCTGAAATGTTTGTTGGAAGGCCTGGTGCGATGTTCCTGGTTGGTTCCCACCTCTGCCATTCGGTCTTCGTGAGGGGGTGCCCCTTCTCATACCCCTGAACTGCAGTGCTCCCATGGACCTTGCAGTTTCGTTGTCTTTTTTGAGCTGCGTCAGCGTCTCGTCCACGGGCTTGCCGAACAGCTTTTTCCCGTCGAAGGGCAACTTCAGGATGTTGTTTTGCACCTCTGGCTTGAATCCAGAGATCCTGAGCCAGGCATGTCTTCTCTCTGTTACCCCGATCATCATCAGCCTGCTTGATGTATCAGCTGCGTCCAGGGCCTACTTCAGGCAGGTGTTGGCCAGGTTTTTCCCCTCCTCTACGAGGTGTCCCGCTCTTTGCTGTTGTTCGGTGGGGAGCAGTTTGAGCAACTGCCCAACTTCTTCCCAGTGCTGGTAGGCGTGCCTATTTATAAGGGCACTGGAGTTGGCAATGCGCCAATGTATTGCCGCATTCCTTTCGATTTTCCTCCCTGTGAGGTCTATCCTCTTGCTCTTTGTCTAGAGGTGGTCCGGAGTTTGTGGGAACGTTGGCCCTCTTCCTGGCTGTTGGTTATGATGGAATCAGCCGGTACACATCCCTGGATGTATGGTGGGTCTTTGGAAGAGTGTTTGTATTTTTTCTCAGCCCTGGGGGCGACGGATCTGCAGGTAGAAGGCTCCTTGAAAGCTTCCCTGCCTTGGTCTAGCACACTAGGGAGCATAGGAAGGAATTGGCTTCTAGTTTGTGTTGGCAGCAGTGATTCCAGGAGAAAACAGGCTTTTGGCTTTTCCTCCTCCATTTCCACTCTGTAGGTGGCAGCTGCGTTCCCGACGACCATGTTGTAAATTCCTATGTCGTCCGGCGGCGAAGGCCTCGACGGATACAGTTCGAAATTACTTTGTCACTTTACAGATTACTCTGTACGTTACTTTTTAGATTACTTTTTAAGTTACTTTTCTACTCGGTGTGATATGCTTAGATATCACACTGGGACATTTCCTAGAGAAAAGGTAGGTTAATCAGTTTTTGTACATTTGCAGTTTCAGGGTTTCGTACAAACCAACTCCACACTTAAAAGAATTTAAGGAAAACAGTCAATGCAATCCTATGGAAGGAAAGAGTTATCGGTTTGCAGGTAAGTACTGGTTTGTGGGAGTTGGTATTCTGGTGTTAGAACAAGGGTTCCCCCAGGGTCGAGGATGCACTCTTAGAACACCCTCTGCGGCACTAAGGCGGCCAGGTGCAGAGTGCTGAGGTCCAATGTTATCCAATGGGGGATAGGGGGCCTCCGGTTGGTGGCTGCTCAAGCGCAGCCCACAAGGTTGTGGGAGCAAAGCTTCCGGTGTTAGGTTCAGGGCAAAGGGCGGTCCGAGTTAGCACCCAAAGTACACCTGCAGCAGCGCAGGGGCGGCTGGGTGCAGGGTGGTATTTGGCGTTGGGTGCCCCGTTTTCAATGGGAGTTGCCGGTTTTGGATTTTGGCTGCAGGCTCTGTCCAGGAAGACTTCCGGGAGGAACCAACAGCTGGGCAGGTAAGTTAGAGGGCTTGGGGACGTAGGTGCACCTCAGGTTCTCTTCAGGGCCCAAGGCGGCTCGGTGCAGGGGTGTCTTTTGAGGTTGGATTTCACCTTACCGGGCCACTTGCAGTTTGGGGGGGGGGGGGGGGCGGGGTGGTTCTCTGTACAGAGGTGCAGGCGACGTCAGTGAGTCCTGGAGGGGTCAGCGCCCGGTGGACTCGGACTCTGGAGCGCTGGGGGAGATCGATTGGACCGGTGGGCCACCCGGATTCGGGCCGTAGGCGTCGGGTGCAGTGGTGGTTCCAGGAGTCGGGTTTCTTTGTCCTCAGCAGGCTCAGAGTCTGTCTTGGGAGTTTCTTTTGAACAGAGCTGCTGTTCACAGGAGATCCGGTCTTTGTTGAAGGCAGCCAGTCCTCCCAGGGGTTCTGGAGGTCGCTCGCTGCAGGACAAGGTGACTTTTGGCGCAGGATCTCTGGATACTGCAGACGAGCCGGTAGGGCTGGGGCCAAGTCAGTTCTCTGCAGTCTCCTCTGCTGGAAGTCTTTCGTCCTTCTGCGTAGATTGCAGGAATTAGTCTTCTTTGTTCAGGGCTGCCCCCTAAATACTGTATTTAGAGGGGGGGGGGGTTTAGGGGTCTCGGGCACAATCTCTAACACTGAAGAGTGTGCTTTGCCTCGCCTCCCCCACCTGCGGGGTGGGGTTAGCAGAGGTGGGCACACCTTATGGGCTGTGCTAATTATTCCCGCCTGTCTTCCTGCCGAAGAGGGGAGACAAGAAGAGGCCCTGCTCCTGCTAGCAGGAGAGGCTGGGGCTCGCGTTACAAAGGCGGCAAGGCCTTTGAAGCTCCCCTGCCACAGATGGCTCTTCCTGGCCTGGGGGAGGTGTGACCACCTCCGCCCAGGAAAGGCTTGGTTTCTGGGCTCAGAGAGCGAAGGCTCCCAACCAAGGGGTCCAGAAGGAAAATGCTACTTACCCAGTATGCATCTGTTCTTGGCATGTAGAGCTGTAGAATCTCATGCTTGTGCATAGATCGCCATCTAGTGTTGGGCCCGGATGTTTGCACTTTATTTTTCTTCGAAGAAGTCTTTCTAGTCACGAGGTAGGGGACTCCTCCTTTCGGTGATAGTGCGCATGGGCATCGACTCCATCTTCAGATTGTTTTCCCACAGAGGGTGAGAGAATGGAGTAGTAGTAAAGAATACAGATGGCTGTAGGAAAGTGGCTCTATATATACACTGCACCAAAGTAAGGTACAGTGTGTATAGGGTCCACAGTTCCCCAATGGTAAGGCAGAGGCTAAAGTTAGATATAACCTTACTCTCTAAAGTGGTAGCTTGGTCGAGCAGTAAGGCAGTATCAGAGGACAGTGTAAAGCATTTGTTGTACACACTCAATCAGCAAATGGTCTCGCATACTCAAGAACTGAACTCTAGGCCAATTGTTTGTATAAAAATAGTTGTTTTATTTTAGAACCACAATATGTATCAAAATATACTTTCTCAGAATGGGTTACCTTAGTTAAACACTTTTCAAATAGGCAATAGACTGTTTGATTACAGTAGTCACAGTTGTTGCAAAAGGCAACACAATGTCAAACACAATGCAACATTGAGCTCAATGGAAAGTTTTAGTTAAATGCAATTAATTACTTTGTGGATTACTTTTCTAACCACAGGACTGGATCTTGGATTCAGTCCCGGGACACTTCCTGTAAACAGTTAAGTAAAAGCGTTTTGGTTACAGTAGTGATTTTTAAGGAATATTATTGTATTTTAAAAAGTTGACACTTTGAAACTTTTCTAGGTAAAATTACCAATGTTATCCTATGGAAGGAAATTCAGTTTGCAGGTAAAGTAGGTTTACGTTACTTTTGTAATCCAGTGCTGGGCTCTCAGGTTCAGCACTGGGATATCTACCTAAAACAGGCAAGAAATTACGTTTGTATCGTTGGCACGATTTTGAAAGAATATTTGTAAGATTCAGAAATCGACACTTAGAAACTTTTTCAGCAAAAAGCAGGCAATGATATCCTATGGAAGGAATTTCAAGTTACTGGTAAGTACGGTTAAAATTACTTTTCAGGGTCAGTACTGGACTAAAAGATGCAGCACTGAGGTCTCTCCTGGTAACAGGTGAGTAAATCGGAATTCGTTACTGTTGTGATTTTTAAGCAATATTTTGGTATTTCAAAAGTGGACACTTAGAAGAAATTTCACAGAAAACCAGTCAATGGATCCCTATGGAAGAAACTTGAGTTAGCGGTAAGTAACGTTGTGATTACTTTTCAGGGTCAGTGCTGGGCACCAAGATCCAGCACTGGGATCTCTCCCTAATAGCAGGTGAGTATTTCCGTTTTCGTTACTCGGTTGATTTTAGGTGAATATTTTAAAGTTGAGAAACTCCACACTTAGAAGAATTTTCCGGTGATGTCAGCCAATGTTACGCTATGGAAGAAAAGTGAGTTATCGGCTTTTGGGTAAGTACTTGACTGGCAAAGTTAAGATTTTGGGCATAGACTCAGGGGTCTCTCAAGGTCAGGTAAGTACAGTTGTTTCACCCCCAGCGGCACAGGGGCGGCTGGGTGCAGAGCGAGTTAGGCCCAATGTTATCCTATGGCAGGCAGGGGGCCCTTGGTTGGTGGCTGCTGGCTAGCAGGCCACGCGGCTGTGGGAGCTGGGCTCCGGGTCACTTGCTCAGGGTAAATGGGGAAGTAGATTAGGACAAAGGTTGCACTGCCAGGGGCACTCGGGCGGCTGGGTGCAGGGTGCTTTTGAGCCGTCGGGCGCTCAATGGATTGCAATGGAGAAGCTCAAGAACAAACACAGGCTGCAAGCTCGGGGACGAAGATTCTACAGGTGCCCCCACCACTTCGAGATAAGTTGGGTAGTTTGAGGATAGGTAGGTACCCTGGAATTGGGCACAGGGGGCCGCAGGGCGCCGGGTGCAGGGGTGCCTTTTGGTGTCGGGAATCTTACCCTCTGTTGATCGCGGTTGGGGGGGGGTCCCGGGTTCCGAGGCTGCAGGCGTCGTCAGGAGCGTCGAGGTGGGTCCTTGGGGGCCGGATTCGGGATCACAGTCGCCGGGGGGACGTCTTCAGGGTCTTTGTCCACTCCCACACAGGCCAGGCTTGGCGGGTGCAGAGTGTGCAAGGTTCGCGGTTCCTGGCTGCTGCCAGGGGTCAGTTACTTGCTTTGAGCAGAGCCATTGCTCGTGGGAGTCCCAGATGCTCAGAGTCACAAGGTAGCTGGTCCTCCGGGGTTGGTGAGGTTGCTGGCCACAGGAGGTGCCGAGATTCAGCAGGAGCAGGGTCGACAGGCCGGTAGGGCTGGGGCCAAAGCAGTTGGTGTCTTCCTCTTCTTAGCAGCTGCGCGGCAGGTCTTCTTTCTTCTTGATCTTTGCTGTTTCGGAATCTGGAATCTGAGGAAGGAAGGTTCAGGGAGCCCCTAAATACTGAATTTAGGGGTGGTTACAGGTAGGTAAGGGCAGGGACCAATGGGTCCCTTCCCTGGGGTGGGTACACCCCTATTCTGCCACTCTCTAGTGGGAGGGGGCATGAGCCTGTCCCTGGTTGGCTGGGTCCCCCATCCTCCAAGATGGCGGGGACTCGAGTTTGTGCTTCACCTCGCCTCCCCCACCTTAGGGGTGGAGTTGGCAGAGGTGGGCACAACCCATTTCCTGCCTCTGGTTTTCCCGCCGGTTCTCCCGCCAGAAGTGGGGGTAGAACCAGTGGGGACCAGTTTGCTGGGAGCAGCAAATGGTCTGGGGAAGCTCAAAAGGCGGCAGGCCTTTGAAGCTTCCCCTGCCCATCCTGGGGGAGGAGGCTTTGGCACCTCGCCCCAGGATGCGCATTGTTTCAGGTCCCTGAGAGCAGAGGCTCTCGACCCAGGGGTCCAGAAACATGTCTGGTGGTGGCAGCCTGGGCAGCCACTCAGTCCGGACACTGGCAGTCGGGTTGGTTTCAGGGGGCATCTCTAAGATGCCCTCTGGAGTGCGTTTTACATTAAATCCCACACTGGCATCAGTGTGGGTTTAATGTGCTGAGAAGTTTGATACCAAACTTCTCAGTTTTCAGTGGGGCCATTATGGTGCTGTGGAGTAAGACCTCCGACCCTCGGTCTAGGTCCACTCTCTCCCCACTGCTCCGCTGTGCCGTCTCTTGCCTCCAGACCCCGACCTCCTCCTTGGGAGGTTCGAGGCTGCTGCCCGCTCCTGCGCCTGCTCCAACTGGGACCAGACTGCCTCCAACCACCGTAACCTCTAACGCTTTTTTTCTTAATTTTTTTCCCTGTTGTGCCACTGTTTTTGTGCCCATCTGTGTCTTGCTCTAATTCCACCACTGTTTTTATTTTCTCGTGCCTGCCTGTTCCTTTTGCCTTTCGCCGCTGCTGCCCCTGCGGCCCCTCCCCCCCGGAATTCCCCCTCCGGAATTCCCCCCCGGAGTCCCCTGCTCCCGCCTCCCAGCCTCTCCTCCCTCCCACCTCCCCTACTTAATGGCGGCCGCTGCGCGGTCACGCAGCCACCGACGCGCCAAAGGCAAGCCCATTTGCGCCCGTCCGCGACCCGACCGCGGCCAGCGCCAGGAACCCTGGCCCTCCCACTACCCATCGCTACAACACCACCACCACCCTCCTCGCACTCAACCCTGGAAGACTTAGAGAATGCCAACAGGCCTCGCCGAACACGACCCACGGCCAGTTCTCCTGCCTCCACTGCCGCCAGACCCTCACCAACACCACCGACGCCAGCACCGGCGACACCCTAAAATGCATCCTCCTCAACGTACGCTCCGTACACAAACACGCCATGGAAATCTGGAACCTACTCGACTCTTTCGCCCGACATCGCCTTCTTCACAGAGACCTGGACCAACGCATCCTCCGCCCCCGACATCAGCACCGCCATCCCAGACGGATACAAGATCCAGAGGAAATACCGCCCCACCCAGGAGGGGGCCTCGCCATCGCCCACAAGAGCACCCTCCGCCTCACCACCTCCAGCGAAACCTTCCCCTCCGCCGAACACCTGCACTTCAAGATCCAGACCACCCCCAAAGCCACACTCCGAGGAACCCTCGTCTACAGACCCCCCGGCCCCCGAACACCCTTCGCCGCCACCATCACCGACTTAATCGCACCCCACGCGATCGCCTCAACAAACTACATACTCATTGGAGACCTGAACTTCCACCTCGACAACCCCAGCGACCCCAACTCCACTATCCTTCGTGACAACCTCGCCAGCATCGGACTTAAACAACTTAACACACCGACCCACAGAGCAGGACACACCCTCGACCCCATCTTCGCGGCAGGAAACAGCGTCCATTTCAGCCACACAACGCAGCCGCCATGGACCGACCACCACTGCGTACACTTTGCCATCAACAAACCCAAAGCACTCAAACCAGCCCCACGCCCACCACGAAGGAACTGGAGCAAGGTTACCGATGAGCAACTTAACTCCACCCTCAACCGAGACAACCACACCTGGGCACCCGACGCAAACGACGCAGCCAGAGAACTCCACACCTGGATCTCCAACTGCGCAGATGAGCTCGCCCCGCTACGCAACCCCGACAGACAACGCCCCAGGAAAGCCGCCTGTTTCACAACCGCTCTCCAAGAAGCCAGACGCACCTGCAGACGCCTGGAGAAGAACTGGAGAAACACCAAGACAACCGAAAACCACACCACCTACAAGGACGCCATGACGGACTACCACAACCAGATCAGAGCCACCAAAAGGAACTTCATCCACAACAAAATCTTGGCCAACTCCACCAACTTTTCAGTGTCATTCAAGAATTCACCAACCCACGCAGCGAAGCCACAGACATCACCCCATCCCAAGACCTCTGCGACAAGCTTGGAACCTATTTCCACCTCAAGATCAAAAACCTCTACGACAACTTCATCGACCATCCACCAGGCGCCACAGACGGCCCCCGCCCCCCAGAAACACCAGCCAGCCCACCATCTCCAACTGGACACCGATCACGGCCGAAGACACCGCCTCGACCATGAAAAGCATCCACTCGGGGGCCCCCACCGACCCCTGCCCCCTCACATCTACCACAGAGCCGTGGCCGCCATCGCACCCGAACTACAACGCACCATCAACACCACCTTCAAAACAGGCACCTTCCCAGACGACTGGAAGCGCGCAAAAGTCAGACCCCTGCTCAAGAAGCCCACAGCTGACCCCACCGACCTCAAGAACTATCGGCCCATCTCGCTCCTCCCCTTCGCAGCCAAAGTTGCAGAGAAAACAGTCAACAGGAAACTGACACGATTCATTGAAGAAAACGCCGTCCTCGACCCGTCCCAATCCAGATTCGAAGCAACCACAGCACAGGAGACCGCCCTACTCGCCACCACAGACGACATCCGCACCCTCCTGGACCAAGGCCACTCCGCAGCCCTCATCCTACTCGACCTATCAGCGGCCTTCGACACCGTCTCCCATCGCACACTAGTCGTCAGACTACACGACGCTTGAGCATACAAGGAACAGCCCTGGACTGGATCCGAACATTCCTCACCGGAAGAAGCCAAAGGATCAGACTCCCACCCTTCCTCTCCGACCCCACGAAAATCACCTGCGGAGTCCCACAGGGTTCATCACTGAGCCCCACCCTCTTCAACATTTACATGGCCCCCTCGCAGCCATCGTCCGACAACACGGCCTCAACATCGTATCCTACGCCGACGACACCCAGCTCATCCTCTCCCTCACCAAAGACCCCACCACTGCCAAACTCAACTTCCAGAAAGGAATGCAAGACGTCGCAGTCCGGATGACCAACAGCTGCCTGAAGCTCAACGCCGAGAAGACAGAAGTCCTCGTCCTCGGTACCACCCCTTCTGCATGGGACAGCACCTGGTGGCCGACCGCCCTCGGAAGCCCACCTACCCCCTCAGACCACGCCAAGAACCTCGGCATCGTACTCGACTCATCACTCTCCATGAACCGACAGGTCAACGCCGTCACCTCCAGCTGCTGCAACACCCTCCGCAAGACCTTCAAGTGGATCCCCCCTGAGTCAAGGAAGGCAGTCACCCACGCACTCATCACCAGCAGACTGGACTATGGAAACGCACTCTACGCCGGCATCAAGTCCCTACTCCGCAAACTCCAGACAGTACAGAACACCGCCGCCAGACTCGTCCTCGGCATCCCCCGACACGAACACATCAGCCAACACCTACGAAGTCTCCACTGGCTCCCTGTGGAGAAAAGAGTCACTTTCAAAATCCTCACTCACGCCTACAAATGCCTACACAACAACGGACCCAAATACCTCAACGACAGAATCAACTTCCACGTACCCAAAAGAAACCTCCGATCTTCCAACCTCGCACTGGCCGAAACCCCGCGCATCGCCAGAGCAGGCGGAAGATCCTTCTCTCACATTGCAGCCAAGACCTGGAACGAGCTACCGGCAGACATCAGACGCGCCCCCTCCCTGAACACCTTCAGGAAGACCCTCAAGACCTGGCTCTTCGGCTAAACAGATCTGCGGACCCTCCCCTCAGCGCCTTGAGACCCTCACGGGTGAGTAGCACGCTTACAATTCCCTGATTGATTGAAGTTCGTAATGACAGACTCCCAGCACCATATACTCTTAATGGCAGCACTGCACTTACAATGCCCAAGAATGGACTTGGGCACTGTAGGGGCTCAGGGCTCATGCCTCTGTGCCCTCACCACTGGCATAGTGCACCCAGCTAGAGGGGTGGCTGACCTAGGCCAGGGCAGGGGTTTGTAGGCATGGCACACAGGGATGTGTGCCATGTCGACTCTTCACTTTTGTTCTGCACCAAGACACGCAGCCTGCCAAGGCAGTGTGTGTGTGTAAAGGTACAGGGTCCCTAAGGGTGGCACAACAAGTGCTGCAGCCCTTAGGGGCCTTCCCTGGTCACAGTGCCCTGGGTACCCATGGTACCATTTACCAGGGGCCGACCTGTGGCCAGGGATGCCAATTGGGTGTAGGCATCAATGCAGTTTTAGGGAAGGAACACAGGCCCTGGGTACCTGGTTGGCAGGAGCCCAGGGCACACTCAGTCAAAGCACATCAGCAATTCAGCAAAAAGTGGGGGCATACCATGCAAGAAAGATGGCACTTTCTCACAATGGCCATGTGTATGTATGAATAGCAACAGAAGAACGTATAGTTTACCTGTCGGTGTAGTTTTGCGGCTTGAAGACTTTCTGGATTCACTATGCTGTGCATTATTCCGCCATCTAGTGGTTGGGTCCGGAATTGTCGTATTTCTTTTCTCTTTTTTTTCCCCCGTGGCCCAGGTGGGCGTCGACATACCACCATTTGGTGCCTCTTCGTGACGTCGAGGCGCTTCCTCCGGAAACTCCCACCTTTGGTCGCCATCTTCGGATTCTTTTTATTTTTTATTGTTTCCTGTCCTTTAATAGTCTTCCTCCGGTCTCATCTTTCTGGCGGAGGAGGGTGGGATCACTAGTGAATCCAGAAAGTCTTCAAGCTGCAAAACTACACCGACAGGTAAGAAACTATACGTTTTGCAGCATGAATCTTTCTGGATTCACTATGCTGTGCATAGACTTTGTAGCGGTTTGCTAGGTTTGTGGTGGCTGGGTGGAAGATGAGCGTTGGTTACTGAATATGTGTTGTACGATCTTCTGTCCCACTTGTGCTTCCTTGTTAATCTGAATATCTACGCAGTAGTGCTAAGTGAACGTGTGCACTGAGGACCATGTTGCTGCTTGGCAAATGTCTTGATTAGGTGTATTTGCGAGAAACGCAATTGTTGCTCCATTCTTCCTTGTTGAGTGAGCATGTGTTGCTCCTTGTAATTCTTGCCCTGCCCGTTTGTGGCAGAATTGTATGGTTTTATCGTGCAATGGTATTTTTGGTAACTGGTCGTCCCAGAAAACTGCTGGCAAAAGACACAAAAAATTGCTTTGTTTTCCTGCATTCTTTTGTTCTTTCTATATAGTGCATTACTACCTTTTCTGTGCTTGTGGTTGGTTTTTGGAAAAAACTTGGTATTTGTATTGTCTGGTTTATGTGGAACCTTGACACCACCTTTGGCATGAAATGTGTGTCAGTCCTCATTACGATCCTGTCATTGTGTATTTGTAGGTAGGGCTCTTGCAGTGTTAGCGCTTGCAGCACAAGTTACTTACCTTCGGTAACGATATATCTGTAAGAAACATTAGTTGGTGATAGATTCCTTACCTTAGAATACCCCCAGGCGTCAGACTGGATCCGGAAAGTTTGTCAGCAGTACCCCTGCGCGTCAGAAGGTGGCGTCGTGCGGCTCCGCGTCCGTCGTTGGCATCGTGGTCGCCGAGATGACGTCGCGGAAGCTACTTAGATGCCGCCCTTGCGCGCTGACGTCAGTTCTGTACACGACTTTCCGCGCCAGGAACGCAGAGCCATGCAAGATACAGACCACTGGTGCATTGAAACTAGGGCCCTGAAAGGGATGACCTTAACCCTAGAAATCAGTTCGCAGAACGGGGAGGATGGGTGGGGCGGTAAGGAATCTATCACTAACTAATGTTTTACAGATATATCGTTACCGAAGGTAAGTAACTTGTGCATCTGAAAGAAACACGTTAGTGATAGATTCCTTACCTTAGAATAGATACCCCAGCAATACCAACCTCGGTGGTGGGTCTGCGAACCAAGATCACACCAGGAAGTCCCGGAGAACAGAACAGCCAAAGAAGCAGTCTATTTGGACTTGGCTGTCCAGGCAATAGTGCTTAGTAAAAGTGTGCAGCGAGGCCCACGTAGCTGCCTGACAGATGTCTTGTAAGGGGACACCACGTCCCAACGCCGTAGTGGCAGCCATCGCCCTGGTAGAATGGGCGCGCAGCCCCAACGGAGGCTCCTTCTTTGCCAGAGAATAACAGGCTTTAATACACAAGACGACCCATCTGGAGATAGTCCGCTTGTGTACGGCCCGACCTTTCTTGGCGCCAACGTAGCCAACAAAGAGCTGGTCATCCACCCGGAACTGTTGTGTGCGACTCAGGTAAAATGAGAGTGCACGTTTTGGGTCCAGACGGTGAAGCCTCTCTTCCTCTCTGGAAGGATGCGGAAAGAAGGTGGGCAAAGTGATGGTCTGCCCGATGTGAAAGGCAGTAACAACCTTCGGCAGAAAGGATGGACGTGTCCTGAGGACAACCTTGTCCGGATGTACAGACAGAAAAGGAGGTTTACAAGAAAGAGCCTGGAGCTCACTCACTCTCCTAGCAGAGGTGATGGCAACCAGGAAAGCAGTCTTCAGAGTTAACAAACGAAGAGGACAGTTGTGAAGAGGCTCAAAGGGAGCGTTAATTAAGTATGTGAGAACCAGGTTCAAGTCCCACTTGTAGTGTGGATTGTGGCCTCATGGTCAACATTGCTAAGTTAGTTTAGGCCTAGCAGCCATGATGCCTCCTTTGCACACGTTACTCCATGACTTTGTTTTTCCAGACTCTGCTTGTGACCGTTCACATTAGAACGGTCTGCATTTCTGCCTTTCACCTTTTCTGCTGTTCTCTGTGGTTTTCGTCTGCACACGATGTACAAGGTCGAAAAACAACGTCCCTTGTTGTTGCTGTTCTGGTCAGCCCCTCGCACTTAGACATAACATGAAATACAGCGGCACTGGAGAAATTCGGGTGCTTTTGATATTGTGATCTCCCTGTTGGAGGCACTTGGAGAAAAACCTTTCCAGGGAGAAGAGCTGTGCTTGTCCGATGATGTAAACCTTGCATCTAGTTCTTGAGGTATGGGGGTCCCCCTGACAAAGCCCAGAGATATTCTATTTTTATAATAAACTAGTTACTAGCACGGGGAGGGTGGCAAGGCATTATAGTCCTTAATCCCCTGTCTTTATAAAATGCTGTCCCCGTTTGTATTCTATACTCGTGTAGCGAGTCCCACCGTGGGAACAAAATGAATCGCATTACAGAGCACCGTCCTATTTAGAAGGGACGGCAGCGCCTCATTATGCGGGGATGTTATTAACTTGTGCGTCTTTTTAAATTTCAGGCTGGAACTAACGAGCCCTCTCTCCCTGTCTTTTTCTCTGCCCAACAATGCCCAGCCCCTTCGGACCTGGCACTCTCGCCACCCCGCCAAAAAAAACACAACTGGCATAAATTACTCCGCTGGTGTGACCAGGAGCATGGTGGGCGCTGAGGCGGGGGGAGAGGGGGGGCTCGGTGTCCAGGCAGCCTCGTGCCCACATTCCTAATAATGCACCCATTTGAATCAGAAGCCACAGTCCTGCAAACTGCATATCTGTCGTTTTTTTTATTTCTCCTTTCAGAGTCAATTAGCCGAGTGCTTGCCCAAATTTCTCCCCCCCTCCCCCCAATTCTCGGATTGTTTCTCTCTCCACGTTTTGCCCCCAACGGCAAATTACACCAGTGCTATGAATTGCAAAGCAGCTGCCAGCCTGAGCGGAGGGAGCAGGCAGCTTGCCGAACACAATCACGTCTCCTCATGTAAATGCAGGCATCCTTTTTATGCACGTATTACACCCCACTTTTTACAGCCTTTACTGCTAGGGTCGGCGAATCCCATCACATTCAGACTTGCTCAACTCATAAAATATGCACATTCCCGTCTCCGCTGCCCTGTGTGGCAAAAATAAACAAGACGCAGGCACACATGTGTGCGCACAAACAGGCAGGCAGACTCACAGACATGTCTGTAGGGGCGCGCCTTACAGACCTGCCAGGGAGGTGTTCTGAATTCCTTGCACCCGTGGACTGCTGGCTGCCCGCTAAGTGTATCTAAATTGCCTTTATTCTGCTTTTAAAACGTGCATGTTGTCTCTCGGCGATCAGTCCCTGGGCTTAACTTAAAGCACACATATTTTAAATCTAGTTTCTGCAGTCACATCGACCTCTGATCATTTGACAGAAGTCCGCTCAGACAGGGGATGTCGTTACCAAATGCTTGCTGTTGTAGTTTGCAAAAAAAGCTTTGTATGCGTTTTATTTTAAAAATGTTTTGTTTTGGTTCAGCTTAATGTTGTATTCGGGTGGGACCGGGGACCTTGAGAGATTCCGTAGAAACATCAGTGAGCTCAGCTGTCAGGGGGGTAAAGGAAGGGGTTGGGGCCGCCTAGCCAGGGACATGTTTGGCATTTATTGCAGAGTTAGGCCCAACCAGGTGTGCATACATAAAATAGAAGAAATAATAAAGGCAACCGTCGCAAAACGTACAGAGCGTCATTTGTGAGTGGTTTTGTAGGCATACAAATATTGTAATTGTATTTATATAGCGCCTACAACTCCTGACGAGGTGTTAAAGCGCTTTTCGGCGAGTAGCGCGAATTATTGTATTTTATTATACAAAGAGCAAAGCCAACAGATTCAATAACTGACAACAGGCGAACTATTTGTAGTTCTGTGAAGAGGTGCAATCTCTCACACCCTGCAAACCTGTCCTCCTTAAATTATTTATCAAGTTAGATTATTAAAAAATGATAAGGCCTAGAAGAACAGTACGCAGTGTCCTTATACATTGGAAGATAAACTGACAAAAGCCAGGCAGAGTGGAGCGAAAGTTCTCGGTCTGTCCTCGGTACATCTGAAGCGCCCAGTGAAATGGCTTTTTTTCGGCTTTCTGTCCCGTGCGTTCTGCTCTGCCTGTCGTTTTCCAGACACACGAAAATGCTGCTGAACAAGAACACAGACTCCCCCCGTGGATGGCGTGAAGGAAACAGGCGCTAAAACTTGCTCAGAAGTGACCAGAGGCTGTGTGGGTTTTTTTTGCAGAATAATCTGGCCTTGTCTGGGTGTGCGGCATTTTTGCCGGGCGATGACCGTTTCCATGGGGAAGGAATTAGGGGCATCAGACGGCCTGACAATGAATAGGGTTCAGGCCGAGAAGAGGGGAGAGGATGTGCTCCGTTGGCTAGACTGCCGACTTTGGTGCTGGAAACCAGGGTTCGAGCCTCGGGGTCGCGTCCACATCCTGTGATTCTGGGCAAATCACTTAATCTCCCCGTGCCTGAATGTGTAATGTAAATACGGTGCTCGTGTAAAGCGCTCCAATACCTTCGGGTCGAGTTCGCGCTATATAAATATGCACAAAAAAAAAAAAAGGCAGGCCGCGCTCTAAATGGGAAAGTCCACAGATCCACAGGCAGCACAAAGATTCAAGCTGGCCTTGCCCCCCAGCCGCTTCCCAGAGGCATCATTCCCGGCCTCTGGCTGGAGCAGGCCATGAGCCCCCCTCGGCTGACAGGCAGCGCCATTAGCCATACGCTTTGCCTTTTGTCCTCCAATCATTTTTTAGGTCGAGCCTCTAGTAGCGCGCAAGCGCTACTCTGCGAGACTTTAAGTTAGGGGGTTTCGAAAGCTGACCAGACGCTCGTGCGTCATTGCCTTTTCCCTGCGGTTACGAGCAGGGCAGACATCGGTTTCCAATTATCGTGCCCAGACGCGGGCATGATAATTGGAAACGCATGTCGGCCGTGCGGGTAATCACAGGGAAAAGGCCATGACGCACGAGCGTCTGGTCAGCTTTCAAAAGCCCAGGCTGCCGCGCTCGCTCGCCCCCGCTCCTCTCTTGTTAATGCTATAGAGCCTTGCTGCACACACTACATTTCATCGTGCTAGAAAGCAATTCTCTGTCCCTCAGGGGGTTTTCATGCATTTAGTAATTCACTGCGCTCTCATCCAATGCGAGGCGAATGCAGCGTTTGCCCTTACGTGCAAATCCTACAGGAGAGTATCCAACAACTGGTGGCACGAGCAGGCTGCAGGACACGGGCATCCATCGCAGACGCAGCACAGCTGCTGGGCATGTCTCGCTGAACTAGGGGGACCAGGCATCCCAGATTTGCCAGGACTGTCCCATTTTTTCCACCACACTGTCCCAGCAAATTTCAGTAAATTTAACAAGTCTTAGATTTCTGAGAGTGTGGACTGAATAAAGAGAGTCAAGTTGCACGTGTAACCGGCTCGAAATTAGTTAGCAGCTCCTAGCAGAAAGAAATTTAACTATGTAAAAGCTGAATTTAGTTCCACGTAGCGTCTCACTGCCTGCATTTCTATGCAGGTGAGTGCTGTTATTTAAGTCATTCTGTCTCAAGGTCGATTAAAAAAAATTGCAGTCCTACTTCTGTGTTTGGAGAATGTCCTGGTTTTTGTTTTACAAAATCTGGTCACCCTACACTGGACTCAAAACTTATTTTGGACGATGCCTTTTGATAGACCCCGAGTCTTAAAGTCCCATTGGTTGTGAAAGTCAGCTATAAACCCCACGACTCTATTACCAGGTGTCACTAAGGTGTTCACAATTTTGCAAGCACCTGTATCCAGAAGTACCAGTTGCACTCCACCAACACGCACAATTAAGAGTCGCTTGACGATCACTGGCATGTTTGGTCCTGCAGGCATGCAGTCCCAAATAGACTTGGTCTTTAGCAAGGCATGGATGTTGTTTATTTACTTGTTTAGCGCTCTGTGAAGAGAATGCTGCATTTAGGTGCTGAGAAAAGAGTGTTGTGAATACCACAGAAAGAGACGGATTGATCGAACATTCATTTCTTTAGAGCTTTTCAAAGGACAGCATCGATTATTCCATCCAAACATGAAGTGGTAAGCGCTTCCATAACTTGGGTCCCTGCAGGGCCAACCTCCAGCAACCGCATGATGTACATCTGACAGGAGGACCACTTGGAGGGAGAGACAGAGAGAGCTGAGCACAGAGAACTGCTGGGCAGGTGCCAGGACATTTTCAGCAACAAGTCACTTGTCCCATCTTGGAAAAACTTGCATGGCAGAGGCCGAATTGTAAAATTCACATTAAATGACAAATTGTACTAAAGCCTCTGACAAGGATTGTGGTACCTGCTTGAGTAGGGTTTCACTCTCCCCTCAACCAGTACCCCAATTTCTCACACTCACTGACACATCTATAATTCTGATACACATACTGAAAACACTGAAAGAACCACAATTATGCTACTTATAACACAGCTAAACAAGCTCCTGTCTGCAACAGTATCCTTGAAACTAAGGTTGGAATGTTCCTGTATTTCACTACTGCTTAAAGAGGCCATATTTATGTAGCATGGCCACTATATTCATGACTGTAGCATAAGAGAACATAAGGCAGTCTGAAAGACAATCGTTTCTATCAGTGGCACAACAATTTAAGGGATGCTGCCCCATTCTGGTGGGCAAACAGTGCCCTGAAGCAACCTATGTCTTTAGGTTTGTCAACTGCAAATTGGCATTTCAAGCTACTAAAGACCACATCATCAATCTAGCTAGGGGACTACATGGCCACTAAAAATAAAACACTAGAGATCTGCATGGCACTGCGTCCTCCTGCGAAGCTGCCGTTCCCCAGCTGAAGTAAGGTGTAGCATGCACATCCAGAAGTCAAGAGTCAAGAGATCGCAGAACCTACTAAGCAGTTGCCAGAGAACAGACCAGTTATTTGAGAAATATGAGAATCATCAAAACCATAATATATTTATTAGGGATTCATTGCCTTCCACAAAGCCCAACTAATGTGAGATCTGTGGGATCTGATTATATGAAGTCGCTGCCCGTTGCTGTGATTTCTTCTGCCAGGCAATAAAGACTTGGTTGAGAGGGATATGTAAAGCAATCTCTCTTTCCCAGAGTTTAGTGGGAACATTTCAGGGCAGCCCATTTTTCGGTCTGTAGCTCATTACCACAAGGTGATGAACAAGATGGCGCTCAACAAGACTGCCAAGTGTAAAGGAGAAATAGGTTTAACCGCAGGGGGGGATGAGCTTTTGTAGTCTCCTCCAGCTGCGACTCCTCTGCTATGGTGGAGGAGCGTCGCCACCCTATCAGTATCAAAACTTTAAAAATAAAATAAAAGTGTTTACTATCGTTTTATTTTTCTTACAACAGCCAAGGTTTGGGGGCAGGGACGTCATGGAAGGGGAGTGGTGGGCAGGGATCTGTTCACAGTGCGCATGATGGTTTGGCCAGCCGTCTCAGGCCGGCCAAACCGTCATGCGCACTGAAGCTCTCTCCAACCCCAGCTGCATTGCTGGGTTGGAGAGAGCAAGCACAGGCTCCTGGTCTCACAGGGAGCGCAAATCCTCAGCGCTCAGGCCCATCCTGACGTTGCTTTCAGCATCGTGAAAGCAGCGTCAGGATTGGCCACAGGGGATTCTGGGCGCCTGTGCTGGTGAGGACGGAGCAGAAGAGCGGCGATGCGGCAGGTAAGTTATTATATATTTTTTTTTAGTCTCCTTTGTTTGTAATCTGTCTCTCTCCCTTTACCCCCGCCTCACCACTCTGCCGGGAAACGAGCCGCTACTGGTCTCCTCCCCAAGAGAAACAAGCATTGGCATAGCCAATAGGTCTCGCCTTTGGTACCTTTTAAGTGTTTAGCCATGCAACAGTTGATGTTGTTGCACCAAGGATATTGTGCTGCATAACTAAATACTTATAAGGTCCCAAAAGCGAGACCTATTGGCTATGCCAATGCTGGTTTCTCAGAGGGCGTTTTTCTTTATTTTTTAGCATGGTGAGTTCCCACCTGGGATACTAGGAATGAAAAAAAACACAGAAAGCAGGAAAAATTATCGAGTGCTGGTCTGATTTCTACTTGGAAGTGTCTGTATTTAAATGTGCTACTGCAACCCCCGAAATAGGCCTGTTTGTAAATTTCACAATATGCAAATAAACAAGAGCAATTTTATGGCCAAGTAAAACGAGTTAATATTTATATTTCTCAATATCTGTGATTGAGCAGTAGCGGTTCCGTTTATTTATTCTTGAAAAAGTTTGAAAAAGTGCCTCACTTTGTGGCAAATTCAGGGAACTGGAAAGAAAAAATAAAGCACGGTGATAAGAGGAGGAGGAGGAGGAGGTTAGAATCCAGTTGGTTGGGTGAGTAACCACGTCAGAAGTGTGTCAAAGTCCACCAGCTTTGACTTAAGAGTTCAGCTACTTTGAATAACTCAGAAGTTTCCTTAACGGCTTGTAGTTGGGTTTTGATTTTATCTTTGTCCCAGATTCATAAATCTTCCACACTCGGTGATCTGCCGCCATGTTGCATCCTCTAAACGATCATGGGTTGACCAGATCGACGTACACTCAGCAGAGGTGGCTGGTTGTGGCACGTTCTGCAGCTATACAGGGTCTTTGTCCAAGTATGCTTAATGGACGGCGCCCAAAGCCTTGCATTTAATCCTGGCCTCGCCAGATGCGAGGTGGCCCTTCTCATGAAAGTTAATGCACTGCCTGGGTGCCTGGGCTCTGACGTCTGAGCAGGCTCGGAGTTGTTGGGGGACCAGATTACATGGCACTGAAATAGTCAAGGCGTGCCAGCTTGGAGAAGTTGGGGATTTCACGAAGAAGAGAGCCCTGCACCCCTCGTCCCGTCAAATCCAGGGGTCCTTTAGAAAGTAACGCCTGCCCCGTGGCCTCTGGTGGGTGGGTGCGCTGTGCCCTTGCATGTCCGTGTCACTGCTGTAGGCCCCAGCCCCACCTCCCTCTGTTGAAACGTGTAATATCAGAGTTGTGAGGGTGGTTCGTGGGCACACTAAGCCTGCATTCAGCCTGCGAGGGGATTGGACTTGCGTAACTGCAGGGTCGGCGCTTGTCGTCTGACAGGAAGTTTGCGCAGAGGTATTGCAGCTTCCAAGTGTCATCCCCGGGGGAGCGGGGCCCCCTCCGCATTCTATAGCGCTGCAGCTGAGGGTAATGTGGTGTTCACTGGGCGCCCTGCTTCTCACAGCGCTGCGCAGCGGTAGTGCCACTGCTGGGCACACTGCGGCCCACGGACTACAGCGACGGTTTGTTCACCTCGTGAGCACACCAGTGAACGCACCGCGGTCCACCGCGGACGGTGCTGTACAGCGGGAGCACTGCTAAGTGCGCGCTGCCGCCGGCTCACACCACTGCTGAGCACTGGCCACACCACTGACCAGTGTGGTACACTGAGAACACTACGAATCACACTACTGCATACTGACCGCACCACTGGACGGCGTGCTACAGCAAGAGCACTTCTGATCACACTGCAGCCTGCCCACCACACTGCTGCACATTAACTACACTGCTGGGTGATGCGATTCAGTAAGAGCACTGCTTATCACACTGCTGCCCGCGCACCACACTGCTGCATACTGACTGCACCACTGGGTGGTTCTGTTCAATGAGAGCACTGCTAATCACACACTGCTACCCCCACCACACTGCTGCACACTGACCGAACCACTGGACGGTGTGATTCAGTGAAAGCACTGCTAATCACCCTGCTGCACAGTGACCGAACCAATGGAAAGTGTATTACAGTGAGATCACTGCTAATCACGCTGCTGCCGGCCCACCACACTGACCGCACCACTGGACAGTGTGATTCACTAAAAGCACTGCTAATCACACTGCTGCATGCTGACTGCACCACTGGAAAGTGTAAGACAGTGAGGGGCCTGCTAATCACACTGCTGCCCGCCCATCACACTGTTGCTGTCTGACCGCCCCACTCGATTGCGTTCAGTGTCTTGCCCACTGAGCGCACTGCTTCACTACTCCAAAGGCACGGCAGTGTTCGCAGCATGGATTGCTCTCCGGCACTCGTCTAGTGCTTAGAAACCCTGGGGACGGAGAGCCGTTGTTGGTTGGCTTCTTCCTACTCCGCAGCACTGCTCTCGGGCTCCAGAGGCCCTGAGGGGCACTCAACCAGCTCACTGTGCTGTGCACTGAACGCTGCAGCATGCCTAGCACTGTGCGGTGCGCTGAGCCCGGCCGCCTCCACTGGTTGTATAGTCTCTGTTGTGAGCTGCACCAGTGCTTTACATACACTGAAAGCTTAGAGGTCGTTAGCACACACCACAAAATCGTTACTGTGCAAGGGTAGACGTGCTCGAAATGGAGCTGTTTGAGCCGGGAGCTTGCAGGGTGCACTGCTCACACGCTTCTGCAGCAGGCTCAGGACGTATCGCACTAGCTTGTTTTTTCAAAATGTACCGACACCTTAGAGCCTCGCGACACCGCTTCACTGAGCCACCTGGAGGCCCTTCTGTCCTGCCAGGAGCTGAACATTAAAGCAGCAAACAGCATCGCGGCCCTGTCCGAAGGAGCAGCTCCGCGGCACGAACGGCCGCTGGAGTGAGCAGCACTCGGCCAGTGACCTTCTGCCCCGAGGAAAGCTGCGAAAACGCGTACAAATTCCTGATTTATGGCCTTGTTTGGGAGGCACGGCTGACTCAGCACGTCTGCTGTCGGTCCCCAGTCCAGTGTGGGGTGACTGCAGCCTCCTCGGACGGAGGAGAGGCCACGTTGACCTGCCACGACTCCTGCCTGAGATGTGTAGCTTTTAGACACATCTCTACGTCCGACCCACAGCTAAAACAAACTGCCCCCTCCTCACACACACACCCCCTTACCCGCCTGCTCCGCACTCCCCGAGGGGCGCGGAGCCTTCTTTTCTCTGGGCTAAGGCAGACTTTAAGGAAGGCCCCCACACGGAAGAGAGCCAGCAGGCATCGGGGCAGGCTGGTGCGGCTCGGGGGCTGGGAGCTTCGAGGCACCTGACATGTGACTGACACCAGTGGACTGTCCGGAAGTCTCCTCAATCCACAGCGACTTAGTGACAGGCTTACACAGTGCGGTGATGTGAGAAAGTGCCATCTTTCTTGCTGATGTGCTTTGACTGAGTGTGCCCTGGGCTCCTGCCAACCAGGGCCTGTGTTCCTTCCCTAAAACTGCATTGATGCCTACACCCAATTGGCATCCCTGGCCACAGGTCAGCCCCTGGTAAATGGTACCCAGGGCACTGTGACCAGGGAAGGCCCCCAAGGGCTGCAGCACTTGTTGTGCCACCCTTACGGGGGGGGGGGGGGGGAACAACACACACACACACACACACACACACACACACACACACACACACACACACACACACACACACACACACACACACACACACACACACACACACACACACACACACACACACACACACACACACACACACACACACACACACACACACACACACACACACACACACACACACACACACACACACACACACACACACACACACCCCCCCCTTGGTGCAGAACAAAAGTGAAGAGTCGACATGGCATACATCCCTGTGTGCCATGCCTACAAACCACTGCCCTGGCCTAGGTCAGCCACTCCTCTAGCTGGGTGCACTATGCCAGTGGTGAGGGCACAGAGGCATGAGCCCTGTGCCCCTAGAGTGCCCAAGTCCATTCTTGGGCATTGTAAGTGCAGTGCTGCCATTAAGAGTATATGGTGCTGGGAGTCTGTCATTACGAACTCCACCGCACCATAATGGCCCCACTGAAGACTAAGAAGTTTGGTATCAAACTTCTCAGCACATTAAACCCCCACTGATGCCAGTGTGGGATTTAATGTAAAACGCACTCCAGAGGGCATCTTAGAGATGCCCCCTGAAACCAACCCGACCTCCAGTGTCCGGACTGAGTGGCTGCCCAGGCTGCCACCACCAGATATGTTTCTGGACCCCTGGGTCGAGAGCCTCTGCTCTCAGGGGCCTGAAACAATGCGCAACCTGGGGCGAGGTGCCAAAGCCTCCTCCCCCTGGATGGGCAGGGGAAGCTTCAAAGGCCTGCCGCCTTTTGAGCTTCCCCAGACCATTTGCTGCTCCCAGCAAACTGGTCCCCACTGGTTCTACCCCCACTTCTGGCGGGAGAAACCGCGGGAAAACCAGAGGCAGGAAATGGGTTGTGCCCACCTCTGCCAACTCCACCCCTAAGGTGGGGGAGGCGAGGTGAAGCACAAACTCGAGTCCCCACCATCTTGAGGATGGGGGGACCCAGCCAACCAGGGACAGGCTCCTGCCCCCCTCCCACTGGATATTGGCAGAATAGGGGGTGTACCCACCCCAGGGAAGGGACCCATTGGTCCCTGCCCTTACCTACCTGTAACCACCCCTAAATTCAGTATTTCGGGGCTCCCTGAACCTTCCTTCCTCAGATTCCAGATTCCGAAACAGCAAAGAAGATCAAGAAGAAAGAAGACCTGCCGCGCAGCTGTTAAGAGGAAGACACCAACTGCTTTGGCCCCAGCCCTACCGGCATGTCGACCCTGCTCCTGCTGAATCTCGGCACCTCCTGTGGCCAGCAACCTCACCAACCCCGGAGGACCTGGCTACCTTGTGACTGAGCATCTGGGACTCCCACGAGCAGTGGCTCTGCTCAAAGCAAGTAACTGACCCCTGGCAGCAGCCAGGAACCGCGAACCTTGCACACTCTGCACCCGCCAAGCCTGGCCTGTGTGGTAGTGGACAAAGACCCTGAGGACGTCCCCCCGGCGACTGTGATCCCGAATCCGGCCCCCAAGGACCCACCTCGACGCTCCTGACGACGCCTGCAGCCTCGGAACCCGGGACCCCCCCAACCGCGATCAACAGAGGGTAAGATTTCCCGACACCAAAAGGCACCCCTGCACCCGGCGGCCCCCTGTGCCCAATTTAGGGGTACCTACCTATCCTCCAACTACCCAACTTACCTCTCGAAGTGGTGGGGGCACCTGAAGAATCTTCGTCCCAGAGCTTGCAGCCTGTGTTTGTTCTTGAGCTTCTCCATTGCAATCCATTGAGCGCCCGACGGCTCAAAAGCACCCTGCACTCAGCCGCCCCAGTGCCCCTGGCAGTGCAACCTTTGTCCTAATCTACTTCCCCATTTACCCTGAGCAAGTGACCCGGAGCCCAGCTCCCACAGCCACGTGGCCTGCTAGCCAGCAGCCACCAACCAAGGGCCCCCTGCCTGCCATAGGATAACATTGGGCCTAACTCGCTCTGCACCCAGCCGCCCCTGTGCCGCTGGGGGTGAAACAACTGTACTTACCTGACCTTGAGAGACCACTGAGTCTATGCCCAAAATCTTAACTTTGCCAGTCAAGTACTTACCCAAAAGCCGATAACTCACTTTTCTTCCATAGGGTAACATTGGCTGACATCACCGGAAAATTCTTCTAAGTGTGGAGTTTCTCAACTTTAAAATATTCACCTAAAATCAACCGAGTAACGAAAACGGAAATACTCACCTGCTATTAGGAGAGATCCCAGTGCTGGATCTTGGTGCCCAGCACTGACCCTGAATAGTAATCACAACGTTACTTACTGCTAACTCAATTTTCTTCCATAGGGATCCACTGACTGGTTTTCTGTGAAATTTCTTCTAAGTGTCCACTTTTGAAATACCAAAATATTGCTTAAAAATCACAACAGTAACGAATTCCGATTTACTCACCTGTTACCAGGAGAGACCTCAGTGCTGCATCTTTTAGTCCAGTACTGACCCTGAAAAGTAATTTTAACCGTACTTACCAGTAACTTGAAATTCCTTCCATAGGATATCATTGCCTGCTTTTTGCTGAAAAAGTTTCTAAGTGTCGATTTCTGAATCTTACAAATATTCTTTCAAAATCGTGCCAACGATACAAACGTAATTACTTGCCTGTTTTAGATAGATATCCCAGTGCTGAACCGGAGAGCCCAGCACTGGATTACAAAAGTAACGTAAACATACTTTACCTGCAAACTGAATTTCCTTCCATAGGATAACATTGGTAATTTTACCTAGAAAAGTTTAAGTGTCAACTTTTAAAATACAATAATATTCCTTAAAAATCACTACTGTAACCAAAACGCTTTTACTTAACTGTTTACAGGAAGTGTCCCGGGACTGAATCCAAGATCCAGTCCTGTGGTTAGAAAAGTAATCCACAAAGTAATTAATTGCATTTAACTAAAACTTTCCATTGAGCTCAATATTGCATTGTGTTTGACATTGTGTTGCCTTTTGCAACAACTGTGACTACTGTAATCAAAAAGTCTATTGCCTATTTGAAAAGTGTTTAACTAAGGTAACCCATTCTGAGAAAGTATATTTTGATACATATTGTGGTTCTAAAATAAAACTATATTTTTATACAAACAATTGGCCTAGAGTTCAGTTCTTGAGTGTGTGAGACCATTTGCTGACTGAGTATGTACAACAAATGCTTTATTTACACTGTCCTCTGATACTGCCTTACTGCTCGAGCAAGCTACCACTTTAGAGAGTAAGGTTATATCTAACTTTAGCCTCTGCCTTACCATTGGGGAACTGTGGACCCTATACACACTGTACCTTACTTTGGTGCAGTATATATAGAGCCACTTTCCTACAGTTAGTTACTTTTATTTTAGGAACCAAGTGGAACTCTGTTACAGGTAAGTAGACTTATCAGTTATGCCATACTTTAAATACACAGTTGGCAAATGTTTGTAGAAGCATTAGAAATATTTTACAGGTGTATGAAACACTTTCCAATATAAAGTGTCTACAAAGGTACTGTTTTCAGGATCTACACTTAGTGCAATACAGAGAAAAACCAAGGCAATCCCATGGGGTGGGGGTTAAGGACAGGTAAGTAACTTTCAGGCAAGGACACGACTTTCAGGTTCAGACTCTGGGTTGTAGAACAAACAGGGCAAGTATCAGAAGGACACCAAGGGTGCAACCTCGGCGGCACAGGGGCAGCCGGGTGCAGACGTCAAAGGAGGTTTCTGTGCCCAATGCAGGTCTATGAAGATGGGGGATACTTAGAAGTGCACAGGTTGCAGGTAAACACCTGCTGTTTCAGGGCAAGGGCCCTGGATTCAAATAACACCACAAAGGGGGCCACAAGTTGGCACTCATAACTCCCCTCCAGCGGCACACGGGTGTAGGAAAGTGGGTTTCTGTTGCAGTAACCCCCCCCCCCCACTTTTTGCCAGACTACTGATGCACCTTTCCTTGGTGTGCCCTGGGTCCCTGCCAATCAGGTTCCCAGGGCCTGTGTTCTTCCCCCAAAACTAACCAAATTGGCATCTCTGGCCACAGGTCAGCCCCTGGTAAATGGTACCACAGGTACCCAGGGCACTGTGACCAGGGAAGACCTCTAAGGGCTGCAGCACTTATTGTGCCACCCTTAGAGGCCCTGTACCTTTACACAAACACAATGCCTTTGCAGGCTGCGTGTCTTGGTGCAGAACAAAGTGAAGTCGACTTGGCACACATCCCTGTGTGCCATGCCTACAACCCACTGCCCTGGCATAGATCAGTCACCCCTCTAGATGGGTGCACTATGCCAGTAGTGAGGGTACAGGTGCATAAGCCCTGTACCCCTACAGTGCCCAAGTCCATTCCTGGGCACTAAGTGCAGGCTGCCATTAAGAGTATACGGTGCTGGGAGTTAGTCATTACGAACTCCACAGCCCCATAATGGCTACACTGAAAACTGCGAAGTTTGGTATCATACTTCTCAGCACATTAAACCCACACTGATGCAAGTGTGGGATTTAATGAAAAATGCACACATAGGGCATCTCAGAGATGCCCCCTGAAAACGAACCCACCTCTAGTGTCCCGACTGAGTGGCTGCTTAGGCTGCCATCAACAGACATGTTTCTGGACCCCTGGGTCGAGAGCTTGCGGCTCTCGGGGGCCTGAAACAATGCACATCCTGGGACGAGGTGCCAAGCCTCCTCCCCCAGGATGGGCAGGGTTCACGAAGGGGAAGCTTCAAAGGCATGCCGCCTTTGTGAGCCTCCCCAGACCATTTGCCGCTTTCAGCAACTGGTCCCCACTGGTTCTACCCCCCACTTTGGGCGGAAGAACCAGCGGGAAAAACAAGTGAGGGAAAGAGGTGTGCGCACCTCTGCCAACTCCACCATTCATGTGGGGGAGGCGAGGTGAAGCACAACTGAGTCCCCGCCATCTTGATGATGGGGGACCCAACCAACCAGGGACAGGCTCCTGCCCCCCTCCCACTGGAGGGTGGCACGATAGGGGGTGTACCCACCCCAGGGAAGGGACCTATTGGTCCCTGCCCTTTACCTACCTGTAACGCACTTAAATCTAGTATTTAGGGGGCACCCTGAACCTTGCTTCCTCAGATCCAGTAACGACAAGAAGAAAAGAAGAAGGACCGAACAGCCGTACAGCCAGCTAACAAGAGGAAGACGCCCACTGACTTGGCCCCAGCCCTACAGGCCTGTCTCCCCTCGAACCTGCTCCTGCGAAATCCCGGCGAGTCCTGCAGCTAGCAACCTCGAAAACCACGGAGGACCTGCCTGCCTTCACTTCCAAAGACTGCTTCTCCCGTGAACACCGGATTTGTTCAAACAATAACCTCTGGCAGCAGCCGGAGACCGCGAATCCAGCCCTCTCTGCACCCGCCGAACCCGGCCCGAGCTCGAGTGGAAAAACACCACGAGGTCACCCCGGCGATCCTGACCAGAGATCCAGCGACCCCTGACCTGCCTCAAGCCTCCAGCCGACGCCTGCAGCCTAAATCCAGAAGGCCCCCCGCCCCCCTGACCGCGACCCAGAGCTGGTAAGAAGATCCGACCCCAAAAGGCACCCCTGCACCCGACGCCCCACGGCCTTGTGTGCCCAAACCGACGGTTCCTAACCAACCCTTACCTTCCCAACGTACCTCTCGAAGTGGTGGTCGCACCCAGAAGTCCTTAGTCTCCCTGCCTGCAGTGCTTCTTCAAACCTGAGGTTCACCATTGAAAACAGGGCGCCCGACGTCGATACAGCACTCTGCACCCGGCCGCCTCAGTGCCGCTGAGGGTGCACTTTTTGTGCTACTTGGTTTCCCCATTTGCCCTGACTTTAACCCTAGGAGCTTTGCTCCCACAACCCAGTGGCCTGCTTGCCAGCAGCCACCAACCGGAGGCCCCCTATCCCCCATTGGATAACATTGGGCCTCAACACTCTGCACCCGGCCACCCTAGTGCCCCTGAGGGTGCAATAACAGTGCGTCACTTACCCTGGGGACAACCCCCCCGGAGTCTAACCCCAGAACCTTAACTCCCACAGTCGATTACTTACCTGTGAACCATTAACCTGTTTTGCCTCCATAGGATAACATTGACAATTTTCTTCCAAAAAGTTTAAGTGTGAAGTTTTGAAATCTAAAAAGGTTTAAAAAAAAAAAAAAAAAAAAAAAAAAAGGAAATGTCCCAGTGCTTAATCTGGGTATCCAGCACTGAGTTAGAAAAGTAACGTGAAAAGTAACTTACCTGTAATTTACTGAAAAAGCCTATTCATTTCAATGTACTGTATTTGCTAAGTGTTGCAACCAACTGCATCCCCTGTAAATCAAACAAAGTACAATTTCTATTGCATTTTCAAACTGTTCTTTATTCAGCAACGTATTACTGAAAAGTATTTAATGCTTACCTGCGCCAGGCTTGCTTGGTTCTAAAAATAAAACCGTATATATTTTTATAAAAACAATTGGCCTAGAGTTCATTTCTTGAGTGTGTGAATTCATTTGCTGACTGAGTGTGTACATCAAATGCTTAACACGGTCCTCTGATACTGCCTTACTGCTCGACCACTCTACCACAAATAGAGAGTAAGGTTCTATCTAACTTTAACCTCTGCCTACCTCTGGGGTCACCTGGACTCTATACACCCTATACCTCATTTTGGTGTAGTATATATAGAGCCAGTTTCCTACAACGGGTGGCTAGGTGCAGGGTGCAACTGGGTGTCAGACTCCCAATGGAAGTCAATGAGGATCTTCGGTTGAGGAAAACTGCTGCAGGCTCAGACCAGAAGACTGGCTGAAGGGAACCAACGACTGGAGAGATAAGTTGGATAGTTCCCGGTCACCAGGACACCATCGGTCGGTCACCCAAGGCCTGGGGGCTGCCGGTGCAGGGATGTCTTTCGGCGTCTGGTTTCTTTCACTGGATCCAGTCAAAGTCAGGGGGACCCTTCAAGATGAGGCTGCAGGCGTCGTGGGGAAGCTCAGGAAAGCTCGTGCAAAGCTGGATCCCAGGTCAGGATCGCCAGGGGGACCTCGCTGGATAGTTGGGCCACTCGGTTCTTGGCCTGTGGGCAGCGAGTGCAGAGTAGTGAGGACTTGCGGTTCCGGCAGGCACTGGAGTCCTTGTTGGAAGTTGCTTTTGCTGGACAAATCCGGTGTCCACGGGAGAGTGTCTTTATTGAAGGCATCTCAGGTCTCCGTTTTGAGAGTTGCTGGCCGTGGGACACGCCAATTTTTTTGAGCAGGGTCACTGGAGGAGGAGACAGGCCGGTGGGGCTGGGGCCAAGTCAGTTGGCGTCTTCTCTACTGCTGCATGGCTCTTCGGGCCTTCTTCGTAGGTCGTCGAATATGAAGGACATGGTTCAAGGGAGCACTTCAATACAAGATTTAAGGCTGTTACTGAGGTTGGAGGTCAGTAGCCAATGGCTACTGTCCCCTAGAGTGACTACATTCTTTAGGTGCCCCCTCACTTTGGGGAGTGGGGCACAACCTTATTCCTATTGGTCCTAATTCTCCAAATCAAGATGGAGAATTCTCAGAGGGTTTCACCTCAGCTCTTGGCCACCCTTGGGGTGTGCCAAGCCAAGGAGGGCACACCTAACCCGCTTACAAATTTTCCCACCTGTCCTGCTGCCAAAAAATGGGGCTAGGACAGGGGGGTGCATCTCCACTAGTTGGAGTTGCCCAAATCAGCATAACTTTGAGGCTCACCGCCAAGTGCTGCGGATCCTGCAAGGGGGAGGTGTGAAGCACCTCCACCCAGAGCAGGCTTTGTTTCTGACCTCCAAGAGCACAAAGTCTCACCCCATGAGGTCAGAAACCGTCCTAGTGCTCGCTAGCGGGCGGAGACAAGTCAGCCAATACACAAAAATCTGGTCGTTTTTTCAGGGGGCATCTCTAAGATGCCCTCTGGGTGCTTTTTATAATAAATCCTACACTGGAATCAGTGTGGGTTTAACATGCCGAGATGGTTGATACCAAACTTCAGTCTTCAGTAAAGCCATAAGAGCTGTGGCGTTCGTGTTGACAACCTCCCAGCCCATGTACTCAAAATGGCCTCACTGCACTTAGTGTCCAAGAATTGACTCAGACAGTAGGGGAATATTGCTCATGCAGCTATGCCCTCACCTGTGGTATAGTGCACCTAGCCTTAGGGCTATAAGGCCTGCAAGAGGGGTGACTTACCTATGCCACAGGCAGTGGTGTGTAGGTACGTCCCCCAGGAATGTGTGCCATGTAGACTCTTATTTGAGCTACACCACAACACATAGCCTGCAATGGCAGTGTGTATGTGTTTGGTGTGGGGGACTTTAGGGTGGCACAATACATGCTGCAACCCTAAGGGACCCTCTCTGATCACAAGGCCCGTGGTACCACTGCTACCTTCTACAAGGGACTTGTATATGAGCCAGAGGTGTGCCAATTGTGGAAACAATGGTACAGTTTAGGGAAAGAACACCGGCACTGGGAACTTGATTGGCAGGGACACTGGGCACACTCAAAGGGCACCAGAAATAAGGCAAAAAGTGGGGGAATACTGCAACAGAAACCCACTTTCCTACAGAAATCATCTCAATGCTTTAGTCTACTAGCATCAGCAGTGAAAAACTCTTGTTTCCTTTTTGATTTCAAGTAAAAAGCACAGAGAAGCGCCAGGTTAATCCCAATATTAGACACCTCTTGGAGAAAGGCCTAGCTATTATGTAAAACCATGCAACAGACACAGTCAATCAATTCGCGGATTGAAAAGAAATACAAGACTACCATTACAGCACCACTTTTTACATTAAATCAAGTGATGATCAACTCCGTGGTTTCCACTGCAGTGCAAAGGAGATCATGCAAACCTTCGACTTTGTACTCTGCGCCCTCCAGACAAAGTAGTACGCAAACAGGAATCGATGGAAAAAAGGTCAACTTTCTTGCTGCAGATAAGTTTGCTAATGCATCTGCCATTCTGGCACGTTTAGACAGGCAATTATGGAGCGACTGCATTGTAGAGGATGGAGAACAAGCTTCAGCTTCCCTAACTGATACTTCCACTGACGCTTCAACTTGTGATTTCGCTAAATAGACAATGCAACTGTTACGAGACGGTATGGTTGGTTACACTTGGGTGTGCCTAGCTAGACCATTGTTATTTTTCGCATAGCTCAAAAGATCCTGCTTGAGCCAGGAACAGAGGGTGATGGGAAGGTGGTTGTTGGTTTTAGAGAAAAGTGGACTAATGTTTTACTCAAAAAGTTACCAAGACTGACTGCCCTGCTCCAAAATTGATTTTTATATAAAACCAGCAGCTAACCAAGTTGACAAGGTCTCCCAGCAGTATATTCACACTGCATTTTCTTTTTTTTTTGTGTCTCATACTTTGACAGCTGTACCTGGCTTTAATAACTGATGTAAAATTGGTTGGATCCAGGACAAACTACAAATCAAACCCAGTGGTCAGAAACTTTAAAAAGCATAAAAATACAGCAAAAATAAATAAATATCAGTTCTTTGGTCGAAACAATCGGGTTGAAATAAGCTTGGAAGGGGGTTGGGCAGGTTAAAATTAATCAAAGTTCTCAGGCACAAAATGCAAAAAGTAATACCACATGACTGAAGAGAACAGTTGATAAACTACATTCTGAGCTTTTGCTGCCACTGAAGAACATTCCAACTTTTTAATAAAGTGCTAAGTGATCCTGGATCCTCAGGATTAGCCATTATAGTTTCTAAACCACATAAGAGAAGTATCTTAAGTTGGAAAACTCAAACATTCAGCAAGCATCCAAAGGCTACTCAACTTCTCTTCTTTCAAAGCCTACTCTCACCAACCTCTTTCAATCTGCCTCATCATCCTTCTAGTTAGCACACAGTATAACACACCCCAAGCCCTGTGCAATGATTAACTGGAAGCCTACATGGGACTCACCTTGGGTTGAAAAGCACCCTGTAGAGACCCAAAAGCAGCAGCAGGAGGTAGAACAGGAGCCACTTGAGGAAAAGGGTAGAACTGAAAAACAGAATGAAGTATGAAACAAATGACACCACGCCAAAGACTGGAAAAATCAACTGAGACAAACATACTGACATGCCATTACCAATACTAGGGAAATAAAAGTTACTTAGCCGTATGACCAGATCATCATCATAGGAATCTTTATCAAAAGATCTGCACTTGTGTGATAATCCCAGAACAGTAACAGAAAAATGTGTCTCAAAATTGTGAAAGCAAGCACATTTTCTACCGTTTTCTCCCTCAATATGAAATAGATATTTAAAATGCACACAAAAAGCAAACATGGGTATTTAAAGCCTGTGGAGCAGTACCAAAATGGATAATGTTACTTACCCAGTAAGCATCTGTTCTTGGCATGTAGAGCTGTAGATTCACATGCTTTGCATACTCCTGCCATTTAGTGTTGGGTCTGGATGTTTGCAAGTTGTTTTTCTTCAAAGTCTTTCCAGTCACGAGGTAGGCGACTTCTCCTTTCAGTGATAGTGCGCATGGGCATCAACTCCATTGTTAGATTGTTTTCCCGCAGAGAGTGAGAACGGAGTTAGTAAAGGTAGAATAGAGATGTCCATGCGTATGTATGTAAAGTAAGAAAACTGCAACAGGTATAGGTACCCGGGGAGGTGTGTGGGCGCATGTGAATCTACAGCTCTACATGCGAAGAACAGATGCTTACTGGGTAAGTAACATTATCCGTTCGAGGCATGCAAGCTGTAGATCACATGCTGTGCATAAACTATACAGCAGTAAACTCCCAAAGCGGTGGCTAACCTGTAGCGGTTGCAGTTGTTTAGAAGTGTTTTAAGTACTGTCTGGCCTACATTAGCTTCTTGCCTCGCTAACACATCTACACAATAGTGCTTGGTGAATGTGTGCAGTGTGGACCATGTTGCTGCCTTACAAATGTCAGTTAGAGGAATATTCCCTAAGAAGGCCATAGTGCCCCTATTTTGCAGGTGGAATGCACTCTAGGGGGTATTGTCAAGGTTCTTTTGGCTTTCACATAACATGTTTGGATACATTTCATGATCCATCTTGCAATGCCTGATTTAGATATGGGATTGCCTTTGTGTGGTGGCGAAAAAGCAACAAAAAGCTGTTTTGTCTTACGAAAACCTTTTGTTCTTTCCACATAATATAGTAGAGCTCTTCTAACATCTAGGGTGTGTAGAGCTCGTTCCGCTACAGAATCAGGTTGAAGAAAACACTGGTAACTCAACCGATTGATTGATGTGAAAAGCAGAAACCACTTTAGGAAGAAATTTGGGATTGGTTCGAAGAACCACTTTGTCTTTCTGAAGTTGAAAGAAAGGCTCTAGTATAGTTAGTGCCTGGAGTTCACCAACTCATTAAGGAAAAGATTGCAATAAGAAAAGAAACCTTCCATGATAGAAATTGTAGTTGACACTTGTGCATTGGTTCAAAAGGTGGACCCATTAGCCTTTTAAGGACCATGTTCAAGTTCCATACTGGTGCAGGTAGAGCTCTTGGTGCTATTACTCTTTTTAGGCCTTCCATAAAGGCTTTAATCACTGGTACTCTGAATAGAGATAAGTGTTGTCTGTTTTGTAAGTATGCAGCTACTGCTGCTAAATGCAATCTAATGGATGTGTAGGCTAATCCAGATTGCTGTAAGTGTAAGAGATAACAAATTATGTTTTGCACTGAAGCATCAAGGGGATTGATATTGTTACAGTATATAACAAATTGTTTCCACTTTGCTGCATAACATGCCCTAGTAGTAGGTTTCCTAGCCTCCTTGAGAATATTCATACAGTCTGGTGGTAATTGTAGCTAACCAAACTATGAATTCAGGAGCCAAATCGCTAGGCTGAGTTCGTTGGGATTTGGATGAACAATAGTTACTTACCTGTAATCTGTGGTTCTCCAGTATTGGTATCTTTCATAGATTCACATGCCTGAATCATTCCCCGTCGTCGGAGTCCCACGGTACATAAAAAAGCAATAATTATGCACATAACATATATACATATATATAGTACCTAGAACCAGGAAGTGAAGTAGATAGAAACTACAGGGGAAGAAACTTCCACATTTATGACTTATCCAGGTCATTATAAATGGTCCAAACTGCAGCCAATCAGGCGACAGCACCCTCTAGAATGCTCTCCTCAGAGGCTGAGGCTCTCAGATTTTCTCGCACAAGAGTGTACCAAGTGACAAGAAAGTATAACGAGCCTCTGAGGGGAGGTGGGTAGGTTGCATGTGAATCTATGAAAGATACCAATACTGGAGAACCACAGATTACAGGTAAGTAACTATTGTTCTTCTCCAGTATTGGGGTATCTTTCATAGATTCACATGCCTGAATCAGAGTACAAAGCAGTACATCCATAAAATGCCTGTTAAATTGCACTTGTAACATTGTTCTATGTACAAGAAACCTCATGCAATGGCATACCTATAAGTTCCAAAGTATGCAAATATGAACATATATAAATGTGAATAAATAAATATATATATATAGCCAACTATATATACATATATGTCTAGCAATGTTAAACATAGGTAACATCAGTCTAAGAAAGCAGTAAAAGAAAAGGAGGAGGGTAGAACAGAGGCTCACCTTATCTAAAAGATAACGGAGAACCGCTTGTCCCACCGATGTGTCTGCATTACTGGCAGCTTCCAAACAGTAGTGCTTGGTAAAGGTGTGCGTGCTGGACCATGTTGCAGCTCTGCAGATTTGATGGAGAGGCACACCAGCAAACAAGGCAGTAGACGAAGACATTGCTCTAGTAGAGTGTGCTCTTGGCCTTGCTTGTAATGATCTTCCTGCTTGTTGATGGCAGAGACAAATTGCAGCAGAAATCCAACGAGCTATGGTCTGTTTGGATATTGGTTGACCCTGGCGTATTTTCCCATAGGCCACAAATAACTGGTCAGATTTACGGATGGAAGAAGTCCTTTGTAAATAGAATTTGAGACATCTTCTGATGTCAAGCGTATGTAAAGTTCTTTCTGCAGTTGATTGAGGTTTAGGGAAGAAAGTCTTTAAAATTATTGGTTCGTTGAGATGGAAGTCTGAAGGTACTTTAGGCATAAAACTGGGATTAGTACGTAGCACTACCGAGTTTGAAGTGAATTGAAGAAAAGGCGGATTAATAGTGAAGGCTTGAATGTCACTGACTCTCCTAGCCGATGTTAATGCTAACAGCAGAGACACCTTCCAGGAAAGAAACTTCAAATCCACTCTATGAATAGGTTCAAAGGGGTGTTGCATAAGTTGTGCAAGCACCACGTTCAGATGCCAGGATGGAGATGGGCGGCGGATAGGAGGAAACATCCTAAACAATCCTTTGAAGAATTGCTGAATGATCCTAGCTGAATAAAGAGAGTTGGAACCATCTTGCCGATATCTTGAAATAGCCGCTAGAAATACCTTCAGAGTCGAATGGGACAGGCCTGATCTTGCCAAGTGTAAAAGAATGGTAGGATCTGCTCCGGTTTTGCATGGATCGGATGAATGGCGGCAGTTTGACACCACAAGCAAAACCTCCTCCATTTAAGCCTGTACGTCTTAATAGTGGAAGGTGCTCGAGCATTGGTTAAGACTTCTTTGCAGTCCGCAGGAATATCTAAATGAGCGAATTCAAAGTGCTCAGGCGCCAGGCCGCTAATCTCAAAGATGGAGGGTCCGGATGACAGATCTGTCCGTTCTGGATGGACAGAAGGTTCGGTATTGGTTGAAACTGAATGGGATCGCATTCCGACAGAAGGAGGAGTTCGGTAAACCAGAACTGGCGAGGCCACCTGGGAGCAATGAGGATTAGGCGACAGGGTTCCCTCTTCATCTTCCGGAGCACCCTGGGAACCAACGGTATCGGAGGAAAAGCGTAGGCATAGATCTGTGACCAGTTCATCGAAAAGGCATTCCCGAGTGACCCTTTGTGGGGAAGCCAACTTGCAAAGAATGGGCATTTGCGGTTCTGACTGGTCGCAAACAGGTCTAGATCGGGACGACCCCACAACTGAAATACTCGATCCAACGTTGGTTGATGTAACTCCCACTCGTGATTGGATACTGTTGATCTGCTGAGGGAATCTGCCAAGACATTGGAAACTCCGGGAACATGTATCGCTGACAAGCTGATCCTGTGTCATATCGCCCAGTCCCAAATTTGTTGGGCTTGTTGTGAGAGTCGGGCAGACCTTGTTCCCCCTTGTTTGTTCAAGTAGTGCATACTTGTTGTGTTGTCTGCCGAATTAATACTGATGCCCCCAGAATGATGGTGCGAAAGGATTTTAGGGCTAGGAAGATGGCCAGCAATTCTAGAAGGTTGATATGACACATTCGTTGCTGGATGTTCCACTTGCCGCTGACCGTGAGCCCTTGAAGGTGTGCTCCCCACCCTTCGAGGGATGCATCCGTAGTGATGGTGAAACTTGGAGCTTCTACTAGGAAAGTGCACCCTTTCTTTACATTCTTTCTGCGAGTCCACCAAAGTAAGGCTTCTCTCATCCAGGAGGTGATGCGAATGAGGTCGTTGAAGGAACCTGAGACCTGCAACCATTGATGGCTGAGCTCCTCTTGTAGTGGTCTCATCTTGAGACGACAGTTGGGAAGTAAAGGAATGCATGAAGAAATCATCCCCAGAAATGATTTTAACTGTCGGACTGAAGCGTACTTTTTGAGCACAATAGGTGTGCAAGGCTGCAAATCTTTTGTTGCCTTTCTTTTGAGATGAATGCTTGTGTCAGTTGAGTGTCTAACGTGGCTCCCAAAACGTTTGTCTTTGCGATGGAACGAGATGAGACTTGTCGAGATTGATGGAAAGTCCCAGAGATTGGAAGAGGGACAAACATCTGCGAATGTGGGCGTCTGCGATCATAAAAGAACTCGCCTTGATAAGGCAGTCGTCTAAATACGGAAAGATTTGAATCCCTTCCAGACGTAGGTGTGCGCTCACCGGTGCTAGAACCTTGGTAAATACACGGGGTGCGGAGCGTAGTCCGAAAGGAAGGACCTTGAACTGGAAGTCCCTGCCAGCCACTCTGAACCGCAAATATTTCCTGTGTCTGGGAAGAATCGGTACATGGAAATATGCATCCTGGAGGTAGAGAGTAGCCATGTGATCCCCCGCAGAAAGGAGATGAAGTATTTCTTGAAGCGTTAACATCCGGAAGGACAACTTTTTTAAATATTTGTTGAGGGAACGGAGATCCAGAATGGGGCGCCATTCTCCCGATTCAGGAAGAACCTTGAATAAAACCCTGTTCCTCTTTGCAATTGAGGAACTCTCTCGATCGCTCCTTTTTTAGCATCAAATTTATTTGGGAAAAAAGCTCTTTGAGATGAGCTGGCGGTGGGCCTTTTGGAGGAGAGCTTGGAGGGATCTTTATGAACTCTAGAACATGGCCTCTGGCCACAATGTCCAGGACCCACTTGTCTGATGTTATATCGGACCAGTTCGAGTAGTACTGGGAGATTCTCCCTCCAACTTTTAAAGGGGTAGGCGGTAGAATAGGTGGCGGTTGTCATTGTTTCTTAAAAGTGTCGCGTCCGCGATAGGAAGGCCTTCTCTTTGAATAGGAGGTATTTCTTTGTCCATAAGATTGTGGACGTTGAGGTTGGTAACGTTGATTGTTTTGGAAGGACTGATATGACCTTTGTTGGTTATATCCTCCTCGACTAGAAAAGGAGCCACGGCCCCTAGCTCCACGAAAGGGCGGCTTCCAAAATTGGAGGGTACCCAGAGATCTTGCAGTTTCGGTATCCTTTTTGATGGCTTGAAGGGCCTCGTCCACATGCTGGCCAAAGAGAGACTCACCATCAAACGGCATGTCAATTAACTTTGCCTGAACCTCCTGGAGGAAAGATGTTGATTTGAGCCAGCCTTGTCGTCGTAGTACTGCGCCCCCTGCTAATTGTCTAAAACCTGTGGATGCGACATCCACGGCCGAATCTATGATCTCTGCAGAGATACGTTCTCCTTCTTGCAGTATCTTTAAAGCTTCCGATTTGGATGGTTCTGGCAACATGTCGATGTAAGGAGAGATGTCCGACCACATCTGTCTGTCGTATCGGCCTAGAATGGCCAGTGAATTAGCAGCACGGACTGTTGTTGCTGCCATGGTGGACACCTTTTTCCAATGGTGTCTAACCGTCTGCCATCCCTATCTGGAGGAGCTGTGATCGGAGAAGATGGGTTCCTAGCTCGCCGTTGTGCCGCCTGGGCAATAACAGAATCGGCTTTCGGTTGCCCTATGAGGCATGCCGGGGTGTTATCTGGCGCCTTGTATTTTTGTCGAGGCGAGGTAGGACCGCAGGAATAGAGGCAGGAGCCTTCATGACCTTCAATCCCTCTTGCCAGATGAAGTCAATTATTGGGATGGTCCGTACCTGTCTCCTCGTCTGATCTTTAAAATCGTATAGGAAGCACTCATCCTTTTTGGTTTCCATAGGTAGGAGAAACCTTTGAGTTGCCCTTTCCATGAGAAGATGAAATCCTCCGATGTCAACAGGAGGAGAATCGATGGGAGCTGGAGTTGAAGGAGATGGAGTTTGTAACTGGTAATCATCCCACTCCGTAAGAAGCGATCTGTCGTCTAACTCTCCTTCCTCCCTATCGTTGTCAGAGATGTGAGCATCATCGGAATGATGAGAAGGTACCGGAGACGGTGGTCTGGGTGACCTCAATGCAGAAAAAGAAGTTTGAGGTACAGGTGTTGGTGGAATAGATGAAGCCGATTCAGATGGAGGAAAACGGCGATAATAATCATCCAACATGAATTGAAGATTATTCAATAGAGCCAAAGGCATTTGTGCCAATGGAATCGCATCTTGAGCTGGAGCAACAGTCTCTGGGGAAGGTTCATCATCTTGATCATCTTCTTGATATTTGATGAACAATTCTGATGGGCTCCTGGCAGTGCGAAATCTGTCATCGTCCTCCGATTCGTCCTCATCCTCCCCATAATCTAGTAATTGTTGAGGTAATTCCTGAGGTACTTTAGTAGGGGAAATATGTAGTGGAGAAAGGATCTCCAACGAAGAACCCCGTCTATGCAACAAAGAAGATGCTGACGTTAGTGGTGGTAATTGCACCTGTGTCGTAGACGGTGTAGATGGCGCCGTTGCCGCGGCAGCTGACCAGACCTGTAATTCTGTACAAGCAGATAATTGTAGCGTCGACGAGGCTGTCGTCGTCGACGAGGCTGTCGTCGTCGACGACGACGTCGTCGACGAGGCTGTCGTCGTCGACGAGGCTGACGGGAGTTCTCTCATCTTCGTCGTCGACGGGGCGTCGACGATAGATCTAATTTCCGTCGTCGACGAAATTGGCTTCACGGAGACAGAGACCAGCGTCGACGGTGATGACGCCGACGACATGATCATCTGAGGTCTCGGCGACGAGAAGGTGGCAGTTGACGTCGTTGTAGCGCCGACGGTACATATCGTCGACGGAGTACGTCGTCGATGCCGTCGGCGACGGTGCCTTATTCTGAGGTAAACTCTTCTCAGAAATCCTTTTGAAGCCAGAGACTTCGGAGTTTGTCTCGGGGGGTAGTATGAAGAGGCTTACTCTTTGAAGGTGGAGGAGCCTTTTTGAGGAGGAAGGCACTTCAGCACCCTTAGAGGACTGCTGTTTTCTCGACACCTTAGCCCCAGAAGAAGATAAGAGTTCCTCAGCAACCCTCTTCCTAGAGGACACTGTAGAGCCTGAGTCAATACTCCCCACATCAGATAAAGGGTTATCTTGATCCTTAATCTTCTGTAGCCACAGAAGTAGACGTCCCTCTCTGTCTGAGAGTCTTTTGAGGGAAGGTCCTACAGATCTTACAGTCTCTCACCTGGTGATCAGGATACAGGCAATAAATGCATTTCTTATGGGGATCTTCCGAGAACAGTCGTAGCTTCCCACAAGATTCACAAGGTCGAAAGAGAGATCTTTTAGAAGACATTCTGAATGAAGTAAATTGTGAAGACTAGGAAAAATACTGAGCAGAGCTCAGGGAGACTCCCTTCACACGACGTGCAGTAGAAAATCTGAGAGCCTCTGAGGAGAGCATTCTAGAGGGTGCTGTCGCCTGATTGGCTGCAGTTTGGACCATTTATAATGACCTGGATAAGTCATAAATGTGGAAGTTTCTTCCCCTGTAGTTTCTATCTACTTTACTTCCTGGTTCTAGGTTATATATATATATAATGGTTATTATGTGCATAATTATTGCTTTTTTATGTACCGTGGGACTCCCACTCAGACGACGGGGAATGATTCAGGCATGTGAATCTATGAAAGATACCCCAATACTGGAGAAGCCTGATTTCTCCATGGCTCTGAGTGAGGAGACTTGAGTTGAGAAGCAGCTTTTGGTGTGGCACTACAGAGCTCTAGCAGGGTGGTGAACCAAGGTTGACGTGCCCATGTGGGAGCTATGAGAATGGTCTTGCGTGGGGAACAATTATAATGCTAGACGCCATCATCCCTAGCAGTTGCAAGAATACTTTTGCTGGTAATAATTAGTTGGGCTGAAACGGAGTGAGAAGGGACTGAATACTGTGAATACAGGCTGTATTGGGAGAGGCTAGAGCTTTCGGAGCGTCTATCGTGGCTTCCAGATAAGTTTGTGTGTTGGAAGGCTGTAGATGAGACTTCAACACATTTACTGTAAACCCTAGTGGGTGAAGTAAGTAAATAGTGGTTTGAGTGTGTTGGACACATTTGGTAAGTGCTGGCTTTGATGAGCCAGTCGTCCAGCTATGGGAAGACATGGATGTGTTGTCTTCTCAGATGTGCTGTGACTACTGCCAGACATTTGGTAAATACCCTGGGAGCAGTGGGGACTCCAAACGGTAGTACTTTGAACTGGTAATGATGACCCGCTATTATGAATCTGAGGTATTTGCGATGAGCGGGATGAATTGGAATGTGGAAATATGCGTCCTTTAAGTCTAGAGTAGACATAAAATCGCCCTGCTGTAGAAGTGGGAGCACTTCTTGAAGTGTCACCATATGGAAATGGTCTGAAAGCATGTAGAGGTTTAGTTCTCTGAGGTCTAGAATAGGTCTCAAGGGGGATGAGAAAGTACAGGGAGTACACGCCTGTCCCTTGATGTTGTAACGGCACAGGTTCTAAGGCTCCTTTGGAGAGGAGAGATTGGACCTCCTGCTGAAGTAGATGTAAATGTTCTGGTGACATTTTGTGAGAACGTGGTGGAATGTTTGGAGGATTGTTGGTAAGCTCCAAGCAGTAACCATGTTGGATAATTCCTAACATCCATTTCTCTGTGGTGATAGATTGCCAAATGGGGAGGAATTGTAGAAGCCGTCCCCCAACAGGTGTTAAATTATCTGGGGGGGGGGGGGGAAGTTTAGGCAAGTCACTGCTTGTTGGGGGAGGGGGAATTACATGGTGTGAAACCCCTGCCTCGACCTTTGTTGTTGTTGCCTCGGTATCCTCCTCTAAAGAAGGCCCTTTTAGAGGAGGATTGATTGTTGCCTTTGTAGGAGGCAGCAGTATTGTCTGAGGACATGGTTTTCGATCCCCCACAGAAGGAGCGACGAAAGGAGCCCCGGTTAGAGGGAGACTGCAGAGCTTCCATGGACTTGGCTACTTCGGTGTCTTTTTTCATTTTTTCCAATGACTTATCTACTTCGGGCCCGAAGAGATGTTCCTTGTCAAAAGGAGTATTTAAAAAAGACTGTTGTACTTCGGGTTTGAAGCCAGAAATCCTCAACCACGCATGTCTCAACACACTAGTGTTGATCTCTCTAGCTGCGGTGCCTGCAGCATCTAAAGCGCATCTAATTGAGGAATTGGATAAGAGCTTCACTTCCTGGACTAAACCCTGGGCTTTTGCCTTGTGCTCATCTGGGAGGTGTTGTAGCAATTGCTCCATTTCGTCCCAGTGTGCCCTATCGTATCTGGCTAGCAGGGCCTGGGAGTTGGCAATGCGGCAATGATTTGCTGCTTGGGGGCTACTCGTTTACCGGAGGCGTCTAATAGTTTTGACTCCGTCAGGAGAGGAAGCATCCCCTATAGTCTGTGAATTGGCCCGTTTACGGGCATTAGAGACCACCAAGGAGTCTAGTGGTAACTGTCCTTTAATAAGGACTGGATCTGAGGGAGCAGGTTTATATTTTTTTATCAATTCTGGGGGTGAGAATGTGAGCACGCACTGGATCTTTAAAGATATCGGCATGTCTCATCATACCTTGAAGCATAGGTAAAATGTGGCTAGCCCTTTGTGTGCTACTGAGCGTTTCAAATAGGAAATCTTCCTCTAGAGATTCCTTGTGTAACTGTACCCCATGATATTCTGCAGCTCTAGCAAGTAATTCTAGATATCCTACATTGTCGACAGGAGGAGAAGGCTTTGCAGGGTAAAGATGTGGGTCGTTATCTGTAGGTGAATCCGTGTTATAATCCTTCCAGGGGTCTATTGGTTAAATATTGTCCCATCATCATCGTGTGAAGAGTTAGTTGGTGTAATCAGTAAATGCTGCAAAGGCGGAGAAGTTGGTGTAGAGGAACGTGGCAGGGGAGGGGTTAGTACCTACTTTCTTCCTCTTCAAAGGAATATGGTGAAGGGTGTCGCTTGACTCAGGTTTGCGTTTGAGGTGATTTAGTAAGAACACGTCCTGTATCTGGTTTTATCTAAAGTTCCTTTTGTTTTGGGTCAGATTTGGGTGTTGGGGCGTCGAAAATCGGATCCCGCAGCCTTGGAGGAACAGTTTTAGGTTTCGGCACCAAGGATTTCGGTGCCGGGGTAGAATGACTTTTCGGCGCACCAGGTTTCAGTGCTGAAGGAGGCTTCGTTTTTGGTGTCAATGATTTCGGCTCCAAGTGGTTTTCGGCTTTGAGCCTGAAGGTTTCGGCTCGGTACCAGTCTTTGGCAGACTATCCCGAGCCGGAAGGCTTAGCGAAGTGTTTCGGTGCTGAGCCGAAGGGCGGGCGTCAGAAACATCTACTCTGTGTCAACCGTGGCCGGAATGCGGGGGTGGTACCGAAGCCTTTTGTTTCTGCTGAGTTGGAGTTTGGGTCAAGAGCCGTTCGGTACTCGCAGCACGTTGACCTTGTGGCAAGTCTTCCATCTCGGAGTCCCATTCTGGAATGGAGGCAAGTTCTTCTTGTTCTTCCTCGGCCCCATGTGCATCAAATTCGTGCTCGGATCCTTCGCCTAAGATGTCCGGCGTGTATTCGACGTTTTGACTCTGCATTTTGCAACGTCGAGCCCGATGATCACGGAGCGCTTTCTTTGGTCAGAACGATCTGCATGCGTCGCAGTCCTGTTTGTTGTGCTCCGGCGACAAGCACAAGTCGCACACTTCGTGCGAGTCGGTGCGGGGATACTTGGGGTGGCATAGAGGGCAGAATTTGAATGGAGTCTGTTACATCGACTGAGAAGTGGACCGACACGGTTAGGCCGGATGGCCTTCCCGAAGATCTTCGATCTAAAGAGTTTTTCTTCGACGGATATGATATGTTGAGAAGTGGGATACGCGTTCGAAACAATACCGACGCAGGTAGAGTGGATTGCGCACCGAGGAGAACCGAAAGAAACTGTTTTGAAGCGGAGCACAGCAATACACGTCCGAACCCGATGGCGGAAAAAAATAATTCAACAATGGAGTCCATGCGCACTATCACCGAAAGGAGGAGTCACCTACCTCGTGACTGGAAAGACTTCTTCGAAGAAAAACAAAGTGCAAACATCCGGACCCAACACTAGATGGCAGGAGTATGCAAAGCATGTGATCTACAGCTCACATGCCTCGAACATTAGGTTTTCTTTCTAACAGAGAAACTAAAGAAAACAGTTCATGTCAATGCAATCTCACACATAGGTAAACTGCACGGTCACTACGGGAGACACGGAACTATACAGTGCAGACAGTGGTGGCTTGTCACTCAGTTCAGTTCACTAGTCTATTGCCACACCAATAATACTTTCTTTACAATGGTCAGATCGGAGAGGTAGTACTGGTGTATGAAGATAATGAAAATATAACTTAGAGGACTGGTGTTACAGGATACTGCTTTTTCTTCTCCATTATAGGGCTTTTATTAGTGGCCAAACATGGAACAGAAATACCACCCATCTCTTCACAAATTAATCAGGGAAGCGATAAAGAACAGAAAAGTAATCAACCAAGATGGCATTAACAACTAAAACATTTACAAATAAAACTAAGCTACAAGAGAGCCAACTTTGACAAAGCTGAGAAGCTAGAGTGTGTATTTTATCGACAGACTAACACTTAACCCTTCAAAATTTCACCCCTATGTACGTGTTTAAAGAGAATCAGGGAAAACGGCACTTTAACATTCGATTGGAACGGTGCTCACTCCCTCTCCCCAAACATGTCTTTTAAATATCTAATGACGCATTGTACTTACCAGGGGTAAGTAAAGAAGACTTACTGCCACTCCACCTTTGGCAGTGTTACAAATCATCAAATTCATTTTTGGACATGTAATAGTGTTCATTCAGCCAACATTTTGCATGCACTCAAAGATAAAGCGTTTAAGCTACAGTAGACCAGGAAATGGTAACAAGATAATCAACGAGGAATACTTGGAGAATGGGCAGAATTATAGGGGGTGCAAAGAAAGAAGGTGCAATGACAACCTTGCAGTAGTACTTGAGTAATGCAATATTGCGTATGACGTATTCTATATGTGCAACACAAACCAAAATCAAGTGCACAAGGAATGTGTAGGAAGCTGGCACTGTATATGGTAGGCTGCTAGGTGGTTATACCGTGCACAGAGTCCAGGGGTTCCACAAAAGTGTACACGGTTCAATGTAAAAGCCAAAGTGCTCTATTAGTAGTAGTGTGGGTGAGCAGCCTTCGGCCTAACACGGATGAGTAAGACATTAATTGCACAACATTGACCAATAATGGACACAACTCAAACAGGAGATCCACACCAATTTTAGAAAATTAAGCTTTGTTTGTACTTTAAGACCAAGATCTTTGCAATAAGGCAAGTACGTTTTTTAATAGAAATACTTTTCACTTTCAAAAGTCGACAATTTAGCTGAACAATTCAATGTTATCCTGTGAATGAAAACAATAATGCGGTTAAACAGTTAGGTTCGCAATTTACAGTTTCAGTCTTCAGGACCAAAGGTCAGCAAGGATCAGGTGAGTACCAAAACTGCAACCCCAGCGGAACAGGGCCGGCCGGTTGCAGGGTGCAAATTCAGCATCGGACGCCCAATGCTTTTCAATGGAGATTCTGCTTTCAACAAACAGGCTGCAGGCGTCGCACCGGAGGTTGCAGGAGGGAGACCAACGACAGCAGAGTCAAGTAGGGATGTAGAGGGTCGTAGAGGCACCGTGTATTCAGCTCACCAAGGCGTAGGGGCTTTGGATGCAGGGGTGCCTTTAGACGTTAGAGTCTTCTTACCGGAGCCGGTCGCAGTCAGGGGGAGCCTCTGGATTCAGGCTGCAGGCATCGTCGTGGAGTCGAGGAGGGGTCAGCAAACACTGGACTTGAGGTCAGGATCGCTGGTGAACCTGTTCTGGGTCGTTGGGACACTTGCACAAGGGCCGGAGGCGTTGGGTGCAGAGTGGGCCAGACTTTTGTATCCACAGGACACCGGAGTCCTTTGTGTTGGATTCTTGGGCACAGAACCACTGTCCTCTGGAGTTCTGGTCTTTTTCAAAGTGCAGGCCGTCTTCCTCAGGTTTCTGGAAGTCGCTGGCTGCAGGACAGGTGTCGCCTTCTTGCAGGGTCTTTCGAAGCTGGAGACAGGCTGGGGGCCCAAGTCAGTCGTCATCTTCAGGCTTCACTGCACGGCGTCTTCTTCGTTCTTCTTAGGTCGCAGGTAACTAACTTCAAGGTCTGAGGGAGCCACCTAAATACTAGATTTAGGGGGCATTTTAGGAGAGTAGCAGGTAGGGCCAATGGGCACCTAACCTGGGGTGACTACACCCACTATTATGCCACCCTCCTGAGGGAGGGGGCATAGACCAAGACCTGATTGGAGGAGTCCCCTCATCATCAAGATGGAGGAGACTGAAAAGTGTGCTTAACTTTGAGGTGGAGTAGGCAAAGGTGGGCATACCTCCAAGCATTTCTAAGTTTTCCGGGCGGTTTACACGCCCCAAGTGGGGGTGTAAACCAGGGGCTGCCACCTGCTGCTAGCAGCAGAGGCTGGACATCGCATTACAAATGCTGCAGGCCTTTGAAGCTTCCCCTTCGAGCACTGGGCCCATCCTGGGCGAGGAGGCAAGACACCTCTGCCCAGGATGTGCATTGTTTTTGGTCTCAGAGCAGAGGCCCTCCACCCAGGGGACTAGAAAAAGCTCTGTGAGGCTCGCATCCTAAAGCCTGTCAGTGCCCACACCAGGGTCAGTAGATTTTCAGGGGGCACCTCTGAGGTGCCCTCCGAGTACATGATTTAATAAATGTCACACTGGCATCAGTGTGGATTACATGGAGTTGTTGGGTACCAAACACTCCTGGTTCCAGTGCAGCCATCATGGTGCTGCAGAACTCGAGTTGTTGAGTTTCCAGCCCATGTACTCCTTATGGCTTTCCTCACACTTACAATATTTAAGAACTGACTCAAGTATTCTAAGGGCATATCTACTCATGCAGATATGCCCTCATCTGTGGTATAGTGCGACCTGCCTTAGGGCTGCAAGGACTGCTAGAGTGGTAACTTACCTATACCTTCAGGCAGTGCTGGCTGGCATGGCACCCAGGCAAGGTGCCATGTCGACTGTCGTTTTTCACCTCATAGGAGCATGCAAGCTGCAAGGGCACTGGCATGGTCCTAGTGAGGGGGGGGGGGAGGGTGTCACAGGGGACCCTCTTCAGCTTCCAGGCCATAGGTGCCCAGGGTACCACTTACTAGGGACTTACAGGGGGTATAAGTACCAATTGTGGATTCGTTTTTAGGGAAACCCGGATATTGGGAACCTGGACAGTTGGGACCCAGTACCAGACTAAGTTGCATCAAAAGCCAGGCAAAAAGGGGGGTACTGCAACAAAACCCCATTTTCTCACAGAATGAAAGTGAGAACCTAACTGTCTAAGGTATTTCACAGTGGTGGACCTAGTAGATGGTACAGAGGATGGGAAGGTGAGGATAATTCAGTTGTGGTGGAAGCGGGCAGCGAGATGGTGATATAATCCCTGGTGGCGGTTTAAGAGGGCAGGAGTAGCAAAGGATTTGTAGGTTCCATGTCTGCTTTAATAGACTGTAGTGTGTCATCCACCTTTTTCCCCCCGAAACTATTGGAACCATTGAAAGGCTTGTCCACTACTCTAGGTTGCACTTCCGGCCTAAAAAAATGCTCTTCACCCAGGCTACCACCCAGCAGAGGCTACTCACAGCTGTCAATGTACTGAACAAAATCTTTGGCTTTTCACTGGTCGGTGAAGTGGCTACCTTACAGGCTTCTTTGGGTTCTGGTGGCCTGTCTGCTGTTTTAGGGTAGGGGAGGGCACTACACTTTGCAGTGAACACCCTTCTTCCACCCTCTGTTCTGTCAGCTGAGGAGCGACCAACTCAGGCTGAACAGTTGCCTGACTAGTCAGGTCTTTTTGTTGGCTAGGGAGGGCTTCACCAGTGCCAATTTTGGAGATCTCCCTGGCCCACTGGAACTGGCCCACTGGAACTGTGGCTAACAGTTGTCAGCCTTTCCTACACTGTCTCCTTTTTCTTTTGAGGCTTATCTGCACTAACTGCAGTTTCAGCCCCCCCTGGTTCCTTGGATGAAGTCTGGCACGGGACTAGTACCTCTCTGACTCAGACCAACCTTTGGGCAGTCATTCCCGAGGAGACAATCAAGGGGGAGATCATTAACTACCACCTTTCTCCAAAGCAATTCCAGCTATTTCTAGGGGCACTACAGCCACAGGCCTAACGGTAACTTCCCCTGGGATAGCCCTTACTCTTTGTTTCCCCTGGGACATACTGGTTTGAGAGTACCAACCTGTCATGCATCACAATGTGGACTGGCACAGGTATCTCAGAGCAGTGGCTGGGATTCCATTCACCAGTAGGTGGTGGTGTCTACTCCCCTCTGGAATCTCCAACTCACCTTTTGGGCCCATTTTCCAGTTGAAGTCTAGGAGGACTTCCTCATCTGAGGAACAACCCTCCAAAGCTACACAAGCAACCCCTGGAGCTACACTAGGGGCTTGGTTTTTAAGACAGCTAGGGTACTTGGTGTGGTGTCCCGTCTTTTGATAGTTGTGACACCATACCTTGATGGGATCCCAACTCTTACCTTGGTACCCAGTTTTAGTTTGTGCGGTGTCTTTGGGCCCACCCTCCTGGACAAGTTTTTGGGGGGCTACCTGGGACTCCTTACTTTTATCTTTAAGAGGCTCACTGTCTTTCCTCTGGGGAGGTTTTGTAACCCCTTTCTTTTGGTCACCCCCCCAGTGGATGTCCTGGTCACCCTTGTCTTGACCCAATGGTCTGCCTTGTTTCCCAATTCTTGGGGAGAAATTGGACCTAGGTCTACCAGATACTAGTGCATCTTTTCATCAATGCAATTACTTTGTGTGTTTTTTCATAAACAAATTATAAAGACCATCATAATCTTGCACTTTACTGCAAGTCAACCAGCCACCGAGTGTTTTCATAGAGAAGTCTACAAATTCCACCCAGGGCTGACTTTGGGTTTTCTGAGCCCCCCTGAATCTAATTCTATACTCCTCAGTAGCGAGTCCAAATCCCTTAATCAGGGTGCCCTTCACGAGTTCATAGGACTCTGCTTCTGCCCCACTAAGGGTCAGAAGTCTGTCTCTGCATTTCCCAGAGAACAATTGCCCAAGGAGTGCCCCCCGGTGAGTTTTTCACTTTTCTGGCTTCACAAGCCCGCTCAAAGGATGTGAACCACTTGGTGATATCACCATCCTCAAATTTAGGGACAATCCCTTTGGGGATTTTGGGATCATAAGATTGCTCTCTGACCCTATTTATTAAGTTGCTGCCACCATTGATGGGTGCCAGGCCCATATCTGCTCTTTTTCTAGAGCCAGGAATCTGGTCTCTAGGACTAATCTTTTAGCCAACCTTACTAAAAGGCTGGTCTCTTCATTGAGGCAGTCCTCAAAAACACCTGAACCACCTGTGTGGGCTCTAGGTACTGAGAGTTGTATTCTTGGAGTCAGGGGCACTGGGGCCCTTTTCTCCCTAAGAAGTGGGGGGGTTGGAACATATCCTCATCCCCTCTATATTCTTTGCCTTCCGAGAGGTCTTCACCATTATCAGAGGAATGGTCCTTAGCATACCATGCCAACAGCTCCTGGAGCTTTTGTTTGGAGGGATGGGACCCCATTTTAATGTGTTTAAGTTTACATAGAGACCTTAACTACCTAAATTCTAAGTGGAGATAAGGGGTGAGGTTGAGCTCCTCAACCATGTTCTCTATGTCATTGTTGTTATCTTCACAAATAGCTGGGTTCTTGTTAAGAGACATTCTAACAAAAATTCTAACCCATCTTAACCCTAACTAAAGTGATCTTTTATTTTTCTAAAATTCTAAAGGGACTTAACCACGGCCCTAACAAGACTTTTAGTAATTGGGAAAAATTTGTCAATTGAAAAATTCAGAATTTCTAAAGACAATTTAGGAGTTCTGTCGTGTGATTAGGTGATGACCAAGTCAGTCCAACAAATGCAAAGTTGCATATCCCACCGCTGATCCATCAATGTAGGAAGCTGGCTCTGTATATACGATACCAAAATGAGGTATTGTGTGCACAGAGTCCAGTGGAACCCCAAAGGTAGGCAGAGGTAAAAGTAGATAGCACCTTACTCTCGGTTTGTGATACTGTGTGCAAGCAGCAACGCTTTATCAGAGGGTAGTGTTAAGCATTTGTTGTACACACTCGGGCAGCAAATGAGGTCACACACTCAAAGACTGAACGCAGACCAATTTGTTTGTATCAAAAATATTAGTTATTTTATTTCTAGAACCAAGCCAAGCCTGGTGCAGGTAAGTGAAATAATAATTTGCAAAGTCTTATGCAATGTTTTACAGTTGAATGCAGTTGGTTGAATTACAGGCGAGTCAATATTTCGAAATTACTTTTCAGTTACTTTACAAATTACTTTGTATGCTACTTTTTAAGTTACTTTTTCTACTCGGTGTACATTTGCAGTTTCAGGGTTTCATGTAAACCAACTCCACACTTCGAAGAATTTAAGGAAAACAGTCAATGCAATCCTATAGGAGTAAGGAAAATGCTACTTACCAGTATGCATCTGTTCTTGGCATGTAGAGCTGTAGATTCGTATACTTGTGCATAGATCGCCATCTGGTGTTGGGCTCAGATGTTTGCACTTCGTTTTTGTCTTGGAAGAAGTCTTTGTAGTCACGAGGTAGGCGACTCCTCCTTAGGACGATAGTGCGCATGGGCATCGACTCCATCTCCAGATTGTTTTGCCATGGAGGGTTATGGAGTTAGTAAGAAATAGAAAAGGATGTCCATGTGTAATGTATCCAAGTAAGATAGTACTGGAACAGACAGAGGTATCCGGGGAGGCGGGTGGGCGTATACGAATCTACAGCTCTACATGCCAAGAACAGATGCATACTGGTAAGTAGCATTTTCCGTTCAAGGCATATGAGCTGTAGATCGTATACTTGTGCATAGACTATACAGCAGTTACCTCCTTAGCGGGGGCTACCTGGATCTGTTGCAGCGGTTTGAAAAAGTGTTCTTAGTACAGCTTGGCCCACACTAGCTTGCCGTTTTGCTTGCACGTCTACACAATAGTGTTTTGTGAACGTGTGTGGTGTAGACCAAGTTGCTGCTTTGCAGATGTCATCTAGGGGAATGTTCCCCAAGAATGCCATAGATGCCCCTAGTTTACGTGTGGAGTGAGCCCTAGGGGGAATGGTTAAGGTGCGTTTGGCTTTAGCATAGCATATTTGGATGCATTTAACAATCCACCTTGCAATCCCTGTTTTTGAGATAGGATTGCCTTTATGAGGTGGGGAGAAAGCCACACAAAGTTGTTTGGTCTTTCTAAAGGATTTTGTTCTTTCAATGTAGTAAAGTACCGCTCTTTTTACGTCTAGCGTGTTAAGAGCTCGTTCTCCTACTGAGCCTGGTAGAGGGAAAACCACTGGGAGTTCTACAGACTGGTTAAGGTGGAAAGCAGAGACGACTTTAGGTCGAAATTTTGGGTTAGTCCTAAGAACCACTTTGTTATGATGGATTTGGAGAAATGGTTCTTGTATGGTTAATGCCTGGAGTTCACCGACTCTTCTGAGAGAGGTGATCGCAACCAGGAAAGCTACTTTCCAGGTGAGAAATTGCAATTCGCATTTATGCATAGGTTCAAATGGGGGACCCATGAGTCTGGTAAGTACCACATTCAGGTTCCATGCTGGAGAGGGTGGAACTCTAGGTGGAATTATTCTTTTAAGTCCTTCCATAAATGCTTTGATAGCTGGTACCCTAAACAAAGACAAGTGTTGTCTGTTTTGGAGATAGGCTGCTAATGCAGCGAGATGTAGTCTAATGGATGTATACACTAGGTTACATTGTTGTAGATGTAAAAGGTAACGGATGATGTTTTGAATAGAAGCATCTAGTGGGTTGATTGTTATTTGTACAGTAAATGACAAACCTTTTCCACTTTGCGGCATAGCAAGCTCTAGTGGTAGGACATCTAGCTTCTTTAATGATGTTCATGCAGTCTGGCGAGAGATTAAGGTAGCCAAGGGTGCCAGATCGCAAGGTTGAGTTGACTGGGATCTGGATGCCTTATCCATCTATGGTTGTGAGTGAGAAGCTTGGGTGAGAGGCGTAGCTTTTGATGAGGAACTACTGATAGTTCCAAGAGGGTTGTGAACCATGGCTGTCGGGCCCATGTTGGAGCAATCAGGATCATTGTGAGGAATGCGGTTTGAGCTTCCGAACCACTAGCGGAATGAGCGGGAGAGGCGGAAAAGCGTAAGCAAATTTGCCTGACCAGTTCATCCATAGCGCATTGCCTTTGGACAATGGGTGTGGAGACCTGGAAGCTTGGGCATTTTGCGTTTGTGTGTGGCGAACAGGTCTATTTCTGGGTGGCCCCACATTTGAAAGAATGGAAGCAGAACTGGGGGATGAAGTTCCCATTTGTGGATCTGCTGTGTTTGGCGACTGAGTAGATCTGCAATTTGATTGTGTACTCCTGGGAGGTGTTCTGCAAGGAGATATATGTTCTGAGGAATGGCCCATCTCCATATGCTTTGAGCTAGGTGTGAAAGCTGCAGAGTGTGTCCCCCCCCCCCTGTTTTTGTATGTAATACATTGCTGTCATGTTGTCTGTACGGACTAGGACAGCTTTGCTTATGCGGTGGAGTTGAAAAGATTTTAACGCTAGGAAGGTTGCCAACAATTCCAGGTAATTTATGTGGAATTGTTTTTGTTGAGGGGTCCATATGCCCTGAATGGTATGGGTTTGAAGATGAGCTCCCCAGCCGGTGAGCGATGCGTCTGCTGTTTGCACTATCTGTGGAACCGGGTCGAGGAACGGCCGCCCTTTGGAAAGGTTTTGTGTGTTCCACCATTGCAGAGAGCGATGGGTGCGGTCGTCTACCAACACCAGATCTGTTAGCTGACCTTGAGCCTGGTTCCACTGACGTGCCAAACACTCCTGTAAGGGACGCATTTGGAGTCTTGCATAAGGGACGATGAGAATGCAAGAGGCCATCATCCTGATTATTTGCATGAACACTCGCGCTGGTAGGGAGTGTGGAGGCTGAAATTTTGCTATTAGAGCTTGTATGGTGCTTATCCTGACTGGGTTGGGGTATGCTAGAGCTTTTGAAGTGTCTATTGTAGCCCCTAGATATTGTATGCTGGACGGTTGGAGGTGGGATTTGGTGAGGTTTACAGTGAATCGCAAGTTGTGAAGCAGTTGGATTGTTTTGTGTGATTGTTGAACGCAGCTGCATGTGTGACTTGGCTTTTATGAGCCAGTCGTCTAGATAAGGGAAGACAATGTGCTGCCTTCGTAAGTGGGCCGCAACTACTGCGAGACACTTGGTGAAGACTCTGGGTGCTGTAGTCACCCCGAATGGGAGGACCTTGAATTGGTAGTGTTGACCATCTACCACGAACCTGAGATATTTCCTGTGAGCGGGGTGAATGGGAATATGAAAGTAGGCGTCCTTTAAATCCAGAGTGGAGAGAAAGTCGCCCTGTTGAAGCAGTGGGAGCACCTGTTGGAGAGTGACCATGTGGAAGTGATCCGACTGAATGTAGAGGTTTAGCGGTCTGAGGTCTAATATGGGCCTGAGAGAGCCGTCCTTTTTTGGAATTAGGAAATAGAGGGAGTAAACCCCTGTGCCTTGATGAGGCAAGGGGACTGGTTCTATTGCATGCTTTTGTAATAGAGAGAGAACCTCTTGTTTGAGAAGTGTCAGATGTTCCGAGGACATTGGACGTTGTCTGGGAGGAATATTTGGGGGAGTAGAGATGAGTTCCAGGCAGTAACCATACTGGATAATTTGTCTTACCCACTTGTCTGTTGTGATTGAATTCCAGACAGGTAGGAACTGTGAGAGACGTCCCCCGACAGGAGTGGGATGATCGGGGGGGAAGGGCAGGGAAGTCACTGTTTGGTGGTAGGGGAGTTGCGGTTATTGTTGCCGCGACCTCTTCCCTTACCATTGTTGCCTCTGTAGCCTCCGCGAAAGTATCCTTTGGAGGACGTTTGAGTGGGGCTTTTATAGGAAGAAGAGGGATGTTCTGAGCCAATGGTTTTGGAGCCAGCTCTGTAGAAGGAGCGGCGAAAAGAACCTCTAGGGGAAGGGAATTGTAAGGCCCCCATGGACTTAGCAGTGTCCATATCTTTTTTCATTTTTTCTAAAGAGGTGTCAACTGAGGGCCCGAAAAGATGTTCTTGATCAAAGGGCTGATTTAGAATAGCAGATTGCACCTCCTGTTTGAATCCGGAGACTCGGAGCCAAGCGTGCCTGCGCAACAAAACGCTAGTGTTAATGGCGCGAGATGCGGTATCAGCCGCGTCGAGCGCACATTTAATTGAGGTGTTTGTGATCAATTTTCCCTCTTGTATAAGGTCGTTGGCCTTTTGTTTGTACTGGTCAGGAAGGTGTTGCATGAGCTTTTCAAGCTCGTCATAGTGAGCCCTGTCGTACCTGGCCAATAAAGCTTGGGCATTGGCAATCCGCCAATGATTTGCAGCCTGTGACGCAATACGTTTACCAGATGCGTCTATTAGTTTGGACTCCTTATCAGGAGAGGGTGGGGGGGGGGGGTGTCGCCTGTACTCTAAGTTTGCCCTCTTGCGTGCATTAGACACCACAAGAGAATCCAAAGGGACCGGACCTTTAATGTAAATTGGGTCATTGGGAGCTGCCTTATACTTTATCTATCCTGGTGTTGAGAATCCTGGCTCTGACAGGGTCCTTAAAAACTTCTGGGGCATGTTTGAGCATGCCTTTTAACATTGGCAGGGTGTGCGTGGACTTTTGAGAGGGTGCAAAGGTTTCAAGTAAAAAAATCTTCCTTTAAGGGATCAGAATGTAACTGTACCCTGTGGTATTGGGCAGCCCTATTGATTAGTTGCGCAAACCCAATACGGTCATCTGGTGGTGATGGCCTTGATGGATAGAGGTCCTGGTCATTATGTGGGTCGGGATCTGTGATGTAGTCATCCCAAGAGTCTACGTCGTGTGGGATGGTATGTGCATCATCATCCCCATGTGGATCTATATTCCCACCCCTATCGGTATGATCATCCTCAGTATCTGATGTTTGAGGTGAAAAAGTATGTTGTGGGGAGTGTGGTGGAGAAATTAGAAGATGTGGATCAGCTGGAGGAGGAGAAGGAGGTGGGGAGGTGTTAGTACTCATCTCCTTTCGTTTCAAGAGTATTTCAGATTCCTCTGAAGTGTCCAGTTTCCTCTTTTTTGGAGGCTTGGCGACGACTTTGCCAGTCTTTGGGTCAATAAAAAGAGTTTTTTGTTTTGGATCCGAAAAATCAGGTACAGGCTGTGTGGGTAAAATGTCTTTTTTCGGTGCCGAAGATTTTGGGTCAGAAAGGTCTTTGGACTGAGTCTCTGAGGCTTTCCGTGGGGTCTTCGACTTCTTAGGTTTTGTTCTAGGAGTTTGTGTCTGAGACTTTTCGGCTGCAACGATTTTTTTGGGTCCCGAAGCAGTTTTCGGCTCCGAAGATTATTTCGGTTCCGAATGTTTGTCCTTGGTATGTTTCGACGCCGAGGGCTTCGGCGTCGAGGCGGTCTTTGGCGTCGACGAAGAAGGGCGTGGCACATCTTTGGTCTGGTGCTTCGGTGCCAAAGGTGACTTTTCGGCACCGGAATGGGGTTGGCCCGAGCCGGAAGGCTCATCTTTAGGTTTCATAGCCGGGCCCGAGGGCGGGGCGTCTGAGACATGTTGCCGGTGTCGACCCGAGGGCGAGGGTGTTACCGTAGCCTTAGGTTTGTTTTTTGGGAGAGGGGTTTCGGTACTCACCGACAGCTGAGCCGGGGTGAGTGTCTCCTCTTCGACGTCGGAGTCATAGGCCTCGGAGACGGAGATGTCTTCTTCATCACCTTGTTGCTCTGGCTGGACATTGGGATGTGCTCCGAAGATGTCCGGAATCGAGCTGCTTCCGCGAGACATTTCGTGACGTCGAGCCCGACGATCACGGATGGTTTTCTTCGACCTGAACGATGCACAGGCCTTGCACTTCTTGCCTTCGTGCTCCGGGGAGAGGCAGAGATTACAAACCTCGTGCAAGTCAGTGTGTGGGAACTTCGCACCACACCCGGGGCATTTTTTAAAAGGAGTCCTTTCCATTGACTGCAGGCGTTGTCGGCGCGGATAGGCCCAACGGCCCGCGTCGAAGATAGAGGTCGAGGAGTTTGTTTTAAAGATGCGCGTCGAAAGGGAAACGCGATCGAGACAATACCGTCGAGTAGAGAGGAATTGTGCGTCGAAGGGGAGGGTCGAAACCGACACCGACCCGGAGCGCAGCAAATCCCATCCGAACCCGATGGCGGAAAAAAACAATCTGGAGATGGAGTCGATGCCCATGCGCACTATCGTCCTAAGGAGGAGTCACCTACCTCGTGACTAAAAAGACTTCTTCCAAGACAAAAACGAAGTGCAAACATCCGAGCCCAACACCAGATGGCGATCTATGCACAAGTATACGATCTACTGCTCATATGCCTCGAACATGAAGTTATCGGTTTACAGTTAAGTACTTGTTTGTGGGAGTTGGTATTCTGGGGTTAGAACTAGGGTTCCCCCAGGGTCGAGGATGCACTCTTGCAGCACCCTCAGCGGCACTAGGGCCGCCAGGTGCAGAGTGCTGAGGCCCAATGTTATCCAATGGGGAATAGGGAGCCTCCGGTTGGTGGCTGCTCACGAGCAGGTCACAAGGTTGTGGGAGCAAAGCACCTGGTGTTAGGCTCAGGGCAAAGGGGGATCAGAGTTAGCACACAAGGTGCACCCGCAGCAGCGGCTGGGTGCAGGGTGCTGTTCTGGCGTTGGGTGCCCTGTTTTCAACAGGAGTTGCCGGTTTTGGATTTTGGCTGCAGGCTCAGTCCAGGAAGACTTACGGGAGGAACCAACAGCTGGGCCGGTAAGTTGGAGGGCTCAGGGACGTAGGTGCACCTCTGGTTCTCCTCTCCAGGGCGGCTGGATGCAGGGGTGTCTTGAGGTCGGATTTCACCTTACCGGGTCACTCGCGGTTGGGGGTGGTCTCCGTGTAGAGGCTGCAGGCGACGTCCGGGAGTCCTGGAGGGGTCAACGGACGGTGGACTCTGGAGAGCTGGGGGACCCCGCTGGGACCGTTGGGCCACCCGGATTCGGGCTGTAGGCGTCCGGTGCAGTGGTGGTTCCAGACGTCAGGTTTCTTTGTCCTCAGCAGGCTCGGAGTCTTTCTTTGTGATTCTTTTGAACAGAGCTGCTGTTTACAGGAGATCCGGTGTTTGTTGAAATCAGTCAGTCCTCCGAGGGTTTCTGGAGGTCGCTGGCTGCAGGACAAGGCGACTTTTGGCACAGGATTGCTAGAAACTGCAGACGGGCCGGTAGGGCTGGGGCCAAGTCAGTTGTTCGCTGTAGTCTCCTCTGCTAGGTGTCTTCTTACGTCCTCCTTCTTAGGGTTGCAGGAATCGGTCTTCTTGGTTCAGGGCTGCACACTAAATACTGTATTTAGGGGGCATTTTAGGGGTCTCTTGGACAGTAGCCAATGGGCTACTGACCTTAGGGTGACTACACCCTTGGTGTGCTCGCCCCACGTGAGGGAGTGGGCACAATCCCTAATCCAGATTGGAGAGTGCCTGCCATCTGTAAGATGGCGGGCACTGAAGAGTGGGCTTCACCTCGCCTCCCCCACCTGAGGAGTGGGGTTGGCAGAGGTGGGCACACTTTCTGGGCTGTGCTAATTTATCTGGCCTGTCTTCACGCCGAAAAGGAGGGAAGACAGGAAGGGGGCCTGCTCCCGATAGCAGGAGAGGCTGGGGGTCACATTACAAAGGCGGCAAGGCCTTTGAATCGCCCCTGCCAGAGATGGCTCTTCCTGGCCTGGGGGAGTTGTGGGAGCACCTCCGCCCAGGAAAGGCTTTGTTTCTGGGCTCAGGGAGCGAAGGCTCCTGCCCCAGGGGTCCATAAACATGTCTGTGGTAGAAGGCTGGTGTGTACCAGTCAGGGAACCCACCAGCGACTGGTCGTTTTTCAGGGGGCATCTCTAAGATGCCCTCTGAGTGTATTTTTCATTAAAATAATCACACAAATCAGTGTGGGTTTAATGTGCTGAGAAGTTTGATACCAAACTTCTCAGTTTTCAGTGAAGCCATTATGGTACTGTGGAGTTCGTAATGATAGCCTCCCAGCACCATATATTCTTAATGGCATTACTGCACTTACAATGTCTAAGAATTGGTCTAGACACTGTAGGGGTACAGGGCTCATGCACCTGTACCCTCACCACTGGTATAGTGCACCCAGCTAGAGGGGTGGCTGATCTATGCCAGGGCAGTTGTAGGCATGGCACACAGTGATGTGTGCCATGTCAACTCTTCACTTTGTTCTGCACCAAAACACGCAGCGTGCAATGGCAGTGTGTGTGTGTGTGTAAAGGGTCTCTAAGGGTGGCACAATAAGTGCTGCAGCCCTTAGAGACCTTCCCTGGCCACAGTGCCCTTGGTACCCATGGGACCTTTTACAAGGGACTGACTTGTGGCCAGAGAGGTGCCAATTGGGGGTACAAGGTACAGTTTTGGGAAAGAACACAGGCCATGGGAACCTGATTGGCAGGGACTCCGGGCACATCAAGTCAAAGTGCATCAGTAGTCTAGCAAAAAGTGGGGGGTTACTGTAACAGAAACCCAGCTTCCTGCACAGTGCTGTGGTGTTTGCTTTGGCATAAAACGGCTGAATTCACCAGACAACCCATTTTGCCGGACTTGCTTTATAGACAGAATTGCTAAGATGTGGTTGGGCAAATGCAACAAGTAGTTACTTTGTTTTTCAAATGGCACAAGTAAGATCTATGTATAACACAATGACCTTTCTCACATCTATGGTGTATAAAGCCCTTTCTACAAGAAACTGTGGCTTTGGGAATGAAGATGGTAGATCAATGGATTGAGTGACATGGAAATGGGAGCCTACTGTGGGAAAAAAATGTAAGGTGTGTATGCAACACGGTCTTTGTGGACCTGGATAAATGGTTTCCCTACAAAAAGGGATTGGAGTTCAGTGAACCCTTGGTGGAGGCGTTTGTGTCAAGGAAGATCACTGTTCAATAGAGGCATCGGAGTACGCACGAATGAAGCAGCTTGAATGGTGCCCCTTTAACAGAGTGAGGACTACACTAAGATCCCAAGAAGGAGATGTGGGTACTTTAAAGAAGCACTACCCTTTAAAGCTCTTCTCAAAATCCTTTGACAAATTTTAAAACACATTGAAACTGTTTCAGAGGTATGTTGCAACTGACGCCAGACACACTGAAATAGACACCAAGCCTGCTTATTGTAAATGAGGCAGGTAAGAGACAATGGGCGTTTAGAATATGGTGCACAGGCTTCTTGTGGCAGAGTACCATGTACAGCAAAGTGACGATTCACATGCACTAGTTACAGTGAGGTGTGATGTTTCCTTCAGCGATGCCCCCACTGGTTGTGGTGACAGAAATCGTACACGACAGCCTGACAGACTTTGGGTCGTCTGTTCAAGTACATTAGACTGTCCGCCCTACCTAGAGCAGACAGTCTGGTGTACTTTTTTCTGTTCAGCACCACTAGGAAAAGCCTTGGGGTCTAAAACAAGGGGGGGGGGGGGGGGAAAAAAAGGCAAAATGACTGCAACATTGTGGGAGAACGCCCTCAGGGCGTCAGCATCATTAGTAGTCTTTTATAAAAATATAAAAAACAAGTTCCAACTTTAGGAGTCTGTTTATGTGAAACAAAAAAAAAAGTCTGCCAAGTGACCCCTTGAAAAATAGAGGCATAATTTAAAAGTAATACCCACACCAACAACCGCCAAGTAATTTTCAAAGGACCTAGGTAAAAGCTCTTCTGAGTGATCCCTCATCAGTGCTGGCTAGTGTGCTCGATGCCATGGCAGGATTCTACAGGTCCTCAGGCCTCCTGTTTCAAAATAAAGGCCTAACTTTAACAGAGCACACAAAAAATATTCGAACCCAAAGGTTGACATGTTGATTCGTATTAAAATACGTCACTTGTCTAAGCTTGGTTGTACAATGCTTTCTATGCACCAATTCTTATAACTACCATGGGACTTCCCACCTCAAAAGGGAAGATTCAAGCATGTGAATATATATGAAAGATTGAATACTGGAGAATCCACTCTTACATTATGAACCTCAATTTCAATCGGTTAATGTGTTCACTGCAGACGTCTTTGTAGGTGACTAGAGTTACAATTGAATCCTGGTTGGGTCGGTGGGGAATAGTGACTTTTGTATTTATAGTGCTACGAGGTATCAGTCTGTGATAGGCACTGTGAATATGCAAGTTATTTTAAACCTGCATTACACACAATAGAGGATGGTTGTCCCAAAATGATTTAGTGTTTTGAAGATAAATTAAAATTTTAAAGTATATATTTTAGTATTTTTGCAATACTAATTAAGATGTACCTAGTGTAAACAGTTTTAGAAGTGTTCATTAAAACAAACCTTTGCAGAACTCAGCTGATAACCCCTTTGCATTCTCTCTCAAAAAGAATAAATGTTTGTCATCATAAAGCTTCAAGTGACTTCATCAATTAAGGTCTGTAGAGGCTCCCAAGCAGCCATTAGATTGTGATTAACTAATTGCACACATTTTCATTTTTTTTCTGGTAGCAGGTGGGTGCCTGTGAGGTCTTATTCTTTAGTTCTCTGTCCCTCACTCTGCTTCACAGCAAAGAGACCAGACACCCACTTCACATTCAACCAGAGGCACTTCATGGTCAGCATTAACTGTCCAAGGATTGTCATTGTAAAATTAACAGCATGGGGATGTTTGTACCCATAAATCCCACCCACTTAGACCTCCGTTTAAATACAGGTGCCCTTTCAGCTGAGTCGCGGATGTGGCAGGAAGAATGTCAGCAGAGTCGCATTCAGATATTAGAGCCCCGATAGACTTAGACCCCTGGGACCTCAAAGTAAAGTCTCAGGAAAAAGAGGAATGAGGTGGCCTACAGGAGGGGGGCACTATGTGGGAGCCAATTTGTAAATCTCTACTAAGACAGCGCAAATATTATCTTTTTCTACCTTACAGTGGGCTTAGAGGCCACCCATTGCCTATCACTGGTTGGTGTCACGGTCACTCTCTCATTACTTGCTTCTTATGCATCCGCAGGCTTTCCTTCCTCTTCTAGTGTTTGTCCCTCCCCTGGAACATGGACTCATTACTTTGTCCTCGCTTTTTCAGGTGCTACTTTTTGTTTAAGCACACTATGAAAGTGTGTGTGCTTTTCAGCTGTTTCCCTCTTGTACTTCTCGCACCTCCATGGTCCTCCCCCATTCCCCACCCTCCACTGTCCAGGTGCTGCCATAGGCCCTTCTGCCTACCCTGTTGTCTGTGCATTTCCCCAGCCCCTCCCGTCCACCCTCTATCGTCTTTATGCTATCCCAGGCCCTCTCTCAGCCTCCTTTGTCCATGTGCTTGTCCAAGCCCCTCTCCCACCCTCCATTGTCACTTTGCTTGCCGCATCCCCTCCCACCCACCCTGTTGTATGCGCGCTTTCCCATACCCTGTCCACTGTCCCCCACACCCATATTCTTCTCTAACACCCTCCCTCCTTCAGTGTTGCCTTGTCTACTCACCCACTCTCCTGTCTGTTAGAAATTGTGGGGGAGAGGACAGGCAAGAGGAAATGGGAGAGAATACAGCTAAAAATAAGTTTGAAAAAACAATATGATGTGGATAGCACTATTGTGTTTCTTTTTAAAAAGATACAATAGCTGGTCGCGTCAGATCACTTAAACAAAAACAAAAAAAGAAATTATTATTAGACATGCTGCATATCAGCTGCGTAGTTGTACAGCAGGCTACAAGTCACTGCCAATGTCAATAGCTTCCATTGACAGACTGTCGGCTTTGCTAATACTTGTTTAATTTACAAATGGACAAACCACCTCCTCAGAGATGCCTTGAGGAAGGGGGTGAAATTTTCTTTCAAAGGCCATTGTTACCATTAGTGCAGCAGATGCAGTGACACTGGAGGCAGGAGTGTGCGGCTGTTTTACTACAAAAAAGGAAATGGGGGCCCATTTCTTCTTGCTAGCATTAAGGCCCATGTCACCCTTACTGTGCAGGGAACAGAGCTCAAGCAACAGGGAGCAAGATGTGGGAGCAAGATGTGGGAGCAAGATGTGGGAGCAAGATGTGGGAGCAAGATGTGGGAGCAAGATGTGGGAGCAAGATGTGGGAGCAAGATGTGGGAGCAAGATGTGGGAGCAAGATGTGGGAGCCCTCCCTCCTCCGCGTTTTTGTTTTTAAACACGAAGGGGTAAACAGCCTGCTTTGGGAGTCAAGCCGAGGAGCGATGGCCCGGTGGTGTGGGCAGAGGAGGCATTGCAATGCTCGTAGCAAAAAAGTTTGAAGACCTATTGATTAGGAGTATCCATCAGAAAAAAAACAAATTCTGCTATGCATTCTGGAACAGCAGCGCTTCAAGAATCATGCAAGTAGTTGCATCAAAATTTTATAGGCTGATTTACTTTTTGTGGGGGAGGGGCTATTTAATTATTTTAGTAAAATACCTTTTAATCTATTAAACAAAAAATGTACTTAAGTGCTGGGGATTGCACACGTAGGTTTGAGCTACTCTAAGATTTAGGACTATTGAAGAAATTCCCATAAATATCATGATTAACACAATTTGAATCTAACTTTCAAAATATAACCGGCAATGAGGGCAACACAGGAGAAAGGGGAATAGTTGGTTATATTTAGTACATGCTATTATACTCACATTTTGTCTATATAAACCATCTTTTTGTCCAGGATATTTATCAAACTGGAAAATATAAAAACAAATGATAGTAATCAAGTAACAGACTGATTAGGGTAACATTAAAGTCAAGAGGGGGAGAGGACAGTGGGGAAAGGTAGGAGGTTTGACAGTAAAGAGAAAAATGTGGCAAAGAAGTAGTAAAGGATGAATTGTAGAAAAACAGTAAACATAAGTGGTGGAGAAGAATCACTAACACAGCAATAACAGCTATTAGACTTTAGGAGGCAGAGAACTTACAAGAGGGCCATACACCTCTATAGTTCCTTTAACATCGTATGACGGCCCTTTACTAGGGTTTATTTTCAATTACCAGCTAAACCCCCACACCCTCTCTATAGACATGGTACCTGCCCAGAGCACAGGGTTTCCCTTGGCAGAAAGGTACGACCAGCTCAGAGGCGATGCTTGGACGCGTTCTACTTATCCTCACATTTTGACGAGTGGTACGCACCATGGGAGGTGCCGGTGCCTGGACGATAGAAGGCGGATAAGGTGTGAAGTGCTGGTGGGTATGTTGGTGAGTATGCTGGTGCTGGTGATTATGCTGGTGGAACTGGAATGCCGTATTCATTTCTGCCCCGCCCTGCGAGGTCAGGAAACCCGAACTCAGATCTTGACGTATCAGTTCATGTTCTGAAAACAAACATATTGCGGCATCACTCAAAGTGAGATTCACACATCCCATGCATGCAGACAAAAATACTTTCAAGACAGAATGTAAGACCATATAAACTATAACAGTAAACCAAAAAAATGCAAAAGCCTAAAGACAAGATATTAATTGAATCACCATTGTGCATGGATCAGAGCTTAAAGTATATTCAGCTAACCCAGACACAGGAAAGTTCCTATTAGAATAAAAATATTTCAACCATCTAAACTTACCAGCTGTAGGATGTCCTGGGACTTGCAACAGTGGAGGAGGTGGCGGAAGCCCAGGAGACTGTGTAAACATAGCAGGGTGATGGTGCTGGGACACAGCTCTGACAGCCGAGGAGTAGCTGTGCGATGTGGAATGATTACTAAGAGGAAGAGGGAGGGAAGGTGTGGAGGGACGGTGGGTTATCTGCGAGTTGGCAGCAACAGGCTTTGAAGGATGGCTGTTCCGGTTTGAACTGAAACAGAAAGCAAAACGTTTCCATCAGTAAAGACAATGCGAAAAAGAGCAAAGAAGTGAAGAAAGAGTAAGTGGCTACAAAATGTGACTTGAGAAAAACTAAACATGACAAAACAATACTTGCCGATATGAAAACAAGCATTAGCAAAGCCAATAGGTCTTGGCAATCCAAGAGCTATAGGCATGGGCAATGTAAATGCATTTGTGTACGGCTCTGGGGCTGTTTATTGATATACACAAATGCGTTAACATTGTCAACACCTATAGCTCTCGGACTGCCGAGACCTATTGGCTTTGCTAATGCTTTTCGTCAGTTTAAGTCTGAGTAAACGTGTTCAGGTCATCGTCCATGCACAACACATACATGGCAAGATTTTACAAGTGAAAAGTGGGAGGTTTTGAAAAAGCAATCGGGGGGGGGTGCATTTTCCTAATATATTGAATCAGAGGCAATTTCAAAACAGGAGACAAGTAAAAAAAAAAAAAAAAAAGCCATTTTGGCTTCAAAATGTTGGGAGTTTGCAGTTATGCACAAGTGCTAGTCGAATGAGATTTGGGTGCGCCCAAGATCAGCTAAGGTCCCCAACAGCTTTAAGAACAGACCCTTGGATCCGAAACCACTTTTTTCTTCTTGTATGATTAACAAAATCATATTCTAAAGTGATTGGCACACAGGGGTTAAAGCATTGGGATGCACTTGAATCCTATGGGTTTTTTCTGCTTCACACACCACAATGATTGGTTAAATGCACAAATTGTTTATAGCACAGATCCATGAAGGCACTGAACCCATCCTTGATAATTAGTGGAAAATCTTCTGAGCTGCAGCCTCAGTCCCACGTTAGCCAAATGGCTATTGTTTTACACTTTACCCATAGGTGCAGCAGGCCCCTGGGAAGCGAACAGATTGTGCTGCACTGTTGGGAGTTCCTGCCTTCCCGTTCAGAACAACTAAGTCTTTGGAAGTGAAAGCGAATACTTATAAATAAGGCGCTTTTTGTATCCAGAACAACAAGTTAACATGGGCACGGATAATTTAAATAGCCCTCTGCACACAAAAAATAAACTGAAATGTATTATCTGAAGATAACCATAAATAAATCATATCTAAAGTTCAGATTGTTTTGTTTCGTCTCAAAAATCAATTCCTAACGGAGGTAGGAAGGAGGGCGAGCATTTGTCAGTTACACGGGGATATCGGTCTTTAAAATTGTTTGTGGACCGAGGTTTACAAATCCTGATGCGTACCATTCAAACAGATACTCCCTTAACCCTGTCAGCTGAACACTTCTAGATGGTCTGGGCTTCATAGCATGCATTTTTTATAACGCCTGCATATGCTGCTTAAATGCAGTTGATTCACCAACCCTAAAGCACATCTTCCAAAATCCTGTGGCAAGCCAAACAAACAAAAGAGTCCGGCGAAAACAACAAACAGACACAGAAGAAAGAAAACATGTGAAAGGGCCAATCACCATGAGCAGAAACAAAAACAAAGGCGGGACAATTGGCACAGTTTCACAACCCAAAAGACACCGAGTGTAAAAGACCCACAAAAGCACCAATTAAAAGCAAAGGAGTGCAAGGGGCGTGATGAAACTCGGAATAGATACAGCATGTCTTGGTTCGAGACAGCACATGCGCTGTCTAGAGCAGAGACCTAAAAATGCTTGAGAGGACATTATAGAACAGGACAAGCAGGTGTTCCACTGAAAGGCTCAGCTCAGAGGAGTTAGAAATAAAAATCTATGCTCCATGAAGGGTGGCCATCAAAGGAAGTCACCATAATTATGTTTCAAAGACAGTTGACAGTTATGACAGATTCCCACTTATCTGACCACGATGGGGAGACTGGCAACTGTTGTGTGTAAAATGTTAGAATCTTACCTGAGCGTGGTGAGGTCCAGACCACCAGTGTATGTGTTCAGAGGCTGAGAGTTGTATGGTGTCACCTTCATGTGCATCTGAGGTTGAGGCAGATTCTGAGGGGTGTGCACTTTTGGCTGGGGTGTTGTTCGTGCTGCAGTCTGCAGTTGAGGAGTCTGGCACCGGCTGCGAGCTGGGGTGGGAGGCCTGGATGAGGTGCATACTGTAGTTGGAAGGGGGCCTGGCACAGCTCCCTGAGACGAAGATTCCTTTGGAGGTAAAGGCACTAGCAGAAGGTCTTTTTCTGGCTCTTGATTCTTCTCTCGGCTCCGCTCCAGTCCAGAAATTTTGGGGAGCACAGAGAGTTTGGCTTGACAGCCACCATTAAAAGTAGTAAACTCTGGGGCTGCAAAAGAGCAACATAAAAACTTGATCAACAGCTTCCCTCAGTACACCTATCGTCCACAAACGACTGCTGCACCCCTCACAAACCCATTTGACACAGTTACACATGCTAGAAACCAAAAAACGTTAACAGCAATGTGCATGCAACATCTACCTGCCACTTTGGAAAATTCAGTAACTAAAGTTAACGGCCCACACTTTAGTGTCTCCTTGGAAAAACTCTGCCTGCCTTTTAACAAGCAAAGCAATGAAGAAAACTATGTTCTGTGTACATGCTTACTGTGTGCATGTGGCCTCAATCTTCCAAGAAGCAGAACGAATAAGTTACTTATCCTGTAAGCATCTTTTTATAGCTTGTATTACTGTAGATATTCACATGCTCTGCATATCTCTGCCATATAGAATTGGGCTTGGGCGTTTCAAGTTGAATTTCTTCAAAGAAGTCCTTTCAAGTCGCAATGTATTCTGTGACCCCTCCCTATTAGAGAATGCACATTAGCACAGACTGCATTGTTAAGATTGCTTTCTGCACAATGGGCGAGTTTAAGTATGAGGGACTAGTATTGAGAAAGTGGGGACCATGCCGATGTTTTTTTCAAAATAAAGTATATGCTTAATGTTACAGATCTGTGCAACCAAGACACTGACTCCAGGGAAAAGGTGGGTGCATGTGAAACTACAGCACAAGCTAAGAACAGCTCTTTAAAGAGTAACATGCAGGTAGTGTCATGCGAGGCTGTTGATACACATGCTCTGTATAGACTGTAAAGCAGTACTTTAAGCAGTGGCTAGTCAGTGGTTAATGCAGATGTCTGAAATTGAGTTCTTAATACAGTTTGGCAACTCTAGACTGTTGACTGGCAAGAATATTCACACAGCAATGTTTGGTTGATCATGTAGCTACTTTGCAGATGTCCACTATGGGAATATTCACTAAAAAATGCTATGGTTGCTCCCATCTTCCGAGTGGAATTTGGCCTAGGGAGCGTGGGGAGATGCACCATTGCTTGAAGGTTACCTGTTTCAATACATTTAGCTATCCATCTAGCTATGCCAACTTTTGATATTGGATGGCCTTTATAAGGTTAAGCTGAGGGGACAAAAAGCTGTTGAGTTTTATGAAAAGGTTCAGTTTGGTTAAAGCAGTACATTAAGGCTCTTTTGACATCAAGGGTGTGAACAGCCCTCTTCGGTATGGGAGAGTAAACAAACTTTGCAACTCAATGGTTTTATTAACTTGAAAGGAAACCCCACTTTAGGGAGGAATTTTAGATCGGTTCAAAGGACAACTCTATTGCGATGAAACTGGGAAAAAAGTTCTGGCAAAGTGAGGGCTTGTAACTTAGCCTTAGTGAAATGATGGCTATTAGGGAAGTCACTTTCCAAGAAACGAACACCAAAGGATGGGAATGCAATGGCTCGAATGAGGTGGGACCCATGAGCCTAGTGAGTACTTTGTTAATAATCCAAAGAGGGACAAGGTGGAACTCTAGGTGAAAGCACTTTTTTATTGCCTTCCCTAAAAGTTTTAATGACGTATTTTGTAAAGAGTAAAATGTTTACTTTTTTGCATGACTGCAAGATGTAGACGTATGAGAGTGTATGCTAAGCAAATATCAAACAATGCCTTCGCCCACAAGTTTAAGAGGGTCTAAACACTTGGAGTTACAATAGTGGACAAACATTTTCTACTTTGCTGCGTTGCAGGCCCTAGTTGTAAGGCCTACGTGCTTCCTTTAGAATATCCATACATTCTTGTGGAAGATTTAAGTAACCAAATTCGAAGATACCAGGTCCCAGGCTGAGCTTTTAGAGGTCTCTTTGTGGAAACCTCCACCTCTGAAAGTAAGGGAGTAGGACTTGTGGGTGAAGTTTCCAATCATGGCCTTGATGACCTGTCCTGCTGAGCAGGTCTGCAAAGTTGTTGTCTGCCCGGTGGAGCCACCCCCTAGAAGATGCATCTTAAGGTGGATCACCCAATGCCAAATCTACTGCGACAGTGCCGACAGCTGTGACTAAAGAGCAACTCATTTTCTTCATACAAGACAAATGGAACAGCGAGCCAGAGCACCAATCGCACCTCCCTCCTTATCCCAAAGTCATTAGAACAGATTCCGTAGATAGAAATGTTGCGTGCACAACCACTGCACCAGTTTCAAAAAGTGCGACCAAAAGGTCAGAAATGTTCAACGCATATGCGTGGAGTGCACCACACGATCAATATTCCGCAAATATTAGTCCAATCTTTTATGCGATGTCCAAAGGTAATCTTTATTTTTCTTAGAAATGGAACCGAACAGCCAACGCGTTTTGTTCACTGCGCGTGAACTTCATCAGGGCATGAATTTTGGCTTTCAGAATCTTTCTATCAAGAAATATCGAGCGGAAAGTCTTGCTTGTCTTTGATTTAAGATTTCAATATTTACATCAGAATTCTGTTCATCAGGTCCCCATATATTTACGGGTGAATATATTACGTCATCAACGTTGCATGCGAGGCAATGAGGCACCTTGATACGTGTCGCCTGCCATCTCCCGAGCCAGCGTGTATTTTAAAACCATTTTATGTTTCTGATTCTCGCACTGCGAGAAAGCAGAAGGGTATGCCTGGTTGGGGGCAGGCGGGTGGGCGGGCCTGCAGGAGTCCAGGGGAGGAGTGGCTTGCCCACTCAGTGCGCTGACTAAACCAGTCATACGCACTCTGCATTTTCTCTATGTAGGCTGCATGGAGCCAACATAGAGAAAATGGCCTCCCCATAGACGCCTGTGGGGTCGGCGTCCTAGCCAATCACAACGCTGCCATTGCAGCGTTGAGTGGCTTAGGGGAGGAGAGAGGGGCTGCCTGCTTCCTGTAAGGCGGCGGCGGAGAGAGCGGAGACGTGACTTGGGACCAGAGGCAAAGGTAAGTTTAATTTTTTTTAAAATTTTATTTTAATTACCCTCTCCCCGCGCCAAAGTCACTACATACATATGTAAGTCACCCCTACAGCAGGTCTTTGAGCCCTAAGGTAGGGTGCATTATATTTTGTGTGAGGACATATCTGCATAAGCAGATAAGCCCCTGTGTTGTCTAGTTCTAGTACTGGATATTGCAAGTGAGCAGGGAAGCCATCTTAAGGTATGTACTGGGCACTGGTCAAAACGAGTTCCCCAGCTACATAATGACTTCACTGAAACATATGGCGTTTGGTATCAAACACCTCGCATTAATAAACCCACACTGATTCCAGTGATGGATTTATTAAGACATGGACCCAGAAGAGGTACCCCTGAAAACTACCAGCCCTCTGGTGTGCTGGCTGACTAGTCCAGTCCAGCCTGCCACCACAGACTAGTATCTGACCCCCCCAGGAGATTAGAGCAATGCTCTAAGAGGTAAAAACAATGCCTGCTCTGGTGGGAGGTTTTTACACCTCCTCGCCCAGGAAGGCTAATAATCAGCATATCAAGGAAGGAGGCTTGAAAGGCCTCTGCTGCCTTTGATTTGCGACCCAAGGCCTTGGGCCCATTTGGAACAAGGACAGGCGGGACAATTAGCTACTTAGGCGGTGTGTTCACCCTCAGGCTAGTACCACCCCTAAGTTGGGCTACTTAAGTGAACACAATTAGGAAAATTCCACCATTTTGGTCTTTGGTGGAATTAGGTCCTCTGGGTCAGGGTTATGCCCACTTCCAACAGGATGTGGTCATATAGCGGGAATAGTCACCCTAAAGGTAAGTAGCCCATTGGCTACTATCCAACACTCCCTGTAACACTCCTAAATACAGTATTCAGGTAGCACCCCTGATGCCAGGATATCAGATTTCGATCGACACAAAGGAGTAGTCAAAGAATTGCCAGGTTGAGTTGTTTGGGGTTTGGATGCCAGAAAGTACCCTTGCTGTGAGTGAGAAAGTCCGGTATGTTGGGGAGTTTCTTGTGAGGCACTAGGGTTAACTAATAGCATTGTGAACCAGGGCTGACACGTCCACATGGGAGCAAAGAGAATCCTCTTGAGAGTTGTTTGAGTTTTTTCTTAACAGATATGGAATGAGTGGGAGAGGCGAAAAAGCGCATGCAAAGATCCCTGACCAATTCATCCAAAGAGCATTGCCCATGGACTGTGGGTGCTGGTACCTGGAGATCTAAGTTAGGTGTCTCCACAACCCCCAACACCGGAAGTAACGGTAGAGGACTCAGGGGGGTGATGTTCCTACTTGTGGACTTGTTGTTGCATCCTGCTTAGCAGGTCTGAAACTAAATTGTCCACTCCCAAAAGATACTCAGCCAAGAGGTGGATATGATGGCAAATAGCCTAGTGCAAAATGGTCTGTGCTACCTTATGGAGGATCTACTGTCAACATCACCGATTCGTTGTCCTCGTCATGTCGACTGGACTCATCGGGGCAACATAGTGCGGGCTGCACAAGATGGCTACCCCCTTCTACAGGAACGTCACCTTTTTTGCCGACCTGTTGGTGTTGTTCCTAGTCTGCCGAGATTTCAGCTTCCGCCATCTCCATGGTATGTGCTCGGCGTCAGTCAAGTCTGGAGCACGGAATTTGTATTCTTGAACAGGCAGTGCAGTGGTGTTCTTTATGCTCCAGCAACAAGGATTATGTTACTTACCCTGTAAGCATCTGTTCTTGGCATGTAGTGCTGTAGATTCACATGCTTTGCATACTTTCGCCATCTAGTGTTGGGTCCGGTTGTGTGCAGTTTGCTTTTTTCCGAAGAAGTGTTCGAGTCACGAGGTAGAGTGACTCCTCTTGGGAAAACTGCGCATGGGCATCGACTCCATGTTGGATTGCTTTCCCGCAGACGGGTTAGAATGATTTATAGAGTAAGTGAATAGAGATATCCATGCTATAAAATAAAGATGAAAATAAATTGCAACAGCCACAGGTGTCCGGGGAGGAGGGAAGGCGCACGTGACTCCAGAACTACATGCCAAGAACAGATACTTACAGGGGTAGTAATCAAATGTAGATATGCATGCTTTGCATAGACTGTAAAGCAGTGCCCTCTAAATGTAGTGGCTAACCTGTGGGTGTTGCAATAGTTTGAAAGTGTTTTTAGCACTGCCTGTCCTACATTAGCTTGTTGGCATGCTAAAATTTCAACACAATGTTTAGTGAAGGTGTGTGATGTAGGCCATGTAGTTGCTTTCCAAATATCAGCTAGTGGCATATTACGTAGAAAAGCCACTGAAGCCCCTATTTTACGGGTAGAATGTGCTCTAGGGGGCATGGGCAAAGTCCTTTTGGTTTTAGCATAGCATGTCTGAAAGCATTTTACTATCCAGGGGGCAATGCCTGACTTGGATATGGGTTTTACTTTGTGTGGGAGTGAAAAAGCAACAAAGTTGCTTTGGTTTCTGAAAGTCTTTTGCTCAGTCAATATAACACATAAAAGCTCTTTACATCTAGTTATGTAGCGCTCTTTCCGCTACTGTGTCTGGGTGAGGGAAAAACACACGTAGCTCAACTAACTAAGGTGGAAGTGAGAAACAACCTTAGGAAGGAATTTAAGGTTTATGCGAAGCACAAACTTATCTCTGTGTAACTGGAAGAACGGTTCTTCTAGGGTTAAGGCCTGGAGCTCATCAGCACGCCGAAGTGATGGCTATAAGGAAAGCTACTTTCCATGACAGAAACTGTGGAGAACAATTATGCAATGGCTCAAGTAGTGGGCCCATAAGTCTTGTTAAAACAATATTTAAATTCCAGGTTGGTGCTGGTGGATTCAGGGGTGGAATTAGTTTTTCGAGGCCCTCCATAAAGGCTTGGATGACTGGTACGTTAAGTAAGGGCAAATGCTGTCCATTGTGAAAGCACGCTGCAGCTAAGTGTAGTCTAATGGACGTAAAAGCCAAACCACAGTTTTGCAAATGCAACAAGTAACAACGTTTTGTATAGTAGAACTTAAATGGATCAATATTGTTATTACGACAGCAAAGCTCCTGGAGTTAGGCTCAGGGCAAAGGGGGGTCCGAGTTAGCACACAAGGTGCACCCGCAGGAGCGGCTGGGTGCAGGGTGCTGTTTTGGCATCGGGTGTCCTGTTGTTTTCAATGGGGATTGCCAGTTGTGGTTTTTAGCTGCAGGCTCGGTCCAGGAAGTCTTCCAGGAGGAACCAACAGCTGGGCAGGTAAGTTGGAGGGCTCAGGGACGTAGGTGCAACTTGGGTTCCCTTCTCCAGGGCGGAGGGCGGCTGGATGCAGGGGTGCCTTTTGAGGTCGGATTTCACCTTACTGGGCCACTCGTTGTTTGGGAGGAGGGTGGGGGGGTGTCTCTCCGTGCAGGGACTGCAGGCAATGGACTCAGTGGGCCACTCGGACCGTAGGCGTTGGGTGCCATGGTGGTTCCAGGCGTAGGGTTTCTTTGTCCTCAGCAGGCTCAGAGTTTTTCTTGGCTGTTTCTTTTGAAAAGAGCTGCTGTTCACACAAGATTCGGTCTTTGTGGAAAGTAGTCAGTCCTCCCTGGGGTTGTGGAGGTCGCTGGCTGCAGGACAAGGCGACTTTTTGGCGCAGGATCTCCAGAAACTGCAGACGGGTCAGTTCTCTGCATTCTCTTCTGCTGGGCGTCTTCTTTCATCCTTCTTCGTAGATTGCGGGAATCTGTCTTCTTGGTTCAGGGCTGCCCCCTAAATACTGTATTTAGGGGGTGTTTTAAGGGTCTCAAGGTCAGTAGCCAATTGGCTACTGACCTTAGGGCAGGGGTCTTCAAACTTATTTGCTCTGAGCCCCCCTAAGAATTTTTATTTAATGTCAAGCCCCCCTCCAAAACTTTATGGCAAGGATTGGGTGAGCGGGAGGGAAAGGGCTGAGCATAGGTGCATGAATTATGAGATCATTTCAGGAGTACTTTTTCTAAAGCTCATAAACCACACTAAATATGAGACTTCTAAAACAGCAAATGAATCAAACAAAAACAGTCACTGACCCCAAAATACTGCCCCCTATAATTGAGGTGTTGTGAGCCCCTCACACTACTGCTCCTCAACGCAACTACACTTGCTGCACAAATGATAACTTCAGTCCTGAGTAGCAGGCTATCTCCTCTGCCTCTTATACCCCTTCGCCACCATGCCGGACCATCACTCTAATCTTAAAACAGGCCCTTTCAGAAAAAAGATCTCCCACATGTTGTCTTCCTTTATTTGCAATGGTGCCCTTGGTCCTAATGTTAGAAAGTAAGCTCCCATGCACCTTTTTAAAGTGAGACAGTCATAATTGTGATGCAGTGGGCCCCTCCGACCCTGGATCCCAGTGCTGCTGAACCTGCTTCACTAATGTTAGCTACTGCCTTGCAAAGAGGGCAGTCTCCTCTGCCCTTTGTTAAAAACATGGACTCCTATCTAGCCACACACCCTTCTCTGCCATCTCTCTGAGGCCAAATAAAGGTGTCTCCACTGCATACATTTTTACCCTCCTGTGGGCTATTACTCTGAGGCCCAAATCAACACTGGCAAGTGTCCATGGGCCCTAGTGCTAAGAAGGAAGGACAGTAAACAACCATAATTAAGGTTTAGCTGGCTCCTCATACTTCTGGCTCCTGGTACCACTGTACCTGCAGTACCAGTGATTCTTTCTGCCCCTTTATGTTAAAAAGCAGCAAGGGTAACCTGGGCTCTGATACTAGACTAGCAAGGAAAATGGGCACCACTCCACTTCATGGTAAGATGGCCATAATTGAGCAGCAGTGGCCACTTACACACTTGACAGCGTTACCTGCTGCACTAATGGATGGCCCTGTTTTTATATTTATAAAAAAGGCTACCTTATATCATTCATGTCTTTGGGTGTCCCTCTGAGGAAGCCGTCTCTGGCCATTTGTAACCATAAAAATGAAGCCTCCACAGTGTTTCTCTTCTGGGCCATCTTGTTGACTATATTTATGAATCTTACTCTTTTCCTCTTTTTCCTGGACCATTACTCTGCGGTCTTAGGGGTCAAGAGGACCAGAGCTCTGCATCTGAATGGAACCCTGCTGACCCCCTCCCTGCTACCCCCTGGACTCACCTTTTAAAAAAACAACTGCCCCTGAATGGTTAGTGCCGACTTTGAGGTGCCTCTGCTTGAAAGCGAGGGTGTGGTGGTATTGCAAACAGTTAAAGAAGAAACAAGGCTTTTCTTTTTTGCATTTTTATGTAATGCGTACTTGACCCGAAGGTATCAGAGTACTTTACATAAGCACCAGTTGTATTACAGACGGACACGTAATTTTTTTTCAGGTGCAGGGAGATTAAGTGATTTGCCCAGAATTACAGGATGCTTTAGCCTCCCGTCAAGACTCGAACCTTGTTCCCCAGCTTCAAGGTCGGCCACTATGACCGTTACAATACATCCTTTTACCAGCCATTAATTGATTAGTCACTTAAAGCCAGGGCCACTGGAATTGTGTGTTTTTGAGGCAGAAGCGTTTTCTGCATAGTTATGGATTTACCGCATTTGCTACATAATCGATTATCTGTTGCATAATCTGCAGATTTTAACTAAAAATGTGATTCTAGTTCAAACAGATCAAAAATTACTTAAAACGTGGCTGGTGCCATGTTTTCCAGAGCAGTAGAAGGCCCTTCATAAATGTTGATTGGTCATCTTGTAGTTGCTTATTGATGTATTTGGGTGTTAAATTGGTACAAATGAGGTATAATATTTCACCTGACAGTGTTACCATAACTAAAAATGAAAAAAAAATGAAATAAAGCTAACCACAAAATGTGTCAGATTATGCTGCATAATTTACCTTTTCTTCTTGCATAATTTAATCAACCCTGTTGTATAATTTGGTCTCTCTCTTGCCAACTAATTCCAGTGGCCATCCTTAATTCGTCAAAGTGACAAAGATTTTTTTAGGGGTAGTGTAGGGGTGTTATCTTATACTTATAAAAATGCTGACATTAGATACAGTCTGATCACTTATTACTAAAAGCTATATTTTGTAGGAACATTTTTTTATTTCAAATACTGCATCATTTTGCAGCAGCCTAAGTTAAACTGTGTGTAATGCAACTTGATTTTATTTTTCAGTGAATCTGTTTGCTCATTATTTTATATGCAGTTAGCTGACAGCGAAAAACTAAATACTCAGACTAGTTAGTTCTTTTAGCCAACTTCTGGACACTCAGTGACCTCCCTTCACAGCACTCCGGGCTGTGTGTAAATGAAGACAGCCAGGAAATGCAGCAAATAAATACGGCCGCAGTTCCAGGCCATCTTCATTTACATGCAATTACAGAGGCATTCGCGCCCCACTTGGAAACCATCCACGGACCCCCAGGGGGGCGCGCCCCACAGTTTGAAGACCTCTGCCTTAGGGTGACTGCACCCTTTCTATGCTCACCCCACGTGGGGGAGTGGGCACAATCCCTCATCCTGGTTGGAGATTGCCCGCCATCTGCAAGATGGCGGGCACTGAAGAGTGGGCTTCACCTAGCTTCTCCCACCCGAGGGGTGGGGTTGGCAGAGGTGGGCACACCTGGGCTGTGCTAATTTTTCCCGCCTGTCTTCCCGCCGAAAAGGAGAGGAGATAGGAAGGGGGGCCTGCTCCTGATAGCAGGAAAGGCTGGGGTTCGCATTACAAAGGCGGTAAGGCCTTTGAAGCTCCCCTGCCACAGATGGCTCTTTCTGGCCTGGGGGAGGCGTGACCACCTCGGCCCAGGAAAGGCTTTGTTTCTGGGCCCAGGGAGCGAAGGCTCCCACCCCAGGGGTCTAGAAACATGTCTCTGGGTCGCAGGCTGGTGTGTACCAGTAAGGGAACCCACAAGAGGCTGGTCGTTTTTCAGGGGGCATCTCTAAGATGCCCTCTGAGTGCATTTTTCATTAAACTACACACTGGCACCAGTGTGGGTTTAATGTGCTGAGAAGTTTGATACCAAACTATGCAGTTTTCAGCTAAGCCATATGGTGCTGTGGAGTTCGTAATGACAAACTCCCAGCACCATATACTCTTAATGGCATTACTGCACTTACGTCTAAGAATTGGTCTAGACACTGTAGGGGTAAAGGGCTCATGCACCTGTACCCTCACCACTGGTATAGTGCACCCAGCTAGAAGGGTGGCTGACCTATGCCAGGGCAGTGGGTTGTAGTCACGGCGCACACAGGGATGTGTGCCATGTCGACTCTTCACTTTGGTGTGGATGTGCGTGTCCCCTCTAAGGGGGGCACAATAAGTGCTGCAGCCCTTAGAAGCCTTCCCAGGTCACAGTGTCCTTGGCACCCATGGTACCTTTTACAAGGGACTGACATGTGGCCAGAGAGGTGCCAATTGGGGGTACAAGGTACAGTTTTGGGAAAGAACACCGGCCCTGGGAACCTGATTGGCAGGGACCCAGGGTACATCAAGTCAAAGTGCATCAGTAGTCTGGCAAAAGGGGGGTTACTGCAACAGAAACCCAGCTTCCTACACTGGCTTAAAGCCAGATACACGCAGCAAGCATGGAGGCGTAATAGGACACTTGTATTAATGCCCCGTGCAGCAGTATCTGCGGAATCAAGTGCGCATCTGATTGATGCATTACAGAGGAGCTTGCCCTCCATCCACCATCTCTTGCCCTCTCTTTTTGTACTCAGATGGGAGGGTCAGGAGAAATTTCTCCATTTAGTCCCAGTGGGTACGATTATATTTTGCCTTGGAGTCCTTGTGTATTAGCAATGGGCCAGTGGTTGGCAGATTGTGCAGCCACTCTTTTCGGACGCATCGATAAGCTTACTTTCCTTATTGGGAGGGCGAGATTCACTCTGTGCTGGGGAATTGGCCCTTTTCCTTGCATTGGAAATCACTAGTTAATCTGGTGGAATCTGCCCTCTAAAGTAAATTTGGTCCGAGGGTGATGCCTTATATGTCATCTTGACCTTGGGAGTAATGACACTTGCCCAAGCCCATGCAGGGTCTTTAAAAATATCAGTAGGACCAAGCATACCCCTTAGGCATAGGGAGATACTGGGCAGCCCTACGTGTGGTAGAGAGGGTTTCAAAGAGAAAATCCTCTTCTAAGGGGTCCTCATGTGAGGGTACCTGATGGTATATAGTGGCTCTGCTGATAAGCTCCTGATAGGAGGTGATGTCAAAGAGGCGACAGTCAGCCGGGTATAGATCTGGATCCGTGTCCCCTGGAGGGTCCACGCCATATACTGACCAAGAGTCTGGTGCCTGTGGTTTGTCAAAGATGTAATAGTCTGTCTTGCTCCTCGTGGGAATCCCTGAGGGGTGATATCAAGTAGATCATCATGTGGATGCGGAGGAGAGGGTGAAGACTGTAGAGGAGGAGGGCTAGAGGGTAGTGGTGAAGGAGGAAATAAAAGGGCTGGTTGCTTTATCAGTCTTTGTGTTTTTGTGGCACAGGCTGATCAATTACTTCCCCAAAGGAGAGTTATCGCTTGTGTGGCTGCGGAGCTGGGAATCACTGCTTTAGCCAGGATATGCCCAGTAGGGTGAATATGTATTTGCTTTTTGCTTGGCGTCAAGTTTCTCCTCCATCCTATGGAGGATTGGCTCTACAGAGTAGGATGAGTCTTTCTGTGCGATCTTTGGAATTTTCGGTGCAGAGATGTTTTCGTTTCAGTACCGGTCGGTACTGAAGGGGCCGGAGCCTAAGATGGTCGGTTCGGGCCGAGGTTGAGGGTTTCGGCAAGCGTTTCGGAGCGGAGCCGGAGGGTCCAAACCTGATTTTCAGTGCCGACCATAGCCTGACAGTGGTGGCCCGGGAGCTTTCTGCTCAATCAGCCAGAGAGTTTTTTAGGTGGGAGGACAGAGTTGTCTGTACTCACGGTACGCTGACCAGTAGTCTGTGTCGGTATCTGAATGGGAGTCTCTGATAGAGAAGGCCTCTTCATCTGCAGCAGAGGCCTCAAAGATCTTCTTCCTGTTCAACACATTGAGCCACGGTGTCCGATTCCTCATGGAAGTCCTACCGCTGCATTTCTCTGCAGCATACTCTTTGATCCAGAAGAGTTTTCTTTGACCGAAAGGATTTACAGGCCTCATAGTCTTCTTCCCGGTGGCTGGGGGACAGGCAGAGGTTGCAGACCGGATGTTTGGTCCACGGGTACTTGGAATTGCACCTGGTGCAAAAATGGAAGAGTGTCTGTTCTATCAGCAGTGCATTGTTGATGAAGCCGAATGGAGAGAAGCGAAGCCCCAAAAGGCGGTGCCCAGCTGACCCCAATCGAAGCATGTCGGACCGACAGGCGATGGTTTTCTTCGATCGAAACGCAGAGGGTGATAACCCGTTCGAGAAACTATACAGACGAGGGTACGGGTGAAAAATTACAAACCAAAAGGAGTCCGAATCGGTCTCAAATCGGAGCGATAAAGCACACGACTGAACCCGATGGCAGAAAGAAAACAATCTGACGAGTCGATGCCCATGCGTAGTATTCCCAAGAGGAGAAGCCACTCTTGTGACTCGAAACACTTCGATGAAAAACAAACTGCACACATCCGGACCAAACACTAGATGGTGGAAGTATGCAAAGCTTGTGTAGCTGCACATGCCTCAAACACAAAGGGTACAGACGTTGTGCTGGTCTGAGTATGTGTATTTAGCCCGGCGTAGATGGTATTTCCATCACCCGGAACCGAACATTCTCGGTGGACCCTGGAAAGCGGCTTTGGCATAGAAGCTGGCCGGAACGAAGTGATCACTGGAAAACCTGGATCCAACAGCTGGCGATGTCAAGGCGAAATTGTTTTGTCGAGTAGAACCCGCTACAAATCAGTTCGGCGTAAGCGGGCAATGAAGATGCACGAGTTCTGGCACAGTCCATCCGAAGATGGCAGGAAAAATACAAATAAATCAATCCAACAATGGAGTCATTGAATATGTGCATTCTCTTCAAGAGAAGACTACGTCACGTTGGCAATAAAAAAAACTTCTTCCAGAACAATTTGTGAAGTCTGAGCCCAACACTAGATGGCAGGAATGTGCACAGCATGTGTATCTGCAGCAAACATGCCACGTATATAGGGTTTCACCAACTGACTCGAGACTCCATTGTGGGGTTGCTCTGAAAAGGGGTACATCCTTTATGGGCAACAGAAACCTGTGGTAAGGGCTTCTGCAGGGGACAAACTTAGAAGAAAACAATTACCTGTAAAAGTAGTTTTGCAGCTCTAAGAATTTTCTGGATTCACATGCTGTGCATTACTCTGCCATCTACAGGTTGGGCCCAGAATTCTTCTGTTAGAAGATCTTTTTTTTGCTGCTGGGCAGCATCGATCATTTGGTGTCTTTGTCCTTCCCCTGTAACGTCAGACACCTGCCCTGAACGCCTGTTTAGCCGCCATCTTCAGATTTTTTTTACACTTTTTGTTGCTGCTTCTTTGCAGTTGTTCACCATTGCGATGCAATTCCTTGTTTTCTTTGCTCATTTCCAGGGAGCTGGTTGGGTCGCACGTGAAACAGGAGTGGCTTTAAAGTGGCAATGAGTTATCCCCAAAATGGTCTCCCTATGCGGTGCTGATGATCTCAATGGTTAAAGCAACAGTCAAGTCTAACCCTAAATAATCCCAGGAGGGACTTGTGCCAGCAGTGGGTGACCAATCCACAGGAAACCTTTGGCCTTGATGGATATATAGACTCTTCATAGAAAAGAGACAGTTTGAGCTCAGTAGAAGGAGCTTGCTCATTATTTCCTTAAAACGTCTTGAAAATCCTAGGGACTAGTTGATCCTCATCTCCCCATCCCAGTTACATGTTAGCCATGTAACCGCCCCAAAAAAAACTGGGTCCGACTCTTGCGTAGCTTTGAAACTATTTGCAAGTTATTCCCAAGTTCAGAATCAACCCAAAAAAGGTCCAGACGATAAAGGCCTAAGGCATACCCATATGATTGGACATTGTTTGCTTCAGTCAATCTTATTAGAAATTCAGATGGGCCCAGGCATTTGGGAAAATCTCACCAGACATATCATGGGATGTTTTAGTTGTGGTTCTGAAATAACCTCAAAGAAACGATCAATGGGGCCAAGTGGTACCAGGAGCACTAATAAAGTGAACAGATCAACATATGTTCAGGCTTGCCCAAAGACCTATGTGGAACTGTCAAGTAACTTTTTGCAAGGGTGAATTATTGCAACAAAAAAACAAAGCAACATCTTGCTACTTGAATGATGTACCACCTACATCCCAAAGATCCAAACCAATATTCTCCATATTTACACCTCCACCAGAAAATTAAATTCTCCTGTAAAAGCATTGGGCACATTATAGTGCAGTCCACACAGACACCCACATTTCAGACCAAGCTCCAAACTAACCTTTGCTAGCTGATATAATGAATGATGATTCAAGGCCATCACAAGACACCTGGGGGGGAAAAAAGATAAAAAATAAGTAGTGCAAAGACAATGATGTTACAGGGCTGAGTGAGGGAGGTACTGCCAGCCGAAATGGCTTAACTTTTATTACCTGTTCATTTACCAACTGTATTCACAAAGAACAAGTTACTTATCTAAGGTAACGCTCTTTCTGGTAGAGACTATCTGCAAATTCCTCACCTTTTGAATACTTCTCCAGGCGTCAGATCGAATCCTGAAGCTCTGCACTGACAGTTCTTTTCCCAAAATGATGTGCAGTCAATATAGGTGCCACTCTCGCGCGCTGACAACAGTTGCTTTCGAGGCTGCCCGCACCCACAAAAGCAGTGCTCAAACAGCAAATTCGTTTCAGACGGTGCGCAGATTTTTTTTTTTTTTTTTTTTTTTTTTTTTTTAGAGTTTTATATAGCGCGAACTAGACCCGAAGATATCGGGTATCAGAGCGCTTTACATAGCAACAGTTTCGTTACACAAGGACACATTCATTTTTGTTAGGCACGGGGAGATTAAGCGATTTACCCAGAATCACAGGATGTTGAGCGTCGTTGCCGAGACTCGAACCCGGTTCCCCAGCTTCGAAGTCGACAGCTCTAGCCGCATGGCTACATCCTCTCCCCGATTCCTCAAGTTGGGATCTTTTTAATAGAGTCCAAATCACAGAACGGAGAAGATGGGAGGATCGTGAGGAATATGCGACAGCGTTACCAAAAGTAAGTAATTTGTTCTTCTGAGAGACGTCCAACTGCATATTCATCACCTTTGGATTAGAAACCAAGGAAATACCTATTCGGAGGTGGGTCTGTGAATTGGATTTAACCAAAAAGTTCTGCAGGACCAAGTGGGCGAAATGTCAATATCGGCAAACCTGGCTGTTCAGACAGTAGTGCTTTGTGAACGTATGGGGGAATGTCCAAGTAGCCGCCTGACAAATGCCCAGAAGAGGAAACTGTGCGCCAACACCGTTGTAGCAGTCTTGGCCGTGGTGAAATGAGCCCTTAACTCTTCCAGGGGCTGATTCTTGGTCAATGTGTAGAAGATCTTGATGCAGAGCAGGATCCAGCAAGCGATGGCTTTTTTTGCATAGCACTTCTTCATTCCCAGAACCACACCGAGAACTGATTGTCCACTTAGTGGTCTCTGGTATCATCAATGTAAAATCCCAGGGCTTTTTTGGGGGATCTACGAGATGGAGTCTCCACTCCAACTTAAAGGAGTGAGGCAGAGCATAGAATGCAGGTAAGGTGATGGTTTGACAGACGTGGAATAGAGTCACTACCTTTGGAGGAAATGCCAGAGTTCGCAGAACCAGTTTGCCTGTGAAGAAGGTGGCATATGGCGGGTTGACACAGAGCTTGGACCTCACTCACCCACAGTGCCAATGTTATGGCAATGAGGAACATTGTCTTGAGGGCGAGATGCTGCAAAGGATAGGAAATATGTGAGGACCAGGTTAAGATCACACTGTGGCACACCAAAGGGGGAAGGAAAAAACAAATGCCGAGTTATTTTAAAAAAGAGTGCTTGTCTAGCAACCGTACGAAGGACAAAAGAGCCGAAAGGAATCCTTTAACCATGCCCAGAGCAAAACGTTGCCAGGCAAGGGATAGAACAAATAGAAATAATCAGATCGCTTTGGCAGGTGAGGATCAATGTGGCGTGTGCCACACCAAGCCAAATATTTGTCCCAAAGGTAGGTGTGTAAAGTTTTTGTCAAGAGATGCATGACTGCCAAGATGACATCAATACCCTCCAGAGGACGGGCAAAGGTGGTCAGTTGTCGCTGCATGCAAGCATTCAGATAGCAAAGGCCCGGCTACAAGACCCTGTCCCATTGCTGCAACAGCAGATCTTCCAGGAGGGGCAGCTGTATTGAAGGACAGATGCTCATGTCAAGGATCGCTGGATACCATACTCATGTTCCTAATCTGGAGCCACTAGGATAACTTGGGCCAGATCGGTCCTGATCTTCAGAACTCTGTGTAGGAGAGGTATCTGAGGAAGGCATACAGGGGTCTTGAGTTCCACCAGAGGTGAAACATCTCTCCTAGTGAGAGACGCATTGGAAACTCCAACACAGAATTGCTAACAGAGCGCGTTTTTTGCAGGGGCAACGAGATCGAGCCAAGATTCTACCCATTTGCAGAAGACTACTTGTGCCACCTCAAGGTATAACTGCCACTCATGAACTACTACGCATTTAAAGCTACATTTGTCCTCCATGGCATTCAAAGATCCGGCCAGGTGGGTAACCACCTGGAGTAATCCTTGATGTTCCAGTCTTTCCCAGACACCTAGCGCCTCCTGGGACAGGGTCCGCGACCCAACCCAGCACTGCCTGTTGCTGCACCACATAGTGGTGTTGTCCGTAAGCACCTGCACCGGCGGGGCTTCCTTTTATGGTAGTAAGGAAGACTCAACGTCAAGTGGATAGCCCTCAGCTCCAGAAGGTTGATGTGAGTCACGATTCCCCCGGAGACCAGAGGACTCTGATCTCCACCTCTAAGAGGTGGCCTACTCAACCAAGAAGCAATGCCAGGAGTAGTGAGAGGGGTCTACTGCTGACCCAATCGTGATCCAGCAACCACCATTGAAGGTCATTTGCAGCCTCCTCCAAAATCTGGACAGGATCTGAGAGATCCTGTAGATGTCAGGCCCACTTAAATTTCAGTACCCTCTGCAGAGCCAGCATGCGCCACCTGTCGCGCTTGACCACCATGTTACAAGAGGCCATCAGTACCAGCAGCCTCAGACCGGACCTCACTCAGATCCCAGACAGAGGCTGAAACATCCTGATCATAGCTTTAATGTCCCGATATCTTTCCAGAGGAAAGGCAAGGAACTAAACCATGTCCAGAATGGCTCAGATAAAGGGAGCATCTGAGGAGTAGTCAGGTGTGACTTGGCCATGTTGATAGTGAACCCCAAAGATGTCAGGAGGTCTGCCGTCGTTTGGAGAAGTGTTACAACTGAGTGGGGCAAGCCCACCTTCAATAGCCAGTCGTCGAGGTAGGGGGAAGATTGGGACCCCCCTGACCTCCCAAGGTGTGCCATCACCACTGCCATCACTTTCGTGAACACCAGAAGGGGACTGGTGACGACAAAGGGAAATCACAACAAACTGAAAATACTCCTTACCACCACAAACCCAAAGTAGCACTGGCGGAACCGCAAGACAGACCTGCAGGACACTTCTTTCTCTATTTCCATCATCCTGTCTCGAGGGAAGACAAAACCTGGGCCAGAGTGAGCATTCATATTTTAGCCTTTGAGGAAGGTGTTTAAAGGGCTAACGTCTAAAATAGGATAAAGGCCTCCGACCTTCCCTGGCACCAGAAAACAGCGAAATAACCGCAACCCACTTTCGATGCAGACACCCTTTCGATAGCCCCTTTTGCCAAAAGCTTTATACATCCTAAAACAAGACAGACAGATGGTCCTCAGTCAGTTGTTCAGGGGATGGTGGGATCTGTGGTGGAGCAGCCGGGAAGGGTAAGGCATACCCCCTCTGGACAATCTGCAGGGCCCGCCTATCTGATGTTACTGGCTGCCAACTGAGTAAAAATCGTTGGATCCAGTCTCCAAACGGGTGGCTGTGCTCCACTAAGGACACGCTAAAGGAACTTGGCAAGTGGGGCAGTGGGGGAGGGAGTAGACTGACTGGCACGCTGTCCCGGACCACAGGATCGGTGGGTGCCACAGCCTCGCCCATGAAAAAGTTGGGAACCCAGCTGAGGATGAAGTGGCTGTTTTTATGGGGTACCCGTGGCAGAGCTGCAGAAAGATTGAAAAGGATGATGCAGTTGGCGTGGCAGAGCAGACAAGCCCAAGGAGCACTGCTACCCTGCTGTTTGAGACGTTCCATGGCGAAGTCTGCTTTGTCCCCAAAAAGGCAAATCCTATTCAAGGGCATATCCATAAGGGACGACTGAACCAGCTAGAGAAACCTGTAGATCACATCCAGGCATTGTGATGGATAGTGACACTAATCTGCAAATGACTCAATCTATAGAATATGTGGTATCCAGGCCACAACGGATGGTAAATTTGGCAGCGTTGCGGCCATCTTGTATGGCTGTGGCCATTACAGAACAAAGGTCTTCAGGGATGAGGGGGGAAGGACTCCAGCTACACAGAACCTACAGTGTGGAAATCGTGGCCAAAAAGACAACTGGCATTCACCGACCGGAGAACAGAACTTGTGGAAAAAAATACTCTATTCTCAAAGGTCTATTTTTTTAGACTCTCTATCCGGCAGAGTAGTTGGTAAGGCATTCAGCTTTGTCATGCTGGTGGAAGCTTGCACCACCAAGCTCTCGGGTATAGGGAGGAAGCAGTCAGAAAAAAGAAAAAGAAAAAAAAGGGAGGGGTTGACCGGAGCAAGGTTTGGCCCAGGCCCCTAACAGGATGTCATGGAGGGCCTCATTAAAGCGCAACAGGTTCAGTATTGGTCGGTCTCGTTAGAGAACTTCGGTCAGATCATTAGTTTTGGCCTCCAAGGTGGGGAGCTGAAAGTCGAGAACCTGAGCCACCCTCCGCATAACCATTGCGAAGGAGGCACTTTCCTCAGTAGCAGGGCCTGGAGGTGAGACTAGACCTGTGCTTGGAAAGGTGTTGCCGCCACTGGCATCCTGGAGGTCCTCATACCAATTTTCTTCATGGCAGAGTTGTCGAAATGTGCCTCCCATATCATGTTCATCATCAGAGTCCATTTCAAATAATAAATGAAGCGTAAGAGGCCTGTCCTGCGGAACTGGGATGTTAAGCTGCTCAGGGAGAGAGGGCAAAAGCTGTGGTTCTATGGGCACCGAGGGTGGCCTCGATAATGATGGCACAGACTGAGTTAGGTTGTGCCCCGTCCACCGGCATCAATGGAGTCGACGTTAACGATCGGGCGACCAAACTGGAGCTGGAAGAGGATTTGGCAAAGGTGCAGGTAGAGACTCCGTGATGCGTTCAGAGGATCCAACTGGCACCAAGGGAGTAGCTGCCGGCGGTATCCCTGGAGCACTAAAGAGCTGGGAGGGATCCAAAGATCAGCATGGCCTCGCGGATCTGCCTCAGTGTTGCAAATGGCATCGGAAACTCAGATTGTGCTGGGACAAGTTGCAGGATTGACTCAGGTCAACAGACCATAGGAGCAAGATTGAGAGGCAGGACAATGCCCTCGCACCTCAAGTTGGGAGAGAAAGGATAGAGTCCTGCTTGGAGGCTTTGTGTTTTTCCTTTGACCAACCCGAGGATTTGAAGTCCGACGACGATCGAACTCGGGACAGGCTTCTGGACCGGGACAGTAACAGACACCGAACTTTGGACTTGGACCTGTCAAGACGCCTGATCTTTCGATATTTGGCAACAGAGCTTCGCCTCGTGGTCTAAAACGGCCTTTGGATTCACTGGCATGCAGTCGCAGCGGGCCTGAAGAGTCGTGAGCAGACCAGAGGCACCACAAGCAAACCGGATGGGGACCCTTCACAGACATTTGGTTGAGCCAATGCCTAGAAGGTTTAAACTCGGTCGTAGGAGCTGACATTTCCTTTACACCGTTGATTTTTGAATTTTGAAGTAAACTGGTCTTGAAAAGACAAGAGGTAGCTCGGGATAGCAGCTGGTGGCTTGAAAGAAAGGAACGAACGTCTTTGCGTTGAAGTATACTGGCACCGCACGTCATTTCCTGAACAGCATCAGTGTGGAGCCGCTCAGCGCCACCTGACGGTGCACAGAGGCACGGCTCAAAAGTTTCGGGATCGAATCAGACGCCTGGGGAAGTACTGAAAAGATGATGAATCTGCAGTGTCAGCCAGCGCTTGAAGAAAAAGGGGGGGGGGGGAAAAAAGCACACACACACACCAACAGGTACGTCAAGTGGGGTTGAGTTTGGCTACAATAACCTGGACTTTCCCCGTTCAAGCCCTGGTGCACGGAACTTAGCCTAGGCACCCGTGGGTGGGAAAGCCAAACCTTGAGCTAGGCATCAGCCCTAGTTTAGGTAACACATGAAATTTTCAGGTTATGTGGGCTTGCAGCCATCAATGGTCAACAGCACGATGTGCACAGCTTAAAGCCAGAGTGCAATGGCATAAGTTACTAAACTTAAAGGAAGAAATACTTAAAGGTTTAAAAAATAAAAAGACTTTACAACAAGCAACCAATATAGGCTGTACCCTACTACAGACACGAGAAGCAGGTTCTCATCTACAGCAGTCAGCACAAAAAAGGGACCAGGTAAGTAAACTTCTGCTGAGAGAAAGGGGCATGCTGCGTATTATGTATGTATATGTAACCTCTGTACCTTGCTTTCAATTTAAAAAACAGCAGAAGTACAGTCTCTAGGAGGCTTAGATCCCACAGATTGTAAACAGGAAACATAGTACCTTAAATATGATCAGTGAGGGAACCAAAAAATGTAATCCATACAGACTGATTAACTCAAATAGGGATGCCAGAGTCAAACAAATTAAACCTAGAAATGACCCTAGGTGGTATAATTAAGCAGGTTTCTGTGCTCTCAGCATGAATTCTAGCTCGTCTATTTACCACCATAGACTAATAAGAGTTCGGTCCCATCCAGTTTTGCCCTTTGTGGCATGCACAAAGAAACACAGTTTTACCTTGCCATCCGAGTCGCTCTCTGTGTCGCACTGAAAGAAGAAGAAAAAAAAAAAGGCAAGATTGATTACCTCAGAGTCAATCATCAACAAGATCAAATTCTAAGACACCCAATCTAGTATTTAATGGATTTTAACCAGGTCACAGCACTTGCTGTGTTCACCACAAGATCATCAAGCATCACCACATCATATATGGATATTAGCCATAGGGTTACTGCATTCTGAGGAAGAAAAAGCAACTAACCTTTAATGACCGCTCTAAAGTATTGATACCTTTCATAGATCCACATGCTTGAACCATTTCCCATCAGTCTGATTTTCAAAGGTACTTTTTAACCAGCAGCATATTAACAGGCATTCACTACGTCATTACAATGTGCAGTACTACCCATTCATGACATTGTTTACCTGAACTTTAATCAGGTGAACATGCTCTGAACTCCACTGTGTATCAATGTGCTCACCCTCTATAAGACAACTCCCCCCCCCCCCAAGAAATCAGACAGAACACAGCACATACACCCACTACTACCAATAACCCCTGTAGATAGTTAGCAGTGTTCACACTGCACACAAATGAACAAAACACATTAGAAAGAGCATATAAATTTCAACCAACACAGGCTCAATGAACCAGAATGAGGCCCTTATGGTTTCCTAACAATATCGCTGTTTGCCTTACTCACATACTACATGCCAGGCAAGGTGCAAGCCAACTACCCCAGACACAACAATCATTTTGACAAGGTTTTTGTCTCTTTCTTGGCTTCATTGCACTCCTGAAATGATAGAATGGAGCAGCATATAGGCACCTCCCCTGAATGTAGATGTCAGTTTCCTGGTGACTATTTCCAAGCTCTTGGATTAATTTCATTCCATTCCAGATGCAGAGCATAAAACAATTGGAGGTACCAGTGTGTAGCTATCTAATTTGGGACCTTTTTGGATGGTAAAAAGAGCCCACTTAACAGAATGGGGAGGTGGTAGTACAGTGAGGAATCTGTGGTCGTACAACGCATCCACCAGAATGAGCATTACTATAGGGAAGTAACTTGTTCTCCTGAAGTATACGGCTAACCAAATTTCAATCCTCTTTAGAATACTCACAAAAGCAGTACCTCCCAAGTTGGAAGGTCTGTGGAGTGGGCTCAGAGTACCAAAAAGCCCTCAGGAAAGAACTGCGCAAATTGTACTTCCCGTTGAACCTGGCTGCCAAGGCAATAATGCTTTCTGAACATGTGCACTGATACCCATGTCGTGGGCTGAAATACCAAGAATCAGAAATCCTCATGCCAAAGCGAAGGTATCTGCCTTGGCAGAGAGAAAATGAGCTCTCAGCCCTTCTGGAGGCTGCTTCTTAGCCAATGTATAGGACATCTTGATGGCGGATGGTCCCCTGCATTAAACTAATGTAGAGGACTATCCACCTCGACAAAGTACTTTTCCAAACAGTCTTCCCTTTCTTTGCCCCAGAGAACTTCACAAAAGCTGATCATCCACCCGATGGTCTTTGGTGTGAGAGATGTACAAGTTTAAAGCTGTTTTGGGGTCCAATCAATGGAGTCTCTTCTTTCTAGTGGTGGGACAGAGCTAAGAACACTGGAAGGGTGATGCTTTGCTGTAGGAAGCTGGCTCTGTATAAATTATCCCAAAGTGAGGTATAGTGTGCACAGAGTCCAGTGGATCCTCAAAGGTAGGCAGAGGTTAAAGCACAAGTTACTACTTGTGTAACGATATATCTGTAAGAGACATTAGTTAGTGATAGATTCCTTACCTTAGAATATCCCCAGGCGTCAGACTGGATCCGGAAAGTTTTTCGTCAGCAGTACCCCTGCGCGTCGGTAGGTGGCGTCGTGCGGCTCCGCGTTCGTCGCTGACATCTTAAGCGCCGAGATGACGTCACGGAGACTACTTAGGCGCCACCCATGAGCGAGGACGTCAGTTCTGTACACGACTTTCCGCGCCAGGAACGCAGAGCCATGCAAGAAACTGACCACTGGTGCCATGAAACTAGGGCCCTAAAAAAGAAGACCTTAACCCTTGAATCAGTTCGCAGAACGGGGAGGATGGGTGGGGCGGTAAGGAATCTATCACTAACTAATGTCTCTTACAGATATATCTTTACACAAGTAACTTGTGCATCTGAAAGAGACACGTTAGTGATAGATTCCTTACCTTAGAATAGATACCCCAGCAATACCAACCCCGGTGGTGGGTCTGCGAACAAAGATCAGACAAGGAAGTCTCGGAGAACAGAACGGCCAAAGAAGCCGTCCCTCCGGACTGGACTGTCAAGGCAGTAATGCTTGGTAAATGTGTGCAGCGAGGCCCACGTAGCTGCCTGACAAATATCCTGCAAGGGAACGCCGCGTCCCAAGGCAGTAGTGGCTGCCGTCGCCCTGGTAGAATGGGCACGCAGCCCCACAGGAGGCTCCTTTTTAGCCAACGAGTAACACGCTTTGATGCACAAAACGACCCACCGAGAGATGGTTTGTTTGTGCACGGCTCAACCTTTTTTGGCGCCCACGTAGCCAACAAAGAGCTGGTCATCCACCCGGAACTGTTGTGTGTGCTTCAGATAGAACGAGAGCGCACGTTTTGGGTACAGACGGTAGAGCCTCTCTTCCTCTTTTGAAAGATGCGGAGGCGGAAAGAAGGTGGGCAGAGTGATGGTCTGCCCGATGTGGAAGGGCGTGACAACCTTTCGCAAGAAAGAAGGACGGGTCCTTAAAACCACCTTGTCCGGATGAACAGAAAGGAAAGGAAGATTAGAAGAAAGATCCTGTAGCTCACTCACTCTTCTGGCAGAGGTGATAGCTACCAGGAAAGCCGTCTTGAGAGTAAAAAGACGTAAAGGACAGTTATGAAGGGGCTCAAAGGGAGCGCACATCAGATAGGTCAAGACAAGATTTAAGTCCCATTGAGGCATTATGAAAGGCACGGGAGGAAATGTGTGTGCAATGCCTTTCAGGAAACAGTTAACGACCGGGGACTTAAAGAGAGAAGGCTGATCTGGAAGCCTGAGAAAGGCAGAGATGGCAGAAAGATAACCTTTGATAGTGCCCAGAGCAGAGCCCTGCTGGGCCAAGGAGAGCAGGAACAGAAGGACCTCAGAAAGGGGATCCATAGACTTAGCTGTGCACCATGCCACAAAATTGTTCCACCTGCATGCGTATACCGTCTTAGTGGAGGGACGCCTGGCTGCCAGAATGACAGCTTTCGATCTTCCTCCCGAAGTCTGTGATGTCAACTGTCGCCGCTCAATCTCCACGCATGGAGGTGGAGGCTGGACAGGTTCGGGTGGAGGACCGTCCCCTGCTGCTGCGACAGAAGATCCTCCCGAAGAGGCAGTCGGATCGGGGGATCGATCGCCATGTTGAGTAGCTCGGGATACCAGTATCTTCGTGCCCAATCCGGAGCCACAAGGATGACTTGGGCCCAGTCGCGCCGAATCTTCTTCAGCACTCTGGGCAGAAGTGGTATAGGCGGAAAGGCGTACAACAGACCGCAGCTCCACTCGCGACGAAGCGTCGCCGAGCGAGTGCCGCCTTGGAAATTCCAACGCGCAGAACTGATGACATTGCGCGTTCTCTTCGGTGGCGAATAGATCCAACCAAGGCTCTCCCCACTGCAGAAAGAGACCTTGCGCCACGTCAGAGTTCAGACGCCATTCGTGATCCATCAAGCACCGGCGGCTGAGTTCGTCCGCCCTGGCGTTCAGAGAACCTGCCAGGTGTTGAACCACCAAGGTAATGCCTTGATGTTCCAGCCATGTCCAGAGGCGCAGAGCCTCCTGACATAGGGTCCACGACCCCACCCCGCCCTGTTTGTTGCAATACCACATGGTGGTGGTGTTGTCCGTGAACACCTGCACTACACTGCCCCGGACAGAGGGAAGGAATGCCTTCAGTGCAAGTCGGATCGCCCGAAGCTCCAAAAGGTTGATATCAAGCCGGCATTCCGCCAGAGACCAGAGGCCTCTGATCTCTGCCTCTCCCAAGTGGCCACCCCAGCCCTGGAGGGACGCATCCGTCACCACTGTGTGCTCCGGTTGGGGGAGGGAAGAGAGATCTGCCATTGACCCAATCGCGATTCGTGAGCCACCACCGCAATTGTCGTGCAGTGCCCTCCGAGATCTGGACATGATCGGACAGGTTGCCCTGATGCTGTGCCCACTGGAACTTCAGGTCCCACTGCAGAGCCCGCATATGCCACCTGGCATGTTGCACCAACAGAATGCAGGAGGCCATCAGGCCCAGGAGCCGGAGGGTCATCCTGACCGAAACCCAGGATAGAGGCTGAAAGATCGGAATCATAGCCTGAATATCCCGGACTCACTGCTCGGGAGGAGAAACCCGAAACCACGTCGAATCCAGAACCGCTCCGATGAAGGGGAGCTTCTGAGGGGGACTCAGGTGAGACTTCGGCACGTTGATGGAGAACCCCAGCAATTGCAGGAGGTCGGCCGTAGTCTGAAGGTGGGTGACGACGGCCTGGGGCGAGCCCGCCTTTAACAACCAGTCGTCGAGGTAGGGGAAGACTGACACCCCTGACCTGCGCAGATGAGCTGCAACCACCGCCATCACTTTTGTGAACACCCAAGGGGCGCTTGTAAGGCCGAAAGGGAGCACGGTAAACTGAAAATGCTCCTGGCCTACCGTGAACCGCAGGTAACGCCGGTGGGCCGGGAATGTGAAAATATGCGTCCTGCAAGTCCAACGCTACCATCCAGTCTCCAGGGTCGAGGGCAGCCAAGACCTGAGCCAGTGTCAACATCTTGAACTTCTCCTTCCGGAGTAAGCGATTGACGTTCCGGAGGTCCAAGATGGGGCGCAAGCCCCCTTTGTCCTTCTTGGGGACCAGAAAGTAGTGGGAATAACAACCATGTCCTACTTCTGGCCCAGGAACGCGCTCGATGGCCCCCTTGGCCAAGAGGGCCGTGACTTCCTGTCGGAGAAGCGCCAAGTGATCCCCCATGTGGTGGAACTGAGGTGGCATGGACGGGGGGCAGACTCGAAGGGGAGGGAGTAGCCCCTTCGGACGATTTGCAGCACCCAACTGTCCGAAGTGACAGAGCGCCAGTGGGGGAGGTGATGTTGAATCCTGCCGCCCACCGGCGTGGGGTGCACCCCAAAGCGTGTTCTAGGAAGGCTTTGAGGCGGATGCTGCGGGAGCGGAGGTGGGCTGACCCGCACGCTGGCCCCCTGTGTCGCCACAGCGGCCCCCACGCCCGCGCTGAGGCTGGTTCTGCGCAGGCCTTTGGCTGAACAGACGTGTAGGGGCGCCCCTTCCGCGGCCCGAAAGGAACGAAAGGTAGACGTGGCCGGGTGTGTGGTGGAGAGACCCAAGGACTTGGCTGTAGCCCGAGAGTCCTTAAAACGCTCCAGCGCACTGTCTGCCTTATCGCCAAACAGGCGAGTACCATCAAAAGGCATGTCCATGAGGGAACTCTGGACATCCCCCCGAAAACCCCGTGGACCGCAGCCAGGCATGTCGCCGCAAGGCCACCGTTGTGGAGATGGCTCTTCCCAAAGAGTCCGCGGTGTCCAACCCACACCGAATGGCGAACTTCGCGGCATCCTTCCCCTCAGCAACAGCTTGGGAAAGGACAGCCCGAACCTCTTCCGGGCACTGGGGCAGAGTTTGCGGTGACGCCTGGCCACGTTTTTATCCACAGGAACCCCTGTGGCTGGCCTAGACCAGGTACCCATTAAAACATCCATCAAGGCCTCATTGAACGGAAGCAGAGGTTCCATAGAACTTGCCGCCGGCTGAAGCACTTCAGTAAGGAGGTTAGTCCGGAGGGTAATAGTAGGCAATTCAAGGTCAAGAGCCTCAGCTGCTCTACGGAGCACCACAGTGTATGTTGCGCCTTCCTCCATGACAGTGGGAAGAGACACAAACCCAGGCTCAGAGGAGAGGTCAAGGCCACCTGCATCCTCCGAGTCTTCTGCCCACTCCTGTTCGGACTCACACTGCTGTGCAAGAGGGTCCTCCGACCCCTCCCAGTCCTCCCCCTCAAGAACAGCCCGAGGCACAGGCCGCAGCGGCGGGGGAGGGACAGGGGAAAACAAATGTTCCACCGGCGCCGGGAACGGCGCCGGTCGACGCCGCTCCGGCTCCAAGGCCCAATCAGGGTCCCACGCCGGAGCAAAATTGCCCGGAAACTCTGGCAAGGGCAGAGGTGGGACGAACGGAACCCAGGGCGGCGCTGGGAAGGGAGCCGCAGGGGGCGCCAGGGCCGGAGCCGCCGGAGGACCCTGCGGCGCCGGGGCCGCCGGCGGAGGACCTTACGGAGCCGGGGCCGGAGCCAGCGGCAACCAAGTGCCCTCAAGAGGGACCGCGGGGCCCGAAGGCGCGCCGGTGTGACCCCTAGGCCTGAAAAGGCGGTCCATGGCAGCAAGAAACTCTTGCACCTGGGCTGGAGTCGCCAACGGACCCGGGTATGGCGGGTAGGCCGCGGGACTGACAGGCTCCAACGGAGCCGCGGGGGAAAGACCCTGGGCCCCCTCATCCGCGCACGAAGGCAGACGGGGGGAGGTTGGAGAGCGTACGCGCTTCTTCGACGTCTTTCTGTGACGTCGCTTACCCGATTCCGAGGGCGAAGACTTGGACCCCGAGGAGTGATGAGGATGACTCCGCGGCCGGTCCCTTGAGCGACCCCTGGACCTGGAACGGCGTGGAGACAACTGTCGGGCCTCCAGCAGCTTTCGGGACCGCTCCCGCAAAGCCTTCGGAGCCATGGCCAGACAGTCGGGACAGGACCGGGAGTCATGGTCGCGCTCCAGACAGTAGAGACAGACGCCATGGGGGGTCGGCCACCGACATCGTACGGCGGCAGGCCCTGCAGGATTTAAACCCAGGCATCCCTACGTGGCACCAGGAGTCAAGATTTAAGAAGTAGAGACAAAAGTCCCAAAAATAACTAGTCAAAAAGTGACTAAGGTACGTGCTCTAACCGGATCTGCGCTTGCTGGCGGAAAAAGAAAGAACTGACGTCAGCGCGCATGGGTGGCGCCTAAGTAGTCTCCGTGACGTCATCTCGGCGCTTACGACGCCAGCGACGAACACGGAGCCGCACGACGCCACCTACCGACGTGCAGGGGTACTGCTGACGAAAAACTTTCCGGATCCAGTCTGACGCCTGGGGATAGTCTAAGGTAAGGAATCTATCACTAACGTGTCTCTTTCAGATGTAGATAGTACCTTACTCTCCATTTGTGGTAGTGTGGGCGAGCAGTAAGGCCTTATCAGAGGGTATTGTTAAGCATTTATTGTACACACTCAGGCAAGAAATGATTTCGCACACTCAAGGACTGAACTCTGACCAATTTATTTTGCATACAAATATTTAGTTGTCTTATTTCTAGAACCAAGCCAGGCCTGATAGAGGTAAGTGAAATGATACTTTGCAGAAACAATACAGCTGAATGCAGTTTGTATGTACTTTGTTTTGGTTACAGGTAAGTCAATTGTAAAGTAACAGTTGCAATTACTGTACATGTACTTTGTAATTACTGTATGGGTATTTGTAATATCACTTTTTAGGTTACTTTTCTTACTCCATGTAGTATCCTAGATACCACACTGGGACACTTCCTGGAATAAAGTTAAGTTAGTTTTTCTTAAAACACAGTTTTCTTAGGTTCTCATACAAATTTTCCAACTTCACACTTAGAAACTTTTTCACAGAAAAGCAGTCAATGCAGACCTATGGGAGAAAATCAGGTTATTGGTTCTAAGGTAAGTACTCTGTCTCGGGAGTTGGTTTCCTGGGGCTAGAACAAGGGTTCCCCCAGGGTCAAGGACGCACTCTCAAAGCACCCTCAGCGGCACTAGGGCGGCCGGGTGCAGAGTTCTGAGGCCCGATGTTATCCTGGGGGGGAATAGGGAAATTCGGTTGGTGGCTGCTCACGAGCAGGCCACAAGGTCGCGGGCGCAAAGCTTCTGGACTTAAGCTCAGGGCAGAGGGGGTTTCAAGTTAGCACCCAAGATACACCCACAGCGACACTAGGGCGGCCAGGTGCAGGGTGCAGTTTTGGCGTCAGGTGCTCTGTTACTTTCAATGGGGATTCTCCGGTTTGGAAAAACACTGCAGGCTCGGGCAAGAATATCTTCTGGAGGAGACCACCGGTTGAAGAGGTAAGTTGAGGTGCTGGGGGATGCTTGGACCCAGTCGGTTGGGCCACCCAAGGCCATGGGGCGTCTGGTGCAGAGGTGTCTTGTGGCGTCTGGTTTCCTTACCAGCTCCTGGTCCGCGGTCAGCGGGACCCCTCCGGATAGAGGCTGCAGGTGCCGGCTGGGGGCAGGCCAGGGGTCACTGAATCTCGGGTCAGGATTGCCAGGGAGAGCTCCTCATGGTCTTGGGCCACTCGAACTCAGGCCCTGGGCGTGGTATGCAGATTAATGCAGACTTGTGATCCGGCTGTAATCAGAGTCTGTTGGTGAGCAAATCCAGACAGTCTTTTCAGAGAAGGCAGGGAAGGTCCTCAGGGTTCTGGGGGGCTGTTGGCTGCAGGACATGTCGGGATATTGCTGGAGCAAGTCTAGGTCGGGACAGGCCGGTAGGGCTGATGCCAAAGCTGTTGGTGTCCTCTTCTTCCTTCAGCATGGCTCTTTGGTCATTCTTGTCCGAGTAGGCAAGGTTCGGGGTTGCCCCTAAATACTAGATTTAGGGGTGTTTCAGGTAGGTACGGGTTGGGACCAATGGGTCCCTTCCTTGGCCTGGGTACACCCCCTATGATGCCACCCTCCAGTGGGAGGGGGGCATAAGCCTCACTCTGGTTGACTGGGTCCCTAATCTTCAAGATGGCGAGGACTGAGAGTTGTGCTTCACCTTGCCTCCCCCACCTGAGGGGTGGGGTTGGCAAAGGTGGGAACACCTCTCCTCCCAACTTGGTTTTCTCAACGATTCTCCTTCCCAAAATGGGGGGGTCAGAACAGGTGGGGGCCAGTTGCTGGGAGCAGCAAATGGCTGGGTCAGCTTACAAAGGCAGCAAGCCTTTGAAGCTTCCCCTTCGTGGACACTGCCCATCCTGGGGGAGGCGGCGTGGCACCTCTGCCCAGGATGTGCTTTGTTTCAGGACCCAAAGAGCGGGAGGCTCTCGACCCAGGGGTCCAGAAACATGTCTGGGGTGTCAGCTGGCAAGCAGTTAGTCAGCCAAGACAATAGGGTTAAGTCGTTTTTCAGGGGGCATCTCTAAGATGCCCCTTTGAGTGCATTTTTCATTAAATCCCACACTGGCATCAGTGTGGGTTTAATGTGCTGAGAAGTTTGATATCTGACAACATCCCTGTGTGCCAGGCCTACAGCCACTGCCTCGGAGATCGGTAAGCCACCCCTCTAGCAGGTTGCACTACGACTGGTGAGGGTACAGGTGCATGAGCCCTGTACCCCTACAGTGTCCAAGTCCATTCTTAGACACTAAGTGCAGTAAAGCCATAAAGAGTATATGGCCAGGGAGTTTGTCATTACCAACTCCACAGCACCATAATGGCTTTACTGAAATCTGGGAAATCACTTAATCTCCTCGTGCCTAACAGAATTAATGTCTCAGTCTGTAACGCAACTGGTGCTCATGTAAACCATGCCACTTTTTCACTGACCCCTTCTCAACTTTTTGTACCACAATACTCACTCCGAAGTCTGGTGAGAGACAGACTGGCCTATTTAGTTATCTTTTCGCATTGCAAAGTTGAAGCTTCTAAGAATACTAAAGACATGATATAAATATAGATCTAAATTTAAAACTAACAGTTCTGTTAGGAAATAAAAAATAAATAAAAAAAATCACCAAATGAGAAATGGATTGTAATTCTTGTTTTCCCACTACAAATATCATCCTTCTCTTTTCTGAAATATATTTTAAATTCCATTTTTCAATTTTACAAGTTAATTTAAATAGGGAAAATATGCCTATGAGACAGAAGTTGCTTTTTTTAGGTTTCATCTTTTCAAGAATTAGTTAGCCAAAAGTACATTTAACTTTAAACCTCATTGTTTAAAAACACCATTTGTCAGGCCATAAACGGTGAATTCCAGAACATTCACTATCCCATTAAGAAATAAAGGCCAACCAAGCAGCTCTTACCTGAAGGGAATAGAAAAGTAGCAATCAGCAGGAGGGAAACTTATCCAATGTTTGGAGTTTGCTCTCTCACATAGTAAGAGAAAGGACCATACGTTCAGTAGTGTCATTTGGGAGTAGTCAGGGGTCGCAACTGCAACTTCTAGCTTACTCCCTGCTACTCCTGGCACTTCCTTTGCGACGCCTGGCCTCAGAGTGGGCAAAACGTTTGCCTCCTCGGAGGCCAGGGGTCGCAAAGGAAGTGCCAGGAGTAGCAGGGAGCAAGCTAGAGGTCGCAACTGCGATCTCCAACTATCTCCAAATGACGTTACTGCGTATATTGTCTTTGTACAACATAGTTTTAACTGGAGTATTTTACTTACTAGTTAATGAAAGTTTAGCATAGTACCGACTAGACATTTAAGCTACAAAATGAGATCTGTAGTGTCACACTGCTTTCTGAATTTACGCACCTCCACCACCTGGAGTAAGTGGTCAATTGCCACTCATTATGTGGCGAAAGAGAGAACCAAGTGCTAAAAGCAAGAACCTAACCATTCAACTGAAGTACAACAGTATTGTTGGCCTGCTACCCCAATGAAACAATATTTGTCCATCTAGTGGTTGGATCCGGAATGGTCTCTAGTTTTTAGGCCGAGCCTCGAGTAGCGCGCAAGCGCTGCACTGGCGAGACTTTAAGTTAGGGGTTTCAGAAAGCTGACCACACGCTCGTGCGTCATGGCCGTTTCCGTGCGGTTACCCGCAAGCAAAAGGCCATGGTGCACGAGCGTGTGGTCACGCCTGCTGCTCGCAAGCGCACAAGCGCGCGCGACGTGCACAGCTGCCATCTGGCTTTCTACAGCGCGTGAATACCCTTCCCTACCCCCTCCTCCCTCTCCTCCCACTCCCTCCTCGTCAGCTTTTTCCTTTCACTTTCGCGCCGCGCAGCTGTGTCACTTTCACGGCCACGCGGCTATCAGCTTCATTTTTTTTTTTTTTAAATTAACTTTCAGCGCGAGGCGCGCGCTGGTTTTAGAAGTTTTACAGCACACATGGGTGTTCGTCTGCACTGAAGGTGTGTTTACTTGTTTAAAAGGGAAACTGGAAGAAACCAATTTTGTTACTTTCAGCTTTAAAGTCTTCGTTTTTATACCTTCATGTTTTTTTAACGGCTTTTTCCTCAATATCTGTGAAAAACTGATTATACTGAAAATTCCAGGTGGGTTGAGCAGCACGGGGAGTTTGATCTGGGGCAACGCTTTACTTCATTGTATTGCACGATGTCCCCCGACCGAATCACTTTAGTGACATAAAATGCATTAAAAGTCCTATTACATTATGTATTGTAGGCGCTACAACATGCATCAGGGACCTTCTGATACAGGAAAAAATACTGAAGAGATGCTAGTCTCATTCAGCCGCCTCCTTCACAACCTAGGGATGCGGCGCTCTCTGTTCAGCTGGCAGCATGTATGTTGGATACTGCAGGATTAAACACCACAGTCAAGACAACAGAGAAAAACAAGCATTGGCAAAACCAATAGGTCTCGCTTCTGAAACCTGTTGGATTTGGCACGTTTTTTGACCTTTCTATACAGCTGAACGGCTGTTGCGCAGCATAGCAGAAACGTATGTAAAAAAAAAGAGCTATGACGCAGCCACCTACAAAATGAGACGAGCATTTGTTTTTTTCATTTATTGAGTTGAGATGTATTAGCAAATACTCTATAATGAGCTACAAAACAAAAACAAATGGGGAGTAGGTTTGGATGGGAAGCAGGCAGGGGATGAGGTAACAGAGGGAGGGCAGGAAAAAGGAGGCGGGTGGGGAGCGAAGGACAAGCGAGAGACAACAATGGGGATGTACACAGACAACGGAGGGCATGGGATAAGGAAGCACATGAAAAACAGAGGTGGGCAGGCGGGAATGGGGAAAAGCACAGAGAATGTAAGGTGGGTGGTTAAGGATTGGGAAGCACTCAAGCAATGGAGGGTGGCTGGGGATGGGAAAGCACACGGACAAGGTAGGAGGGGTGGGAAAGCAAGAACAGCAGGAGAAGGTGGGCTGTCGTGGAGGAAGCAAGAACTGCAACTGAGGGAGGACAAGGTGAGAAACACAGGAAAGAAAGAGGAACACAGTGCTCGAGGAAGACAGCTGGGAAACACATGCACTCTTGTAGAGTGCTTAACCCAAAAGAAAAAAGAAGCACCTGAAAAGGGAGCAGTGGAAAGACAAATAATGGGTCCATGTTCCACAGAAGGCATAAAAACAAACAAGCATTGGCATAGCCAATAGGTCTCGCCTTTGGGACCTTATAAGTGTTTAGCCATGCAACACTTGATGTTGTTGCACCAAGGATATTGTGCTGGATAACTAAACACTTATAAGGTCCCAAATGAGAAATATTGGCTATGCCAATGCTAGTTTCATTTGGAGTAGGGGCGAACATTTGGTGCTATGTCCATCCTCATGTTTCCTTGTATGCCACAGAAACCATTTTGCGTGGTCAAGATCATAATATTCATTTTTCCTATTTGGCGACTATTATATTCTGGGCTCCCTCTTTTCCTCTATCAATTCCTTCCATCTCACTGCTGCAATGCACCTCATTTCTGGAGAGGCAGGAGGGTTTCATGTGAATCCAGAAAATTCTTCAAACCACACAACTACTCATACAGGTAAGTAATAATTTCAATTGTAGCCTGAATCTTCTCTGGATTCACATGCTGAGCATTGAGTTTGTGGTGGTATTCTCCTGCCTTGGGCAGCTGGTTTAAAGTGTGTGTATTTGCCAAACGGTGCTTTAATACTTTTTTACCACCGGCTCATCTCTGTTAGCTTGAGTGTCCACACAGTGTTTTGTGAAGGTATGCATGCGTGACAATGTGGCTGCCATGCAAATGTAATTTAATGAGACATTGGCGAAGATAGATAATGCTTGCTTTTTTTTATTTAACCAAATGTTGAAGCAGGTTTCGATCATCAAAAAGGAGAACACTTTCTGAATGTGCTTGAGGTACTTTCCCCGATGGTCACCCCTGCTGTTTTGTAACGTTTGGGTTGCTTGCGTCGAGTGTTTCAATCCAGCTTTTATGCATGGGTTTGAAAGGCGGACTCATTAGGTGAGCTAATACTGTGCAGATCTTGGAGGCGATATTCTTTTTTTCTCCCTCTAAAAAACATTTTATAACTGGTGTGTTGAAGAAGCTTCTTACTAAGGTGCTCCTTTAGTATGCAACTACGGCCGACAGATGCACTTATAGGGATGTGTAGGAAAGATGTTCACTCAAAAGGTGTGCTACATATGGCAATAGTGGAGTCTTACGTTATAATGTCGATTAGTCCTTCACCACTACACCAATGGACAAACCTGTCCCACTTTCCTGTATTTTCTCATTTTCATATTGCTGGTTTTCTAGCATCTCTCAAGGTGCCCTAAGTTCTACGTCTTAAGGATCTCCGTTAGAATGTCCCGGGAGGTGAGTAACCTTATCATATATCCCAAAAAGTAGGGAAGTAGGGTGCCTGTGGGGAAGATACAGATATACAGGGATGACTCCGTACTATACTTCCGGAAAGGTCATCCGTCGTCATATTCAGTGGGGGTCAAATTACAGCGGGGAAAGCCATCCTTAATGTAAGAATATGCCTCACACACAATAGTGTCATGCTTCATCATCAGCATCCTCTCCACACCCTGGTAAGATGGTACTACCAAGGCGGACTCAACCTCCGCGAAGACTTCGCGGTAGGAGGGAGTTCTTACATGAAGCTTACTGGACAGGGCGGGATCCAGACAGTATAAAAATACCTCAAAGTTCTTCAGTTATCACCTTTATTGGTGAGGACTTTGGGTATAGTTAAAAACACTTCGCTCGGCGGGTAAGGAGAGCATAATGGCTCAAACCAGTCTGCTAGTCGCCAACATGTTTCTGCCCTCAAAAGTCAGCTTATCTGGTCTGGGGCATTTGTCAGGGCTAAAGGATCCTTATCATGAGAGCTGCTAGGCTTAATCTATCATTCTTGGTAGTGCAGAATTTTTTTTGAAAACCAAAGATCCAGGATAGGCCTCAATCGCTTGTCTGATTTTTGCACCAGAAAGTAAACCAAGTAGACACTGGTTCATTTAGTTTCTTGATAATTTTTTTTAATTTTTTTATTTTGCCTGCTTTTTTAGGACATCTTCCACTTCATGTCGATGGCAAATTGATTCTTCCTAGTTGCAGGCTCTTACTTTCAGTTTGACTACTGGTATTTTTTGTACAAGTTCTATGCAATTGCCATGTTCTAGGACATTGAGAATCCACTGGTCAGAGGGGACTGCTAGTCATTCCTCGGAGAAGCCACCTATCCAGAACTCCTACTTGTGTGTAGGGGGAATCTTTTGGCATTTCACCCGACTGCGGCCTCAACTCTTTGGGTCACGCCACTTCCTAGGGCCAAGCCACAAAAGGACTGCTTTGGTGTTGTGGCGTACTGCCATTGCTGTGTTCAATGCACTAGTCTGTGGTGCAAGGTAGTGCAAGGAGTGCTGGGCTGTGATCATCCTCTTGCCGGGTTCCTGTGATAGGGATTGCTCTTTTCCTTAGTTACATCTTGAACTGCAAGCCACCCCCAATCGCTTTAGGGAATCGTCCCACTGCCATTCTGAAGAGATTTTCCTCTTGAATGACTTATTATTGCTCCTTTCACATCTTATTTAAACCCAGACTGTCGCAGCTAGGTAGGTCTCCTTAGGGTGGTGCCCAAGCACATCTGTCTGTTGACCCTGTCCATCTTATCTTGTGCTGATTTTAGGCAGGCATTTAATGTGATCTTCCCCTCCTGCATTACTGGTTTTGTCATCTTCCTGTACTGCTCCTGAAGATGTTCCATTACATCCTACACCTCCTGTTCAGCAGTGCCCAGTATTGGCTAGGAGCCACTGCTCTAGTCATTTTTCAGCCCACATTCTCCACCGTCTTGCTCTCCTTGCCCGGTGGTAGTCCTAAGGAAGTGGCTCGCTTTCTTGCCTTGGGCATGATGACAGTCTCAAACTGCACTGTATTTAATGTAAACAGGGTCCTGGAAGAGTGCTTGCATTTCTTCCCTACCCTAGTAGTTACTACTTTGTCAGAACCCGGCTATTTAATGGTTTCCCTCCCCTGAACCAAAATGTTTGTTAGCATGGGGAGGTACAGTTTCCCCCTGCGATAGGAACAGTTTCTAGGAGGAAACTGTATTTTGTTTGTTCCGCTTCCAAGTGCACTCTTGAAGTGTACGCTGCTCTCTAGATGAAGGTGTTACAGACAGCTATGCCATCGCGGGCGAGGACCTCGAGTGGGTATGTATTGATCCTTTACTCTGGCGAGTCAGTGTCTAGTTCCTGCCACCTCCCTTATAATGATTTGTGGGGTCGTATAAATAGCTCTGTTCCAACTGACCTTCCTCTGGAATTCGCTCTCGTAGAAGAGCTCTTCCACCTTCTCTTGAGGCTTGGGTGTTGTCAGAGTTTCTGCTCCACCTATTTTCTCTCCTGGCTCTTGCACTTTTCTGTCTTTTGTAGGGGAAGATTAACTTCATTCTTTTTCATCAGTGTGTCCACTTTGGCATTGAGTGAGCACTGCTGCTTCTCTATGTCCAGCACCTGTTGCTTGGCATCGAAGGTGCCTTGTTTTGGCAGCGATAGACTCCTTCTCCCTGGGCATCTTCTCCCTTCACACCTCTTGATCAACTTTTCAGAATCGAGGCTGGTTCTGAGTGAACTTGTGAAGGTACCTCTGTCTTCAAAAATGGAAGATGTACATTCTCTGACCCATGTGGTCTCTCAGTGTTGATCTGGTGATTTCCCCTTATTTTCCTGGTTTTTGCTTCAATGTTTTGTTGACAAATATTGTCTTCTCTTCAATGGCTCATGAGCTCCAAACCTTGCTGTCAGACCAAACAATGGGAAAAAAAAAATCTGAAGATGGCAACCATGTAACGGGGTTTCCATGGCATACGTCTGACATCACTGAGGATGGACATAGCAACAAATAGTTGTCAATGACGCCCACACACAAACAAGAACTACTACAAAGACAATTCCGGACCCACCCACTACATGGCAGAATAATGCACAGCAAGTGAACCAAAAAAAGATTCACGCTGCAAAACCTCAGACTGCCTCAAATCTTAAAAAGGCCTTACAGCAGACATCTACAATGGCAAAACATGCATCACATGCCTAACATCCTACAGTACACAATATTATACAGCAAAGATAATCCATAATGATCACTGTGCTCACAACAGCATTGTCTACCAACACCATATGCTGCAATGAGACTTCATGACAGAACGCCTAACAAACATCCAACATAGCCCAACCTGTAGATCACATGAAAATGATCTGTATCAGACATTCTCGTTGACAGAAAGGGATGGGAGAGACTACGGGTTAAATGGGGATGAAGGATGCAGTAGTTTTAAGGCACTGTACAGAACCGGTGCGTTATATACTTGTCCACACATACCACATCTGCTCAAAAACAGCATCTCCACCAAGACAAAATACTAATGCTTAACACACTTTGAATGTCACACAGGTCCCCTTCGCCAACTGCACTTTATTATTCATAAAAAGCTGTATACAAAGGAATTTTTAGATAGACCACGCCAGGGACCAGTTTGGAAAATTTTGCGCGGAACACTCTAAATCCCAACACGTTGATCCTACTCGCCGAAAAAGCACTTCAACACCTCATATGGGGAAGCAAGCGCTATATAAATGCAAACCTGTTCACCTCTTCCAACCCTTCGCTATACTTCTCAATCCAAATAACTAACACATCCACCACTCAAATTACTTTCATATTTCACTACACTAATTCACCACTAACACTGTATCGGTTCCAGAGTAGCGTGCTACTTGCCAAAAACAAACCACTTCAAACCCCCACCCCCCACAATCAGGGGGTAGCAAGCGCTATAGAATTGCAAACCTTTTTCCCTTCTCTATCCCTCCACTATCCTTCTCAATCCAAATAACTGACTAACATATCCACCACTCAAATTACTTTCATATTTTCACTATACCAATTCACCACTAATCCTTTACGGGTTCCGGAGTAGCGTGCTACTCGCTGAAAAAGCGATTCGACGACTCGTCAGGGGTAGTAAGCGCTATATAAATGCAATTACACTACAATACAATCTGTGACCGTCGTCCCACCCCACCTCCCCTTCATAGAGCATTAAAAAAATCCTTTAATAACATTCTCACTTATCAGTGGGCTAAACTAACCAATACCCCACCCAGCACAATTACAGGTAGGTGTGGCAGAATGAAAGGGCCAGTGAACCGAAGTAAATGCACTTACGACATATCCAGTCTCCAGGTATGAATGACCAGAAGCCTGCAAGAGAAAGAAAAAGCAACAAACATTGGTAAATGCATTAGGTTTCACCCATGTGATTAATAATAAGCTGTTCGTGCAGGCGAAACCTAAAAACAAAAGATATCAGACTTGATATCCAAGTTGACTACTGGTACTCTGTTCAGTACCCGAGCAACATAAAACCTGAAGAGAAATATTTATGCAAGACCATTTTTTTTGTATTCAATTAAAAAAAACAACCAGTAGATGGCAGTGTTGTCCAGTTCTTCCAATATGGGGAGAGAGACGCGAGATCTTCACACGGCTCATGCAGGTACTCTAATATAACTGCCCAAAAGTAAGTCATAAAATAGAGTTCGAGAACTTAAGCCCACATAAAATGTAGAGTGAGATCAAATGAATAATCCTCGGTGGCGTCACGATGAAAAGAGCAGGAATGTAACAGCTGTTTCAATGCGTGCAGCCAGGGAAAGTTTAAAAAAAAAAAAAAAAAAAAAGTTCTGCACAACAACGGATGGAGACAGTGATTTGACAACGGGAAGTGAAAACAGCCCCCCTTTTAATTTACATTAGATACAAGAGAAACCTAAAAAGGATGAAGAGGACAGTAACTAAATCGTTAAATATTCATGCTCAGCAAGAATTTCTCCCAAAACAAAACAGAATATAGCAAGTTTCCCACACTCAAGAGAAAGAGAAACTGCAAAACTTAATACTCACATCACTGCCAACTTCTAAGGACTCACTTCTTTTTGCAATTTTTCTTTCAGCCTTTCCAGTTTCACTCTCACTTCCCACCCATTTCACCTACAAAACCAAGATTAAGTTAAATTTGGGCTCAGAGGTCACTGGTCAACAAGAGATAAACATCACAAAGCCCAACTAAGTGTACTGGTTACTTATAAAGTTCAGCAATGCTGTATCTTCTTGCCACTGTTTGTAACATTCAAACTTTAAACAATATATTTTAGACTGGTCATCCCAGTGCAGTAACCAGCTAAGTGGACAATGATCTCAATAAATACTTTAAAGGGACCTGAAGAGCGGTTCAAGCTAGTAGCTTACTGAAAATGAAACTGCCCGGATCTGTTTTGAACACCTCTTTATCCATTACACTGCTAAGCAGTGCGTCCCAAAATGTAATAACCAATCCTGGGTGGTCATCACACCGAAAGAAAGAAACACTTCAACAATAGGATCAAAACAAAGACAACACATTTCCCACCACACTCCTCAGTCTTGCATGCTACCCATGTAGGCAAGCGTTTCAGTGCACTACATAAAGTTAGTGAGTGCTATATAAATGCTGTACTGTAATGCAATATTGTGGTGGTTAGGGTCTACTACAGACCGAATAACTGTTTTTAATTGTTTCCTGATTCGATATGGGGAAGTGGCGGTAGGTCGGCTGGAATTTCAGAGTCCACCAAGGAAGCTCTGTCACCTGACTTGAATTTTCAGGTTCAAGGGATATTTAACAGGAGCAGATCAGAAGATCTTAGGGTGCGTTTGGATGCATTCAGTTTAAACTCCGTTGCTAAGGAATTGTGAGAAGCCATAAGGATTGTCTTAATCACAATTCTTATCAATATAAACAATCCTTTTATGAATAGCGAGCCATTGAAGCAGATGGAAGGTTATGGAAATATGACCACTTTTTTTTGTCCCACGATCAGATTGGCTTGCATGTTTTGTATTAAGTTGGAGATGAGCCAGAACATTTTCTACTGTGCTCAGATATAAGCTACAGCCCTAACCCTGCCTGGATTAAAAACACGTCACTGGAATCTAGGATGGAATATTGCAAATTGAAAAGTGAAAGAACAGGTCAAAGTAGTTTGAGCTATACAAAGCAGTCCCTTGAAACTGCAGCTGCTTGGAGCTGCAATGTAAGCTGTTCATCTATTACAATGTTGAAGGTCTGGGCAGATGTAAATTGAGTAGAGCAGTCACCCAAGGGGAAAGGCCATTAAAAATTATTTCAGACTGGAGAATTGCTGTCTGTGAGAAGGACCTCTGCCTTTGCAGGACTGTGCTATGATAAGTTACTAGACAACCACCACGGCACTGAAGCGAGGGAACACACTAAGTGATTGATTAGATTTTCTGGCTGTGAGAGGGAGTCACAACGAGCACCGAATGTGTATCGTCTTCATATATGTAGAATTTAACTCTCCAGGAGCACTGCTAACTGTTGCATACAGATGTTAAATAGCAAAGGCGAGAGGATGCTCCCCTGCGACACCTCCAATTTCAAAGTGCACGGTGACAACAAAAAATAAGTGCACACAACCTGTGTTACCATCTTAAGGAAGGATATAGGCCAATTCAAGACCTTTCCTTGGGAACTATTGTTGATCTATGTTTAGATGCGGAGATTATGAATGCAGTCAAAGCTGCTATAAATAAACCAACTGTACATTTAACTCCATCCTTAGATCATCCAGGAAAAACATACAACTAATTCTGTACTACAGCCCAAGCAAAAGCCTGATTGGCTTTACCCAAGATACAATGAGCCTACATGAGATTTTGTAAATGGGAACAAACTGGTCTTTTGAGGCTTCTTGGAGACTGGATTGGGTTTCTTAAGCAAGCAGCGATTACAGGGCTTTCCATTCATGGGCACAATTATTATTGTTCTTGCCGCTTTCGGTAGGGCAAGGGTAGAGCACCAGCCACCAATTCAATTACTTCATATACTGAGACCTGGTCAGAAGTAAGCAGAATGGACTTGGGGGTCAATCGGCGTTAAAGAAATGGTTATTGTGCTTCGGTTGTTATCTAATATTCTCCACTTTTTCCCAAAATCAGAGCACCAAATCACAAAATCTAGGGGGTCTATGGCACTTGCAGACAACCATTATAGTCCAAATAGCTCTTTGGAGAAGTTCGCCGATTCAGCAACCTGAACATTATAATATGATTTTTTTGGCTTCTTTTAAAGCCAGAGTGCATTTAGATTGTTTATATTTCTGTAAACAGAACTCTGGGGCACCAAGCTCATTTAGCCATTTGAGTTTATATCTTCAATGACTGCCACTCTTGCAAGTACCATGGGTTACATGAATGGCCATCAGACAGCACAGTAACCAATAAAAAAAAAAAAAGGTTAGTGTAAGACTGAAGTTAAAACATTATTATAAGTTAAATTCAGGGCAGCCTCCAGAATGGCCCAAGGAGGTTTGTCAAATTCAGTTTTTGAAATATTATGCAACTAGTCTTCCTCTAATATTTTCCATTTCCTGGTGGCCTTGCCCGAGTCAAGGATAAACAGAAGTGATCTGAACGGGTTAGTGGGAAGGTTTTAGAAAACTCAATTAAGTTGCTGGTAGGTAGGATTACGTTACTCACCCTGTAAGCATCTGTTCTTGGCATGTAGTGCTGTAGATTCACATGCTTTGCATAAGTCCACCATCTAGTGTTGGGCTTGGATGATTACAAATTGTTTTTGTTCCAAGAAGTTTTTTGAGTCACGAGGTTGTGCGACGACTCCTCTTGGGAATACTGCGCATGGTCATCGATGCCATCTTCAGATTGTTTTGCCGTGGGTAGGTGAGAATGTAAAAAATGCTGTGTATGTAAGCATTGAGATGGTCATGCGTTAGTATGAGATTAAGTATATGAACTGCAACCTACACAAGAATTTTGGGAAGAGGGATGGCGCATGTGAATCTACAGCACTACACGCCAAGTACAGATGCTTACAGGGTAACCTAATCCATTCGAGACATGTGTGCTGTAGATACACATGCTTTGCATAGACTGTAAAGCAGTCAGTCTCCCTGGGTAGTGGTTAACTTGCGGGGGTTGCAGTTGTCTGAAAAAGAGTCTTAAGTACTGCCTGATCAACATTGGCTTGCAAATACACCCACACAATAATGTTTCGTGAAGGTGTGTGGATTAGACCATGTTGCTGCTTTGCAATTAACAGCAATAGGAATGTTTCCCAAAAAAGCCATAGTAGCTACAATTTTACTAGTGGAGTATGCTTTTGGTGTAACAGGTAAAAGTAGTTTAGCCTTTGCATAGCATGTCTGTATGCATTTAACTATCCATCTTGAAATGCCGGATTTAGAAATTGCTTTCCTAAACGGGGAGGTGCAACAAACAACTGTTTCGTTTTCCTAAATGATTTAGTCCTGTCAATGTAATACATTAATGCCCTTTATACATCTAAAGTGTGTAATGACCTTTCTGCAACTGTGTCAGGTTATGGGAAAAACACAGGTAAATCAATGGATTGATTAATATGAAAACTGGAAACTACGTTTGGTAGACATTTAGGGTTAGTTCCAAGCACTACCCTATCCTTGTGTAGTAGAAAGAAAGGCTATTCTAGGGTTAATGCCTGAATTTCACTGACTAAGAGAAGTAATAGCAATTAAAAATGCGAGTTTCCATGACAGAAACTGCAACTGACAAGAAAGTAATGGTTCAAAAGGAAGACCCATTAATCTTGTTAGGACATGCTGGGGCAGGTGGATGTCTAGGGGGAATTATTCTTTTAAGTCCCTCCATGAAAGCTTTTATAACAGGAATTTTAAACACAGATGTGTTGTCAATTTTGGAGATATGCAGCAATAGCTGCAGGATGTAATTTCATAGAAGTATGTTAATCCAGCTGTTTGTAAATGCAATAGTTATAAAATAAGAGTTTGTACCTTTGCTTGAAGAAAATTAACGTTTTGTTTGTGACAGAATATAACAAAACGTTTCCATTTTGCTGCATAACATTGCCTTGTAGTAGGTGTACGAGCTTCTTTAAGAATGTTCATATAGTCTTGAGGCAAATTCAAGTATCCAAACTCCAAGACTTCAGGAGCCAAATTGCAAGATTCATTTCTTTGGGATTGGGATGTCTTAATGTTCCATGGTTCTGCATGAGAAGGTCCAGGTTGATGTGAAGCTTCTCGTGTGGGACTAGAGATAGTTCCATGAGTGCTGAGAACCACGGTTGTCCAGCCCACGTGGGAGCTATGGGAGCCATTAGTATCATGGTGAGCGACGTTTGCTTGAGTTTCGTGACCACTAATGGTAGTGGGAGAGGTGAAAAAGCGTATGCAAATATCCCTGACCAGTTCATCCACAGAGCATTGCCCTTTGGACTGATGCTGGTGACGTCTGCTTGTGAAGTGTGGGCATTTCGTGTTTTCTTCTGTTGGAAATAAGTCTATCTCTGGGAATACCCGTTTGCGAAAGTATGGTTGAAGAACATTGGTGTAAATGTCGCATTTGTGGACTTGTTGTTTGTGATTGGCTCAGAAAGTCCGCAATCTGATTGCTTGTTCCTGGGACATGTTCTGCTAATAGATGAATGTTGTGGTGTATTGCTTACTTCCATATTTTCTAAGCTAAGTGAGTTAATTGGAGTGTGTGTGCCCCCCCCCTGTTTTTGTAAATAATACATGGTCATATTGTCTGTTCGAATAAGGACAACTTTGTGTTGTAGGTGAATTAGGAAGGCTTTGATCGCTAGATGAACAGCTTGCAGCTCTAGGTGATTGATATGGAGATTCTTGTGTCTGGAATCCCATAGTCCCTGAATAGTAAGGTTGTGGAGATGTGCTCCCCATCCTGTTAGAGATGCATCTGTTGAGAGTTATTTGTGGAACTGGGTCTTGAAACGTCCTCCCTTTGGATCGATTTTGTGGATTCCGTCATTGCATAGTGATACGTGGGGCTGTTTAACAAGACTAGATTGTAAAGTTGGCCCAGTGACTGAGTCCATTGCAGGGAGAGACATTGTTGTAGAGATCTCATGTCGAGTCTGGCATGTGGAACTATGTAAATACAAGATGCCATCATGCCCAGAGGTCTGAGAAATATTTTGGTGGAATGTGAGTTCCTGTTTGAAAATATTGAATTGACGTTAGTATATTGCGTATTCTGTCTGTGTTTGGGGATGCCAACGCTCTATTTGTGTTGTGTGGACCCTAGAAACGCTTTAGTACCTGGCTGTAGATGAGATTTTTGTAGGTTGCAGTGAACCCTAGTTGATGTAGCAAATCTAGGGTCTTTTGTTTGCAAAGTATGAATGTATTTGCTTTGATTAGCCAGTAGTCTAGATAAGGGAAGACATGAATGTTTGCCCAGGGCAGATGTGCTGCCACAACTGTTAAGCACTTTGTGAATACTCTTGGTGCTGTAGCGATTCCAAAAGGAAGAACTTTGAACTGATAAGGATTTCCCTGAAATAGAAATCGGAGGTATTTTCTGCGTGCAGGATGAATTGGTATATGAAAATATGCGTCTGTTAGATCTAAGGTTGCAATGAAGTCTCCTTTTTGTAATAAAGGGATGATCTCTTGAAGAGCGACCATATAGGAATGTTCTGATATTCTGTAATGATTTAGTGGTTTGAGATCTAGAATGGGCCTGAGAGATCCATCTTTTGAAATCAGTCTCGTCCCGTGAAATTGTGGTGAAACTGGTTCTATTGCTCTTTTTGTAACAGAGCCATTTCTTGTTGCTGAAGGATTTGGTGTTGCATGGATAGTTTGTACTTGCGAGGTGGAATATTTGGAGGATTTGCTATGAGTTGCTATGAATAACCATGTTGGATAATGTCCAAGACCCATTGGTCAGTTGTAATGGACTTCCATTTTTGGAGAAATTGTTGAAGACGACCCCCAACTGGTGTTTGGTGTTGTGGGGGAAAGGAGTCATTGTTTACTGTTGGTATTTGAGGAACATTTTTGTTCTCTCTGCCTCTTCCTTTAAAATTGTTACATCTGTAAGAACCTCTGTATAAAGTTTTAGTTGTTGAGGTTGGTCCGTGAGTTTTATATTGTGAACCAAAGATATCTGTGGAAGCTGTCCTTGCCCCTTGTTCAAAACTGGGCCTACGAAAGAGACCCCTATAGGTGTTTGTTTGTAGAGCTCCCATTGATTTTTCTACCTCTGTGTCCTTTTTTATTTTTTGAAGGACTGTGTCCACCTGGGGGCCAAAGAGATGTTCCTTGTCAAATGGGAAGTTCAATATGGTCTGTTGTAACTCAGGTTTGACACTGGACACCCTTAACCATGCATATCTTCTTATTAGGACACTAGTATTAATACTCCTAGCAGCAGTGTCAGCTGCATCTAACGCACACTTAATAAGAGTTGTTGATAAGTTTGCCTTCATTAACAATCTCTTGACCTTTTTTTCCTCTGCTCCTCTGGTAGATGCTGGAGAAGGCACTCCATTTCGTCCCAGTGGGCCCGGTCGTACCTTGCTAGTAATGCTTGGCAATTAGCTATACGCCAATGATTAGCTGCTTGTGGCACAACTCTTTTACCCGAGGCATCCATAAGTTTGGATTCCTTTTCTGGTGGTGATGATCTCCAGTTGTTTGGAGTTAGCCCTTTTCCTAGCATTGGATACTACTAAAGTCAGGAGTTAATTGACCTCTAATAAAAATGATGTCTGAAGGTGGTGGTTTGCATTTTTTTTTAATCAATGCGAGGAGTAACTATTCTTGCTTTGACTGATTGTTTGAACATTTCATCTGCATGAGGTGTCATACCTTTTAAAAGTGTTGAGTATTGTGCCGACTCTGTGTAGTAGATACAATTTCAAAGAGGACATCCTCCTCTATTGAGTCATCATATAAAGGTACCTAATGAAAAGTGGCTACTCTGGCTATGAGATCCTGTTAAGCAGATGCATCATCAGGTGGTGATGGACAGCTAGGGTATAAATCAGGATCAGTGTCAACATGAGGATCAATATTATAATCCTCCCAAGGATCCACCGGCTGTGTGTCATATGGGATGTCTTGATCCTCATCTATTGTTGACTGAGGAGACATTACCAGCCTCAGAAAATTGTGGTGAGTGAGGTGGTGGGGTGGGTGGTGGAGAGGTTTGTTGTGGTACAGGTGAAAGGAATGGAAATGTGCAATGGACTAGTTGCAGCATTATTTCTTTTCTTCTTTAAGGGTTGAACAAGAACGTCCAAAGCCTCAAAACTCAACTGCATCTTAGGAGTTTGTTTAGGTGACTGCACCATAATTTTCTTTGTTATAGGCTGAATTTGAAGTGTTTTTTGGTTTCGGATCGAGTTTTTTATGAAATTGCTCAAGGATTGGCTCCGGGTGAGATTTCGGACCGAAAACAAAGCATTTTGTTAGAGGAAGCTTGGTCTTTGATGGAGCAAGATTAGATTCCGAAAAAACAAGTCTTTTTTTTCCGTGCAGAGACCGAAGAGTGAGACGTTTTGATCTCGGATGGAAGGGATAGAGAGGCCCCTGCTGTAGGCTGAACTTTCGGAGCGGAGTCAGAGGGTGAAGGTTCTGAATCATGTTTTCGGTACACGCCATGGGTTGTGTGCAGTGGCGCCCGTGAGCAGTTCAGTGGAGGCTGAGGATTTGAATTGGATTGGCAGAGGTACTCACAGAATGTTGTTTTTGTGCTGGCTGATTGAGACTCGGAATCAGAGTCATGTATGGAAAGGGATTCTTCTTGTGCCGCTGAAGCCTCTTCCTCTTGTCGACTGAAGATGTCAGTGACATCATCCATTTGCTTGCGATACATCTCGTCATCTGGTCCTTCGATCTCAAAGAGCATTTTTAGACCGAAAAACTTACAGGCCTCACAGGTGTCCTCTCTCTATGTTCGGGTGAGAGACATGATTTGCAAACGGAATGTTGGTCTGTGTGAGGGTATTTGGAGTGGCACTTGAGACAGAAACGGAACGGAGTGCATTCCATTACAGGGCGCGAAATATGTACTCGCCCACTCTCTATTGAGTCGATTTCCTTCAGGGTGAGCCAATTGACTGGCCTGGCGAGTGATACCCTGCTGCTTTGCTAATCTGAGTTTAGTGCAGTGCCAGTACAAGGCTCTTGGGGGTAGCAGGGGGAAATGTTTGAGAACGTGACTAAAACTGTGTGAAAGCAAAAAGGTGTTGATTGGTTGATTGCAACACGGCTCTGAATACAGAGGCTTAGTTGCAATTAGCCAATCAGATGGCAGCTAATTTGTGCTCTCCTTCATGGATACAAGTGTACAGGCATGTTTACAGGCTTCTGATTGACAAGCCAGGGCGAGATATACAGCTTGAAAAGCGTGTAAACTGCCTTTGTCAGCCCCTGCCTGGGTGTTTTCTATCGCAGGAAAAGATTTATGGTGGCAGTGAACTGGCACTGGCTGGGCACAGTAGAAATGAGATGCTAGTGTGGTGTACAGCAGCCTGGTATGTAACATCTGAAATCTCAGGGAAGCCGGTGGCATTCTTGGTCTAGCGCCTCCTTCTAATGATTGACTTCTAGCCCACGCTGAAAGATTTCCAGCCTCACACCACCAAAACAACACGTGCAGCTACTGTAGGCCTCTGGGACGCTGTTCAGCTGCAGGTACGTGCCAACTGTTTCACAGAATATTAAGGAACATAAATGTGCTCCCGTCACCATTGGCATACCTGGGCTGCATGTGTGTGTGGGGGGGGGGGAGGGGGGGGGCGGTGCACCGCCAGCGGGAGGGTGTGAAGAGACAAGCAGACAGGACTGCCGATGAGCATGGTATATATTTTATCCACTAATTTGCAAGAGGCAGTTTTCAGCGTCGCCGCTTTTTAGTTCAGCGAATCTCCGTGGACGCGTTATGGGCATTTTCGCCGCAGTGCACGCACAATTTGTCTGCGGTGGGGCGTAGCTACTAAAAAAGCAGCAGGTGGGAAACTAGAACACTGAGGGGCCCCTTGAACCCTGACAATGTTGTGTTTTATGCCACTCTCAACAGCTGTCTAAGGATCCTTTTTCCTTGCTTGAACCAGGGTCACGGCATCCTTGCTAGGTACTGCTTGCATACATTTCTTAATGATGCAATGCCATGAAATACATGCCGGAAATTGCTATTGTTTAAAAAAAACAATAGTTACATATGTCAGATACATACAGTAGCTATGACCAAGCAACACTGCCTGTGTAATGTAATTTATTACAATAATTTTGAGGATGTCCGTTTTATTTTGTGAGACGTGGACCCGCAGTTTCCGTTTCTCTTTAATTTATTTGAAGATGCAAATTTGATTTCAAGATGAATGTTAAAGGGCAAATGGGGCATATGATGGAGACTTACTTGGCTTTCTGCTGAACTTTTCTTTAATCACGATTTCATCATGGGCGCTCCTTTCCCTGCTTTGCATCAGCATGCTGCATTCTTCTGTTTATTTTACATTATTTTTATAATTCGCCAGTTCCTTAACACTAGCTCTGGACTATACATCAAAATACCCAGGATACCGTCCCGGGTGAGTCGTCCGCTATACGTATGAACATAACTTGCCATAACGCTACATTTAAACTTAATAAATAACCAGGCCTGGACATGTCTTCATTTCAGCTCCATGTTCACAGAGCCATTGGCAACCGGACCTACAGTAAGATTATGTGGGAGTTGACCACCAAGAACATTTCTGAAAACAAATTGAGACTGAAAATTGCATTTGCCTAAATATTCTGGCTGAGAAACAGCTTTAAAAGACAGTTCTTAAGGGGAATTAATTCTATAATTTAACATCTGGGTCCACTAACTAGGAGCTACATTTATTCACAGCAATTATTTTACATGTGTTTATATGAAATGTTTATGCCCAATATAAAATACTCCAGGCACAGCGGGCTAATATCTTTGCCGCAAGAAACACTACACCATTCTGATAAAGTAAACTCAATTATAAAAAGGGGCATTAAAATTCCTATTTTAGGAGAAGAAACACTTGCAGATACTGTGATGCCAATGCAAGTCCACCAGAACTGGCACTATTATGTGTTAGGGTGAAGAATCATATGCCAGGATAGCTTCTATAGCTGGATGATGTTCATAATTTCTAGTGAAAAAAAATGGTGTGAGGGTGGTGTTCAGGCCTTCAGGGCTGCTGCTGCTGCTGCTAGTATGCTACTGTACTTCTAAATCCAAATAACAGACTAACATGTCCACCATGTCCAGTAGCATCCTATCCTACAGACTCCTTGGCATGGCATGCCCAGGGCATTGGTCTCAGTTCTTTGACTACGCACCAGGGTTTTGGTCACGCCATGGTGCTGAGATGCACTAGTCTCATTATGGACTTCAATAGCAACAGATAATGCCACTTCACTGACTATGCTGCAACATCTCCACTCTTATTACTCATTGGCTACTTGATTGGCCAAAGTATATGCTAACTCCTGCTCTGTTATTTACTTTGTTTGCTTAGTAATGCTATAGTATGTATGTATGTATGTATGTATGTATGTATGTATGTATGTATGTATGTATAAAACTAGTTTGTGGGTCGAGTGTATTGCTGTTAGATCGAGTAGATAATTCATTCACTAGGCCTGCTGGTTTAGTAATATTTTTAAGATTTTTTGAGCCCTGCATTAGCAGGTCATTCTCGAACTCGTTCGAAATGGAGAAGTGTTGCCCGGCCAGGCGTGGCCCATACGCCAAAGAGACTTATCGAAAACCCACTACTAAATCTAGTATGAGATGTATACTATACCGATCGAAACAATACTGTTGAGATATATATCCCGGACTGATGGGGGACCGAAGGAGACTCGAACCGCGAGATATTACATCCGAAACCGTCGGCAGAAAAAAAAACAATCTGAAAATGGGGGCGATCATGCGCAGTAATCCCAAGAGGAGGAGTCACACAGCCTTGTGACTCGAAGAAAACTTATTGGAACAAAAACAACTTGTAATTATCCAAGCCCAGCACTAGATGGCGAACTTATGCAAAGCATGTGTTTCTACAGCACACATGCCTCGAACATATAGTATCTAATAAAACTTTTGGCAAAGTCAACACGTATGCCATGCCTGTAGAACAAAAGTAGCCATAGGACATGCCTTTATTTCATGTATTTCAAATTGTGAAGGAGAATGTGTATGTGGCTGCTTCAGCTGCGACACAATGGTTTTTAATGGCACAATGTACAAATCTGCAATATGCCATGGGCCACAATTATAGGCTGGTCATTACGAGGTGATGAGCAAAATGTATAGTTATGTGAAATTATGCGCGATTATACAAAAACACAAATCATTTAGTGCTACAGTATAGTGCAAAAATTCACCCTCGTGTCAATTTTTGGTGCAAGTATGCATTTTGCAGAAAATGGCACATAATTATGACACGTGCTGTAATTGCATAATTTAAGGAATTTCATATAACGAGCATAACATGGAATTCCCATAGTTACACAAATTACACTGTGGAAATGTAAATTTTCCCGGGGCCTAGTCATAACTAGATTGGACAGAAAAATATTTGCTATTCCCGCTGGAGTTTCTAGCCATTTAAATGAGTGATAATTGCTACACCATGACCGTGGCAACCCTTCGAGTCAGTTAGAAAAATGTTATAGTTATTAGGAACTATGCAAAGTAGGAGTGGGGTAGAGTCGGCTGAGAACTAGGTTTCCATAAGGAAGACCACATCAGAATAATTTATTGAATACATTCGGTTCAGAATGTTATACTGAAGACCAGTCATACACAAAATACAATCTTCAGCTCTGCAACTTCAAGGAACAACTAAACTCAAGAAACAGCCTCCCAACACTCCGATCAAACGAGTAATTTCCACAAGATGCAAAATGATCCCTCAAACAATTAAATGAGCAATAGCCAACACCACCTATTAAACTAACAGGCAGGTAAGGAACATGCATATCAAGCAAGGAGCTCTTTCAAGTCCCAACAAGAGTAATCAAACCACCAGCCAATCCCAAAAGAGAGAGATACAAAGCAATAAACCAACCAGTAACTATTCAAAAGTGAATCCACTTAGGGTGTTACCTCAACACCAAACATAATCACTCAAACCCATTAATACTCCTGCAACATTAAATGTAATCCAAGAAAAAGTGAATTGCCACCAACAGTTTTGCAATTTTCTCATCTACTATATGTTCACACTGGTGTATATTTCTTCCATTTAGGACTCAGAATCTTGTTTCACTCAAAAAAAAAAAAAAAAAAAAAAAAGTGCCGACCGGAGGCATGATGAGGAGTAGGATGTCAAAGCTCACAATGCCCTGCTCCTAAGGTAGTATCCATATCTATAAATATGCACAGCTTTGCCACTTCAACTGACAGAAGAAATTGGATTTCCTATGAAGCATACACTGTCAAGAACAATACAGAATCAACTTACCAGCAGTGTCCTCTCCTGTAACATGGAAGTCTGTGTGCAGCAGGAGTAGGAACAGATTTCCAATGTGGTTTATCCTACTGTGATTATGCTAATCTAGATTTAGCAAAACAATATCAGGTGTCCTGAACTGCAGGTCTCCACTATACATATAGGTGGTTAAGATAGGTTTCAAAGATAGGATGCATCATGCAGTAATGGTCTATATAACAGACCTGAACTTGTGTTGGGGGCTTAAAGAACTTTTGTGTTCTACCTTAAATAGTAAATTTAGACTAACAGACCATGTTAAAAAGGACATCTCAGCCAGTGACTGAAGGTTTGGAAAAATTATAGTTTCTCTTCACTTACTGAGTCCTTCATTTTGTTGTTGCAGTTTCTTATGGACATCACCCTGATTCCAATTGCAGTGGTGGAAACAAAAACTGAAGATGGTATTGAGGAGAGCAGCACTGCAGGCTTTGGGTATATGTTCTGAGAAGTAATTTTCAACAAGCCCATGGCAGAGGCCCACTCTTAATTAAAACTATTTTGTGCTTAACCCTGAACAGCTGAATTAAGCAATTAATGTGAATTTATAATAAGATTAATGATGAAGATCTTACAAACCAACCAGCAGATCTACAACACACACAAAATCAAAGGACATACCAAGCTCTTACAAAGATTTCTTAAACCAACCAACAGCACTATAAACAAGGACATAAACCCAAGAGATACTTCAAGGACCAATTAGAACTACGAACCAAACTACCAATCATCCAAAAGAAATTTCCATCCAAGAGTTACTGCTTGGTCTAACCGAACTTAACCGATTGACTTAAGAGGAACTCGGAGACTAACATAACTACAAGATGCCCTTTAAAATGAGAATCACCCAAGGAAAGCATGAGCAGGCCCAAGCAAAAAAAATAAAATGAATAAAAAAAAAAAAAAGAAATCACACCCAGATCCACCTGTCAGTGACTTCTCTTCAATACGAGGAAGAGCAGCTCGACTTTCAAATTTAGATCCAGTCTATCATTCTTTGAACATCAATCTTATCTCAAGATAAGATCAAGCAACTCTAGTGTAAATGTGGTATTGTTCCATGAGCAAAATCAAACCAAGAGTTAGCAAAATGGCCAATCTAATCCATCTGAAAGGGTCCACCATGAAAAAGAAAAAAAAAAAAAAAGAGCCCACCATGAAAAGAGGTACCAATTATTCTCGCAATAGTAAGATCAAACTACAGGGCAGAATTCCTAATTTATCACCCATATCCAACAACCATGCAAGAGACAGAGGAAGCATCGCCCAAATCTATAAATCACCTCTGGCCAAAATTAGCTTCTGAACAGTGAATTCAGTCTAAAAGGGTCAAGCAAAGATAAACACATGAAGTAGGTCAAAATAAGCTAACGTGTAGCAATATCCGCCCAGAAGAAACTAGGTGCAATCAGGCACAATTTCAATACTAATGTTACCCCCTATACCTAAGCTACCTTTCAACTCAGATCAACCAACGTAATGCAGACTAACTTGACAAATCACACAACGTTCTAAGCAACCCTTAACTAAGAAACAAGGACGTCAAACAATTCATACAAGTTAATAATCTCCGCTAACATCAGGACAAATCATACTAATATCAAAAAGAAAAGATTACAACACATCAAATCTGAGTCAGACCCAAAGCATCTAGGTCCAAAAAGACAGCACTCAGAATCCTGACGCAGGCCCATTATCTATTAGGCCCATAACACCAAACTAGAACACCCCCTAGAAACCAGTCTCGCAGGAACCCAGAATCAGGTCTACATGAACTTCGCAAGGACTTCTCAAAGCCTGAGTGACTGTCACAAGTTCCCCCCTTCGTTTTTATCCAGTTTCCACCACCTCCTGCCCAAGTTTCTTGGCCTCATAATACAATCTCTGATTGCTTGTCTTTAGACACCCACTCTGCCTTGCACTTAGTAACACCACTCCCAATCCATAGGTCACTCTATTGTTTCTAAACGTGGTACAGATCATGTCTGCATGACTTCAGGCCATGTACTTGGGCTGATATCTTACCAGAATCTGTCACCAGCATGCTACTTCAGAAATCAAGTTTGCAATCCGTAGGCTTGGACCTCTTCCTTTAGAAGCCATGCACCACACATTGCAAGACCATGTAACAGACTCCCTTAAAAATAAAAAGATCTATCTTAATGCACACACCCTTCAGGATTCCTAGCCTCTCCCTACGCTTCAGTACTCCTGGCTTTTTACATATTTGGGTCCCTCAGCCTAGCCTCAGTGCCACTTCCACCTAGACTCAGTCTCCGGTACCTTTAAAACCCCTCTCCAAACCAACCTTTGGCTTCACACACCACACCTTTAGAACTCCAGAATAATGCAATCCTTAACTTCTATAGTAGTGTTAAACTTCAATCGCCTGTCCAACTCAAGACAAATGCTAGACTTTTTACAACATCCCACCTCCTTCCTCACCCTGGTTATTCAGTTATGCACACAGCGATTGCAACTGTAACCAGTATGTTCAATATGCACTCACAGTTCTGCAGTTTGAAAAGTGAATGCTTACACTTTATGTAGCGTGCTCAGTCTCCTAATCTTAGAAGCTACTAGTCTCAGAGGTACACGGTCAAATACTCTGTGGGCTTATTCACCTGTTCTCTGCAGTGTGCAACAGCTCTGTAATCACTTTACCCTTTACCTCTCTTTCTTACCTCTTTGCTACTCCTTTTACTCTGTTTCCTTCTCTCCTTTTCCCCACTGGCCTGGTTAAGATCTTGTTCCGGACAGCCCTCTTGGTGCTCAGGCTCAGAGTCGTTATCAGGGCGTTTTCTCTTCCCAGTGTGCTTCATGCGATGCTCCTTACGCTGCGGGGGCTTCAAAGATGCATCCTTCTGAAAAGGAAAAAGAAAAATGTGAAAACGAAAAAACTACTAGGGGTGGGAGGAATGCCTCGTCCCGCTCGTGGAATTGGCAGATTTGGCGTCTCCATGCTACTCTTGTAGCGTGGAGTTCCAGCCAAATTTCACCAATCGCCATGTGGCTGAACTGTTCCTAGAGAGGCTCAAGATATGAGTGTGTGAGATCTGGTGTCCCCTAGCACCATTTTCTAACGTGGCCAGTGGGCTGCAGGGGTGTGGAATTTAATCAAATATCTACTTGCCCATGGGACTGGTTGATACATAAATCTACTTGTCCTGTAAAAAATGTCACTTGTCCCTTTGCTGTCAAGTAGTGCGGCCACAAATTATGGCAGCAATCTCATTATGTAAAAGCTCTAATAGACTCTCTGATTATGCCAGGGTTCATATTATAGAAGGGTTTGAATACTAGCAATTCCTTTATTTTGCTACCTCTCCGCAGATCTACATCCTGGGGCTGGAGATAAAGTAAACAATAGTTTCAGGGTTGGAATGCCCTTTTGAGTCTGTGAAACCTAACTTGCATGTTTTAGGGGTTTTCACTAGCTCTTCTCTAATCTTTTCCCATACTGAGAAAGGTTGAAAATGCAATCCTGACAAGACCAGAAATAAAAAAAAATCCAGGATTGGGGGATAAAAAGTGGATGGGGGGTAAGTGAACTTTTAAATACTCAACAGATTTTCACATGAGCAAATCTACACATACATGTATGCTCATGCTAAAATGAAGTTCACAAATATTTTCTAGGAATAGTATTTCCTGACCTACTTCTGTAAGCTCTTGTGAGTTCATGAAAGCCGTAAGTCCGCACAAATGCAAAGAAATACCATGGGTGCACTTTTGTTATGTTCTTTAAGAATTGGACTCCTAATTGGGTCTGGCGTTAACCAAGACCTTTTTATATTTATTAAAATTCGCTCTCTCACCCTCTCTCTCTGACAGCTGGTTTCGCTTTGAGTGACGGCATTCTGCTCAAGCACAAGGAGCATATCGGCACACAAAGTAATTTTGCTTAGTACCAGGGACTACTGTGGTAATGTGTGCTTTTTGAGACCCAAAAAATATTTGGCCAGTGTTTGTTATAATGGTGAGAGCCTGGCAGCTCCCACAACAAAGTTTTACAAAAACCATGTCAGTAGTGCAGTCCAAGTTTACGCTTTTCCCTACAGCGCTCACCCTAACAATAAAGGCTTTGCATTAATGAACCATAAATACAAGTTCAAACAACATTAACAGACACAAATACTACCTTAATTGCAGATAGTGCCCATTCATGCTCCATAATGTGGTACTGTAAACTGGCAGACTAAGGGTTTGTGCTGCAGGGGGTAGGGCCTACTTGTCCCAAGGACAAAATAAACAATATGTCCTGGGAGTCCGGCTATAGGAATTTCACACCCATGGGGCTGCTTCGAGTAGATTTGCTGCCGCTCAAGTAGATTTTCTACTCAAGCGGCACCAAAATCAAATTGAATAGCCACACGCTTTTGTGCACTGTATGGTGCCGCTCTCATTTTTCAGCACTGCTCGCGCTGCCACTAAATTGCAACGTAACATGCACATTTCTGCCTGCTGGCGGAACTCCGCGTAATCTCAGTTTTAAACAACTCCTTGAGTTTCACCCACCCCTAAAACTTATCTTCGTGGTGATTCTGGTACTCTTAGCGGGCAGAACCAAGGAAAGAGCTTCTAACAACCACTATCAGTTTAAAACAATTAAAGCCATGCACCCGCCCAGCAGCACCAAGCTTAGCCTCACCACTAATATCTCAATCATGAACTGTCCCATTCAGTTGCTACATTTCTTCGACATGCACGGTTGCAACACAGCATGTCCTGCTTAAAGGAACGGGTGTGGCATCAATGGTGGGGAGAGCAACTGATGTGCCATGTACCGGAAGGAATTATAAGCCTGAACAGAAAGATTTGGGAACCAGCGGAATGCACTTGATGCATATACTAAGAAATGAGATTTCTAATCTCCCTTCTGACTTCTACAAGGCTTTAGGCGAAGATATTCTGCATGGAATAAATCAATCCATTCAAGGCCAGAATAAATATTAAAGTGAATGTGAAATTGAATTTTGGCTTGTCTAGTGTACAAGAATTTATATTGTGCATGCGGTGTACGTTGCAACATTAATGAGGGTAGATTTTAAATAGAAAATTCTACATTGCAAAGACGAGCAGATGAAAGGTACAAATCTAATTTGGAGCCAACAATAAGACTAAGGAAAAATTAGCATTCACAATGAAATCTGATATGACCACCCCATTTTATTCAGTGAGTGGGACTCTCCTCATATACTTACTACAGAAGTGTTCACTGAACTGGAGAGGCTAGTTGTAGAATTTTGATGTGCAAAGACTAAACTCCAAAAGGTGAAACACTAGATTGCAAACTGTTAAATCAAGTTTTTCTGTGTTTGTGCAGGAAGACTGCCTTTGTGTTGCTCAGGACTGTACAAGAGAAGTGGCATAAAACTAGAAAAACAACATCCAGTTACTCACTGACTCTGGGATCTTTAAGTAAGATCTCCATTACAAGTGCATAAAGATCTCTGTACTCCAAGACGTTGGCCACAGAAGGTAAAAGAGTTGGGGATGAAAAGAAATCCCTTCACTGAGATGGAGTTGCAAGGTTGACAAATTTAGAGACTACACAATGATATGGGAATAAATAGTCTGGGTAGGGCTAATGAGTAGTTAACATTGCATGATTCCTATAAAACTGTGCCAATAAGAGTCCATTAAAGTCTATGGAACCACCATACCCATGTGACAAAATGGCCTGAAAAATGCTCTAGCAACTGTATTAAGAAAACAATGGAACTAGAGGTGCAAATGCCAGACCAAAAGAAGTCTTTCATAATTCTTATGTACTGAAGTCAGATTTACCCTGGGATTTGCCAATACTGTTATGTCAAGTTTTGTGGCATGGGCTCGATTGATGGGGGAAGGTCAGGTGTCAACAGGTTGACAAGAACTGGGTGGGTCAGTCGGAGATTCATATAGGTGGTGATGCTCGTACATTGGCACTGCAAATCCTTTTAAACATGACAACATCGTTTCTGAGAAATGTTCTCCCCCATCCAGGAAGAGGGTGTCCCCATCCAAACAGGGAATAAATAATACACTAGCTGTCAGCCAGCATCACCTTTAGCCACAGCATGGCAAAGAGCCTGTTGCAGGGAAGAGTGAGGGCATATTTACCCAGGAGCATTGAGACGACTGCAGCACAATACACTAGTGTGGCTTCCTAAGACATATGCCATTTAGCTACCTGGAAGAAATGACGTGGCAACAAAAAATAAGGATTTTGGAGAGGTCATCTAGTGACGGTGGATTCAAACACTATTTGGGTATGTTGCACAACATATTCAAAGGTTTGCAAGCGGAGTGTTGGAGTTGACTTGGATCTTGTGAGACGTAGAATTCTGCAGGAGGATAATACAATGGATGGTGTGGGCAAAGCCATGATTACATCTGAATCCTGCACATCTTGGGCTCAGCAGTTAGATTAAAAAATATACATCGTGTATTTCTGAACTGCAGGTTCCCAATTGTGTACATCAAGTTACTTGGTGTAGCAAAGAGCGGATGGTCTGTTTGATTATTTTGCTTTTGAGAAGGTATGGTGCTCAGTAGTCTGCTAGAGTGGCATTTTAGTGTAGGTAGTGTGGGTGTAGTATTTTCTAGGAAAATTGTCAAGTACCTAGTGGTTATTTGTGGTTCATTTAGTTTGATGTTTGCAGCCTTGTGCAAGGTGTAAAGTTGTGGTATGACCAGCCTAGTCTAGAATTTCAATAGCCACAGCAAGGTTGGAGTGTATGTCTAGAACTCTAGCCCTTGGCATGAATGCAAAGTGCTCTGGCAGCAAGGAGGCATTAGTGTCATGTGTCCCAGTTAGGCCTAGTAGGACCCGTTGCTATTTTTACATGTACACAGTTTTTTCCTAAAGTTGCCTTCACTTTTCCACACCGACTTTTGACACGTTTGCATTTGTGACACTTGGGTTTGTTTCTTGGAAACACCATCCCTGCTAACATGTATAAACTATTGCGAGAACACTATCACATTGCCTTGGCATTGTGTACAAGGCCCTCACGTTGGTGGTGCAAATGTGCTAGTTATTTATGTCCATATGGCGACACAGCTATCTGTGGAATACAAACAATGGCAGTCCGATTACAATCTCAGCCCAAGGAAAGGATGTAGCTTTCTATATATAATCTTTTGTTTACGAGTATAAATCAGAGGAGACACTTCGGCTGACTTCGAGGGGTCCCTGAATGCTGAAGCTTTCGCACAGCAGCTGACTGACATCTCCATAAGGGTGTCCAGTTCGTGAGCAAGACGGGTCCCTACATTCTTACCCACCAGGTAACGGGTTGGATCATCCAGTAGGGGGTTTCTTGGCAAAACCCACATTTCCACCCTAGATACGTAGGTTAGGGTTTGCATAGTAGGAGTATGCTAGATTGTTCTATTGTTACATATGCTTGCATATATACATCGTCTCAGCAAGATGGTCTAACTTCATCCTGTTCACTGTCCCGACACCTATTATAACTTTCATCGGTTTCTGTTTATTGATCATTGCAGCACATCTTCTATACAAGAATCACTACACTTCTGTTTAATAAACATTGAAAACGTCCCTTTGGGTATTATTTGTAAATATCTCTGTGAGCAAATGAGAGCACGAGTGTCTGAACGAAAGGTTCTAGGTCTGTCACCACGGTTCCTGGGGGAATAGGGTTGTCATGTTAAGTGGTTGTCAGAACTGTTCGCTCCCTGTCTAGGTCAGGGGGGCTTGTGGTGGCACTGTGAGCTAGCTGGTCTAAGGGGCAACATATCCTGAGCGGGTGCATGGAATCAGTCTGGCACCATCTTAAGTTTGTCATCCACAAATGCGCAGTTTCCACAACATTAGCATCTAGAAAGGCTTCCCCGACTCCTGAAATGTTAGCTCAAACTTGGCAGTCTGCAGGTTAAAATAGAGATGATCAAATGAAAGGGTGGAAGAGGCAAGCATAGAACTTTGGAGAGCAGAGCATGGTACATGCAATAACATTTGGTTTCCCTTGTGAATTTTATTGCAGTGCAATTGCATTTATATAGCGCTTATCATCCCTGACGAGGCACTTAAATGCCTTATGGTAGGTGGCACACTACTCCGTAGCCTGAAATTAGTGTTTCATTCATTGATAATTATTCTTGTAGACGTGTTGGTTATGGCGCTAGACTTGTGTTCTAAGGAAACTGAAAACCTCCTTCATTTTCAAGTGTTGATGTAATAAAATAGGAGTTTGGTGTAATTTTTTAGTGAGCTAATGTAAGTAGAAAATGAGGGGTGAGAAATTAGGATGGATAAATTAAATAGTGTGAGATAGTAAGGAGAGGTTAGAACAGAATGAGACTTAATTTGTGGGAGCGGGATGAATATATAGGCTAGAAAGGTTTTGGCATTGCAGTAACCGTTAACCATGAGAATTTATGATTTTTAAGGAGGTGTACGGTTAGTTAACTGAAGTTTAGATGAGTTAACTGGCAATAATGTGAAAGGGAAGGGTAAACTTGAAAGCACTAAGGCTTGCAGAGGCTGAAGTAGAAGGGGAGTATCATTCAAATAGACAGACAGGACAGAATAATCCCTAGCTATAACGAAGGTGATGTAAGCTGTTACTTCTTAGGGGGGGGGTGTGTGTGGATGAGAGAGAGAGCGTGTGCAAGCTTTCTTTTTTACAAAGATATTGAATATTACTGAATTTATTGGCACTTGTATGTTTTTTTAAAATCGGTACTATGATATGTTGTATGTTTGGCTAGTGGGTTCTTTGTTTGCTGAAATTTTGAGGCGAGAACCATCCCTGGGGTTTGCATTGATCAATTAGATAAGTATTTGAGAAACATTTCTGGGTGTTGGGTTTCTAGAGGGTGGGTCTCCCTGAAATTAGAGATTGTTTAAATGATTATGCCAATTTAGCACTTACTTGATCATAGTGGGTCCTGGAGGGTATCTAAGCACAGAATGAGAAGCTGTGGATTCTTTGTTGGATGATATCGGGAATAAGCAAGTCTTAACCATCCTTCAGAACTCTAAGAGATAGTCAGTAATTCAGATCTTTGCAGGTAGGGAATGCCAACGTTCTGCTGTTTGTACGGATACAAGAGTGCCACCAATTTCAATACCAGCAGTGTCAAACTATGTGAGGTAAGGCGGCACATTTTATGCTAGTCTCACCTCATTATTTTGCCATTTTTACACTTTGGTACTAATGAGGTGATACCATTGCTCAGATAGTTTTAGTCTGACACCCAAATACAGCAATAAGAAATAGAAAGATGACCAGTTAGCCATTGCTTAGAGCATTCTACTGCACAACACCCGGTGCCACATTTTTACTAACTTTTGATCAGTTGAGCTAGAAGCTAATTTTTATGTTACAATCTGTAAATTAATCAGCGGATGATGGGTTATTTGGCAAATCTATAATAAGGAAAATGGCGCAGCCGCAAAATCGCATAATTCCAGTAGTACTGGCTATAGTCCATTAGCATAGTTAGGGTTTGTGGGGATGAGTGATGTTTGTACATTTTGAGGAAACGGAAGATATTTTTGGCAGGGGTTGGCAGGTCTTCTGGCCAGAAAGATATAGGCTCTTAGTTTTCACAATCACTGCATAGCAGTGTTTCAGTTTTTGAAGAATGGAGCTGGAGGCGATTGAGGGTCATTCACTGATCTACGTCTGAGAGGCAAGTGTTAAGTTTTGATATTCACATGTCATTAGGGTTTTCCAATTTGAAAATTATTTGTTTGTGGTCTACATAGTTGTAGCAGGCGAAATCAAAATTGTTGATAGGCTTTTTAGCAATGATTTCATGTAGATGTTAAAGATGAGGTGAGTCGACAGATTCTTGTGGAACTCCTGTTTTTACACACGAAGGAATTTAAGAAACAGGCAGTGGGTTAATCTGGAAGGATTTGTTGTTTAGGCAGATAAAATCCAGTTGACTGAGAAGCCCTCTATACCAACTTCTTGAATGAAAGTTGGGCCACGGCCTTCTTTACAAGTGAGGTATTGATGGATTTTTCTGTTGGTATCTGGGAGAGAGCAAATATTTTCAAAGAGCTTAGATGTTACTAATGTACTTGAGAGAATAGGACATCCAAGCCATTGTGGGTAATGACTGCAATTGCTGTGGGTACGGCATGCACTGATCAAGGAGAGTGTTGAAAGTTGAGGGGGAACAGGATTCTGAATAAGAACAAGACAGACTGGAAAAAGCCAAGAGTGTAGTTGTTTTGCTTTTCAGTGTTGTAGAATTAGGATGTATTGGTTGTTTGGAATTACAGGGCACATGTCGGCTTAAGATGGAGATGTAAAAAACAAGTTACTTACCTGTACACTGTGGTTCCCCAGTATTGCTATCTTTTATTGATTCACATGCTTGAATCTTCCCTCATCATGGTGGGAGTCCCACGGTAACAGTACAAATAGTAGTACTGAATACATTACATAGACCTCCATAGAAAGAAAATTAAATTGAGTACTCCATCAACCTCATTTTATAATATCCAAAGTTCAGCCAATCACAGCAGAGACCAGAGTAACCCTCTCCACAGAGCCACAACACCTCAGAATATATATATATATAATCACATATACACATATATATATATATATATATATATATATATATATATATACACACATATACACATATACACATATACACATATACACATATATATATATATATACACACACACATACAACAAAAACCCAACACGGTCCCGAATATACGAACCAAAGTCTCCACGGCACAGAGGGAATCCACAATCAGGTTCTTAAAGGTATTTTCTTTTCTTATCCACACCATTAGTATATATAAAAAAAAAAATACATTTTTTTTACTCCGAGGTAAAATGGGGACCCTAACACGCATATGAATCTATAAAAGATAGCAATACTGGAGGACTACGGTGTACAGGTAAGTTACGTGTTTTTTCTCCAGTATTGCGTCTTTTATAGATTCACATGCTTGAATCCGATTAAAGAGCAGTATATTGATAAAAAAAAAAAAAAAGTAACAATGGAACTCAAGACCCCTGTATGCCTTCCTCAGATACCTCTCCTACACAGACTTCTGAAGATCAGGTCCGATCGGGCCCAAGTTATCGTAGTGGCTCCAGATTAGGAACACGAGTATGGTATCCAGAGATCCTGGACATGAGCATCTGTCCTTAAATACAGCTGCCCCTCCTGGAAGATCTGTTGCAGCAATGCGACAGGGTCGTGTAGCCAGGCCTTTGCTATCTTAATGCTTGCATGCAGCGAAACTGACCACCTTTGCCCTTCCTCTGGAGGGTATTGATGTCATCTTGGCAGTCATGCATCTCTTGACAAAAACTTTACACAACTGCCTTTGGGACAAATATTTGGCTTGGTGTGGCACACGCCACATTGATCCTCACCCGCCAAAGCTATCTGATTATTTCTATTTGTTCTATCCCTTGCCTGGCAATGTTTTGCTTCGGGCATGGTTAAAGGATTCCTTTCGGCTCTTTTGTCCTTCGTACGGTTGCTAGACAAGCCCTCTTTTTTTTAAAATAACTCCGCATTTGTTTTCTCCTTCCCCCTTTGGTGTGCCACAGTGTGATCTTAACCTGGTCCTCACATATTTCCTATCCTTTGCAGCATCTCGCCCTCAAGACAATGTTACTCATTGCCATAACATTGGCACTGCGGGTGAGTGAGGTCCAAGCTCTTTGTGTCAACCCGCCATATGCCACCTTCACAGGCAAACTAGCTCTGCGAACTCTGGCATCATTTCCTCCAAAGGTAGGGACTCTATTCCACGTCTGTCAAACCATCACCTTACCTGCATTCTATGCTCTGCCTCACTCCTTTAAGTTGGAGTGGAGACTCCATCTCGTAGATCCCCAAAAAAGCCCTGGGATTTTACATTGATGATACCAGAGACCACTAAGTGGACAATCAGTTCTCGGTGTGGTTCTGGGAATGAAGGGCTGTGCAAAAAAGGCCATCTCTTGCTGGATCCTGCTCTGCATCAAGATCTTCTACACATTGGCCAAGAATCAGCCCCTGGAAGAGTTAAGGGCTCATTTCACCACGGCCAAGGCTGCTACAACGGTGTTGGCGCACAGAGTTTCCTCTTCTGGGCATTTGTCAGGCGGCTTCTTGGACATTCCTCCATACGTTCACAAAGCACTGTCTGGACAGCCAGGTTTGCTGATATTGACATTTCGCCCACTTGGTCCTGCAGAACTTTTTGGTTAAATCCAATTCACAGCCCCACCTCCGAATAGGTATTTCCTTGGTTTTTAATCCAAAAGGTGATGAATATGCAGTTGGACGTCTCTCAGAAGAACAAATTACTTTTGGTAACGCTGTCGCATATTCCTCACCAATCCTCCCATCTTCTCCATTCTGTGATTTGGACTCTATTAAAAAAGATCCCAAACTTGAGGAATCGGGGAGAGGATGTAGCCTTACGGCTAGAGCGGTCGACTTCGAAGCTGGGGAACCGGGTTCGAGTCTCGGCAACGATGCTCAACATCCTGTGTTTCTGGGCAAATCACTTAATCTCCCCGTGCCTAACAAAAATGAATGTGTCCTTGTGTAACGAAACTGTTGCTATGTAAAGCGCTCTGATACCCGATATTTTCGGGTCTAGTTCGCGCTATATAAAACTATTAAAAAAAAATAATAATAATATGAAGGCGAACAATCCCACCATGACAGTACCACAGAAAAATATATATAACCAGAAATCTCTTAATGCAAGTAGAAATACTCAAATAGATATACAAGAATAAAGGAAATAAGCAAATAAAGCAATCAGGATGGCTACAAGCCTCCTACCTTAGGCAAAGAGATGACAAAGAGCCGCTTGTCCCACGACTATCTGCCTTCCTCCAACCATCCAGGCAGTAATGCTTTGTGAACGTTTGCGACCTCGCCTGCATATGTCAGGGAGAGAAGCCCCTGCAAACAGGGCTGAAGAAGTTGCGACCTTTCTCGTCGAATGGGCATGCACCCTTGCGGGGAATGGATGTGCAGCCTTTTCATGGCAGAAGACAATAGTTAAAGTGACCCAGCGAGCAATACTGGCCCTAGTTCGGGTGAGTCCCTACCTGGGTGCAGAGTAAGAAACCAGCAGTTAAGACTTACAAAAGGATCTTGTTCTTTGTAGATAAAATTTCAAACTGCATTTGATGTCCAGAGAATAGAGAGATTTTTCCGCCACAAAGGAGGGATTTGGAAAAAATGTAGGCAGAATTATAGGCTCGTAGAGGTGATAAGACAATGGCACTTTTGGTACGAAAGAAGGATTCGTACGTAGAATAACCCTGTCTGCCAGAAATTGAAGAAATGGTTCCTTTATAGTGAAGGCCTGGTTTTTGCTGATACGTCTGGCTGACGTAATGGCCAAGAGAAAGGCCACCTTCCAAGAGAGAAATTTTAAGTCACATTTGTGTATAGGCTCAAATGGGGAATGCATTAGTTGCGACAGGACTGTATTGAATTGCCACAGCACTGGAGGAGATTTCACCGGTGGGTAGGCCCTGAAGAGGCCTTTCAGAAATTCCTTAAAAAGTCTGAGACCACAACGAAGATTGATCTAGACGTCGTCTGTATCTAGAAATCGCAGCAAGGTGGATCTTAATGGAAGAATGCGAGAGTCCCGCCTTGGCTAGGTGCAAGAGATGAAAGGATGAAAGTAGATGCAATGAATGAGCGATACGCCACACACAGAACCTTTTCCATTTTGCAGAGTAACACTTGAGCGTGGAAGGGGCTCGAGAATTTTGTAAAATTGCTTTGCAATCATTAGGTATGTTCAAATTCCCAAATTCAATGAAGTGAGGAGCCAAGCCGACAGGTGAAAAGAGAATTTGAGGATGAATCACTTGCCCCATGTCCATGTAAAGAAGATCCTCTGAGGGAAGAGAATCGGAAGTGCACTCTGATAGGCGAAATAGCTCTGTGAACCAAAATTGCCTTGCCCACCCAGAAGCGATGAGAATGATACTGCATGGCTCCCGCTTCATTTTATGGAGAATGAGACGGAATGAGAGGAAATTGGGGGGGGGGGAGTTGTAGGCAAATTTACCTGCCCAGGAGAGCAGAAAAGCGTCTCCCTGCTGAGGAGTTCTGCTTGCGTAAAAGGTGCACTTTTTGTTGAGGTACGTAGCGAACAGATCTAATGTTGGGGAACCCCAAGACCGAAAGACCATCTGCAACATCTGGTCGTTGAGCTCCCATTCGTGGCACTGTTTGGACACCCTGCTGAGAGAGTCGGCCCACTGATTGTGGACCCCTGGCACATGCTCCACTCGTAGTAAGATTTGATTGAGGAGAAGCCATTCCCAAATCTTCTGGGCTTGAAGAAAGAGCTTGAGATCTCGTGCCACCCTGTTTCTGGAGATAGAACATGGTGGTGGTGGTGTCCCTCCGGACTAGAACTGGAGATCCCTGAATCTGAGGCAAGAAAGCTTTCAGGCCCAAGAACACCGCTCTTAACTCTAGAAGGTTTATGTGACATTTCGATTCCTGTTTGGACCATTTTCCGTGCACCTGTAGATCCTGAAGGTGAGCTCCCCAACCTCCATGGACGCATCCGACGTCATCACAAACTCTAGAGTTGAGTGAATGAAAGAAAGAAAGACCCCGAGTAAGGTTTTCATACATCCTCCACCAAGACATCGCAGCTTTCATAGTCAATGAGATTTGGATCGTGTCATTGAATGACCCCTTGGATTGAACCCATTGAGTGTCCAGTTGCTCCTGCAGTGGACGCATACGAAGACAGCAATTGGGAATTAGTTGAATGCAGGAGGACATCCTCCCCAGCATAGATTTGAACTTTGACAGAAACGGACCTTTTTGATGATAGGAGGCGTGTCATCTCCTGGAGATGCGACACCCTTTCGGGAGTAGGAAAGGCCTTGCCGAGATCTGTATTGATGTGAGCTCCTATGAAAGTCAGAGTTGGAAGGAATGAGAGAAGACTTTTCTAGATTGAGGTGAAGACCCAGAGACTGGAAAAGATTCCGGCAAGTTTGAGTAGAGCTTCAGGCTGCCTGAAACGAAGGAGCTTTTATTAACCAATCGTCCAAGTAGGGGAATACCTGGTGACCTGCACTTGTTAGAAAGGCAGCTATCCGAGCCATGCATAAGACCCTGGTTGCCGACTTCAAACCGAAGGGAAGCACTCTGAACTGATAATGGCACCCCGCCACTTCGAACCCGAGACATCTTCGATGCTTGGGATGAATGGGGATGTGAAAATAAGCATCAAGAAGATGGAGAGATGACAGATAATCCTCTTTTTCCATAAGAAGAAGGATTTCCTGCAGAGACAACATCTTGAACGATAGGTTTTGGATGAATTTGTTCAGTAACCGGAGGTCCAAGACCTGCCTCCATTTCCCTGTCTTCTTTTTGAAGAAGAAATGGAAATAAACCCCCCAATTGCGCTGATGCAAGGGTAGCTTTTCTATGGCGCGTTTCAATGTGGTACCATCGGAGGAGGGGTAGTTGGAGGATACTGTACAAACTCTAGGGTGTGACCGTGACGGAAGACATCCAAAACCCATTTGTTCGACAAGATGAACATCCATTTTTGTAAGAAGTTTGAGCGGGTTGGTTCGAATTGTTGTGCGACTGAAGTGGCAGGGGCCTGGAGAAACTCATTGCCTTTTGTTCAAATCCTGCGATCTCCCGGCAGATTGCTGCCTTTTACGACCAGTGGGCGGTGAATAGGATTATGCAGTGCTGGACCTGAAAGGTTGATTGTACGTCTGATAGGTGCTTTGAGGGTAATGTTGAAACCACTGTTGGAACTGCTGTCTAGGTGTATACTGTCCTCGAACTCTGCCCCGAAAGGACTGGAACTGACATTGTTGTAGCGTTGTCAAGGATTTATCAGTGTCTGTGTCCTTCTTTATAGATTGAAGGGCTTCATCTATACGACTGCCAAATAAACATTCGCCATCCAAAGGCATATCTAGCACCATAGCCTGAACCTCAGGACAGAAGCTAGTCGCCTTCAGCCACCCCCGACGCCTCAGCATCGCTGCTCCGGCCATTTGACGAAAGGAAGTAGAAGAGATAGCCGTAGCAATCTCTATAAATTCAGAGAAAGCCCTTTCTCCTTCTGATAAGATATCCCTTGCTTCCTTTTTCTTATCTTCAGGAAGATGTTCTAGTAGTGAAGAGATGTCCGACCACATCTGTCGGTCGTACCTTACCAGAATGGCCATAGCTTTGGAGGCTCTTATAGAAGTAGCCACCAGAGCGGAAAACCTTTTTCCGATGTCCAGCCGGCGACCTTTATCCGGAGGTGCAGAACACCGAGATGCCGGGTTTTTAGCTCTTCTTTGTGCGGCCTGCATAATTACAGAATCCAGTCTAGGATGACCAATGAGGCATGTGGGTGAATTATCAGGGGCTTTATACTTTTTGTCCAGTTTCGGAATCACCACTGGGATAGAAGCTGGTGTCTGCATCAGTTTAAGACCTTCTTGCCATAAGTAATCCACTATGGGGATTGCCCTAATGGATCACTGAGTGCCTGGCTTAAAGTCATACAAGAAACACTGTTTAACTGGCATAGGTAGATCAAAGTGCTTCGAGGCACGTTCTAGTAGGTCATGAAAGCTCCCGATGTCAGCAGGGGGAGAGTCTGTTGGAGGAGGGATAGGAGATGACGGCGTGGGAACTATGTAATCATCCCATTCGTCCTGGGTGTTATCATCAGTGTGTATCTCTCCTTCCTCTACTTGGTGTTGGTCCACATTTTGGGTATCGTCAGGAATAACAATTGGAGGAGGCAAAACCTTTTCCCTTATGGGCTTGGGTGTTACTTGTCCTGCGGCTCTACAAGGGCATGTTGAGGAGGCGGAGGATGTTGCGGAGCATTCGCCTCAGGAAAGCGTCTGTAATAATCACTTAACATGACGCAAGTCTGTTATCAACGATACTGGGACGTTAATAGATGGTTCCCTAAAATGGCGAGGATCTTCTTCGTCATAAGGATAACGTTCTTGAAAAGATTCTGGCTGTTGTACAGTAGCCGTATCAATGAATACTCTCTTGCAAGGTAAGAGGAAGGGTTAATGTCCTCTAAGTACTCATCAGAGTCCTGACACTTAACTTTTAGTTGAGATGGACTATACGCAGGGCCATGCTATCATCTTCAGACTCCTGAAGTCAAGCAGACGTGCTGGAGGCTAAGGAGAGATTTTTGAAGGTCCCAAATGGATTTTTTTCTGCCGACGGTGTCGACGCGGATACCACCACCGTCGGCAACGAGGACAGCGTCGTCAATGGAGTGGTAGTAGATGGAGAAATTCTCGTTGGCGGAAGGCTCATTGACGATGACGCCGGTCTACCAACAGCGTTAGCTCTCGTCGACGAAGCAGTCGACGGATGAGAAGAAAGATCTCACAGGAGTCAGAGAAGCAGAGACTGGAGCAGAAGATGATTTTGAAGCCCCTTATACTTTTTTCTGTGGCGTTTCTCCTCAGATTTTTCCTGCTCCTGCGATTTAGATCTTTTAGAGTCCCCTTGGTGAGAAGAGGAGCTGCCTTCTTTTCTTTTTCTGGAGAAAGAATGGGGTTTTTCCTCAGTCTCAGAGACTGGCTCCAGAAGAAAAAGCTGTTTCTGAATCGGAGGAGCAGTCTTCCTTCCCTAACCTTGAGGGTCTTGGCCGAGAAGGTTTGGCAGTATTTGCATTCCCTGGGTTTATGGTCAGGGTAGAGGCAATAGAGACTCTGCTTGTGGGGATCTTCTGTCTAGATTTCCCACAAGTTTTACAGGTCCTGAACAACCCTTTTTTATCTGGCATTTTGAAAGTCACAGAAAGGAATACCTTGAGCTGGAAGCTGGAGGTCAAAAAGTTGAAAAAACCAACTGTCACTGAGCAGAGCTGAGAGAGACTCCCAATCACACGATGTGCAGTAAGAAATCTGAGGTATAGTGGCTCTGTGGAGAGGGTTACTCTGAGGTCTCTGCTGCGATTGGCTGAACGTTTTAAAATGAGGTTGATAGAGTACTCAATTGAATTTTCTTTCTATGGAGGTCTATGTAATGTGTTCAGTACTACTATTTCTACTGTTACAGTGGGACTCCCACCATGACTACTGGGAAGATTCAAGCATGTGAATCTATAACAGATACAATACTGGAGAATCTAGGATCTTGTGACGTACATCAGTTGAGCGCCACGGAGATGTGCATACACCATATCCTTATCTGCTTGGCTCAGTGCAGCATGGAAGCAGTTGGGTTATTATGGGGTATCTCCCCAGATTAACAGAATTGGGAATGGCACATAACCGAGTGCATCATTAGGTTCACCTCAAAATGGCCAGAGCTTTGTGGAAAACGACAGCTTGAGAAACAATCAGAAAGGTGGTAAAGGGAAACTTTTTCAATAGTAGTAGTGACGAACAAGTTACTTCCCTTCGGTTACCTATTATCTGGTAGAGGCACAGTCTAACCGCAGATTCCTTAACGTTTGAATTCTCACCAGGTGCCAGACTGGATCCGGACGTTTTTCAGCAGTCCCTCTGTGCACCGGCGGAACAGCGTCTTACTACTCCGTGAGGACGTTGACTCCGGTTGTGGAGCCAGTGGAAAACCAAATCCCACAAAAGCTCAGAGAACCAGCTGGTCTAAATTCACCACAGACCAAACATATGTAGGAATGAAATGAAAAAGAGCAAGTCTCTCTATAAAAACCGTGGCAATGACCACAGAGAATGTAAATAAGAAACTACCCCACAGGAACAGAAAAAACCAAAGCCTCAAGGGAAACAGAATAATACCCTGTCAGAAAACATCTGACAGACAGACAATAGTATTTAACCCCCACAGGGTAAATGAGCCCTTGGACTAGAAGGGTCAAAGGCAAAGCGAATGTCATGTAACCTGCATCCTCTACCTCAGTAAAGAAATATATGAAGGAAATCTGTCCTGTTAACACTGGAATTGAAAGGTTTCCAAAACCTATTCCCCTTAATACCAAGAAGAATAAACCCAATCCTTTTAAGGTCGGGAAGATCAATCCAAATATCTAGACAGATGAGTCATAGTCCATCCCTAAAATAAAGAACATCTTTTTTTTTTTTATAAACAAAAAGACCACCCCAAGGCTCAAAATGCCTAGATGGCAATTAAACCGATATGAATCTGCTATAAATATTGATAAATTATACCCAGATCTATATATCCACGTTCCATCCACGCATATAGATCTGAACCCAAAACGTACAGTGAACAGAGAAGCAACGGCATCTCACAAAATCTTTTTTTTATATATGGAATGTAATATCCATTTTATCACATAGCAGAATAATCTCAACATTTGTAAACACATTTGCAACACACCTATGTAAAGTCTGTATACACATACATGGATAAACAACTTTAAAACTGGTCCTAAAGTACCATAAAATATATCAAGAGTGATATCGCACCCTCAAAGAAACACTTTGGGCATCTTAGCATTAGGATAATGATGCCTGTCAAAAGTATCTTAACAGGCTGGTATTACCTAAAGAAAACACGTGAAAATGAGCCCCTGCCAGCAGCAAGCACTTTACGACCACACTTGGCCTAGAAGGACAAGAATAAAACAAACCAAGCCCCTGGAAAATACCCAAAAAGGGAACCCAGTTGTAGTAACCGTCCATGAGGCATATGAGCCAAAATCCAACCTGACCGTAAGGCAGACGAGAACTCCAATACACATAATTAGTTCTATAAGCACACACGAAGCACCAGATCATACGTTCACACTATGATCCTTTAAAAGGCTGTAGGGTACAGAAAATAACAAATGCATAAAAAAAGAAAGAAAATGTCCCCAAGGGGACAGAAAACCTCCAACTTCAACAGGAAATGTATGAGTATCAATAGTGCCAAAGAGTACATAAATACCCAGTATGTCCTTCAAGCAAAAGAGAATCAAAATGTGAACCTTCTCTTCTGATAAAACAGAAATCTTTTCAACCAAGTAAGACATGGTCGTAAAAAGCCCCAAGGTAAATATCCAGACACTGCATCTCAGAAAACCTCAGAAGCAGAATTCACAAGACAACCATGTTCCAAAATTGAACATAAGAATAAGTATTACCACCAAAAATGGAAGAAACCAAGACTAAGTATTCAGAAGAATAACGCAATGTCTCCAGCAAACAAGCATTTGCAATGCAATAGGTCTCGCATTTACGAGAGTTTAAGCTATTGTCAGTTACAATGGCAATAGCTCAAACTCTTGTAACCGAGACCTCTTTCACTTCAAAGAAGCTGCCTCATTGTCCAGGGCTGCTTGAAAGTGAAAACGCGCATGGCGAGGAAAGCACGTTGTGCCTGCAGTAGGAGAAACACATTAAAAAGAAAGAGTGCTTACAGACTAAATAAGACATACCATGTCGCAACAGAAGTAAAAGGGCCAGTCGCCACGGGAGGTTACAAGTGCAGACAAGGCGGTACCAAGGAGGGACTAACAAGCCTAACAACAACTCGCAAGACAGGATTTACAAAGGACAATGACACAAGCCAATGACAAATCTGGGCAGAGAGTGGGTAGGGCTTCAAAGACATACTTCACTACTGCATGCCTCGCAGCAGCGCATGCACTGCCCAGGCTCGACCTAAGAAGGAGCACATTACCATGGAACAAATTGCTATGAGCAGGTAAGGAACCATCACATTATAAAGTTGACCCGACTCCCTCGCCAGGAAGCAGAGCACAAAATTCATCCAACGCAAATGCTATCAGTACAGCACTTGAATTCAATAAAAAAAAAAGAGCACTCCGCTAAAGTAGCGAAAAGGACTGCGTTGGACAAACCAGAGTATACATGCTGTATAACAGGTTTCATAAATCGACAAAAGTATGTCTCTATATGAAATACTGCAAGTCAAAATCAATGCTTACCAGCATCACAAACTGCTTCGAAGAAACATGTTAAAAGATAAACTTCCTAACCGGAAGACAACACCTGCAAATGACCTCTTGAGCATGAAGCCCATTTTCAGAGGAAAAAGGGAAAAACCATACCTCAGGTACCATTGTATCACAGACTCTTAAAAACAATAACATCTACTCCTCGCAGAAACACCAATCTGGTGTAACCAAAAGGCGGACAATGTCAATGTCCTAACAAGGCTAGCCCTTGGATAAAAATTAAAATCCTATATCACCTATACACCCCAAGTATAGGGACAAAACTAAAGAACATATACACAGCGAAAGAATAATCAAGACTATCACTTCTCTTATCACGGAAGCGTCTCAATGCTGAATCGCCTGAGCCCCAAAAAGATGGGCGCCCCTCAAAAGGGCATATCGACTAAAGTCTGCACAGCCTCTGAAAAGCCTGAAGATCCTAACCATGCATGATGCCGGAGCGCCACCAAGGATGCCAAGGCCAGGCCTACTGAATCAGTAGTATCAAAGCCGCATCTGATTATTAGCTTAACTGCCTGTTGGCCATCTCTAATCAAGTTTTCAACATCAGGACAGAGGCTATCCGGAACCAGTGGCAACTTAATCTTCAAGGTAGCCCACAGAGCGTGGGAAAAACACCCAGGAACACAAGACATGTTGGTAGACTTTAAAGCAGAACTAGCAGAAGCAAAGATGTGTTTGCCACATGCATCTCGACTCCTAGAGTCCCTACTCAATGGAGACTTAGGTTAAGAATCCCTATCTTGAGAGGCTGTAGCCGCCTTAACTACCAGGCTACAAGAGGTAGGATGTCTGATGAGACAAACTGGATCTCCTGGAGCAGGCAGATGTCTGCAAGATATAGCGCAGTTCACCGTGACCCCAGAATCAGGCTTAGCTCAAGTTCCTAACAATATGTCAATCAGGGCCTCACTGAATGGAAGGACAGGCTCGTCCCCAGTCTGTCCTTGGTAAAGGACGTCAATCAGAGGGTTGGAGGACTTCTCCACCGTAGGCAGTGACAACTCCAAAACTGCTGCAACTCTCCTCAACTTATATGCAAAGGAGCAACTTGCCTCCATAGCAAGACTAGGAGAGGAAAGAAGCCCAGAGGCTGGAGAGGACTCAAGCCCACTAGCCTCACTAAGAGCACATATACTCTTCTCCACCCGAGATGTAATAACCTCAGAAATTAGCTGAAAGGGCCCAGGTCCCCTTGAATCACCAGTTACAAGGTGACCCTCCAAAGTCTCACCCTGAGAAGGAAGTGAAAATACCACATTCCCCCCAATTTGCTCTACCGACGCTGATCGCCGTCGAGAAGGCGACGCGTCGACAGGAGAATAGACTTCGATCGTCACCACCGACGTCAATGTCAGAGTCGGGTGATCGATAACCGACAAAGATGGAGTCCCCGTAGGGCTGTGCACCGGCACCGTAGCTGTGTCGGCAAACGCCCACCGGCGCCGACCCAAAGACTCAAATAGCCCAACCGGCATAGAGGACAAACCCACCGGCATGGCTCCACTCACCTCCTTGGGGCCTGTGAGCGCCCCATGGAAGGTGGGGGCCCAAAAATGAGATGTAGAGCGTTATAATACTCTCATCTGGGCCACTGACGCCCGGGCTCCCGGAAAGTCGGGGAGACGTAAGGCGTAGTCGCAAACTGCCTCCTCAACTGGCGAGCGGGAGGCGCCATGGGAGACAGTCTCCGTGAGGCAAAACCAGGGGGTGCTGCGACTTCAAACTCCTGCGCTTACCTGTGGACTTTTCTAAGGCGTGACGTACTGGAGAACAGCTCCTGAAACGGCCTTGCGAACTGACCTCTGCATGACAATAAGACGGAGGCCACAAAGTCTCCGAGGACAGCAACAGACATGCCACTAGCAACTTCATACGGCGTTCCTTGAGTTCCTTCAGCTTCAGTCTCTGACAGGAGCCACAATCATCGGAGTTGTGGTGTTCTCCCAAAACCACACACAAATGGAATGCAGGTCTGTAAGCGACATTTGTTGAGTACAGAACCCAAAACCGATGACAGAGAAAAGCACACTATTCCCACCGACAAAGAACTGTCAAAGTAGGCCAGAAAAACGGCCTGAGGATCGACTTCTCAGGATCCGGGTTTGCAGCACGGAAGAGAAGAAACGGACGTCAGCGCGCCGGAGGGTACTTATATGACTCTACTGACGTCACAACCAGAGTCGACGTCATCACAGTCTTGTAAGGTGCCGTCGTCCCCCTGTTGCACAGAGAGACTGCTGACAAATTTTCGGATCCAGCCTGGCGCCTGGGGAGAATTCAAAAGTTAAGGAATCTGGGGCTAGATGTCTCTATCAGATAGTGACTGCAGAGACAGTATCTGTACTTGCTGGAGTTTGCATGGGTGGGGTGAGCGGCAGATGGCCCCTCTCCACACTCAAGGACAATAAATAGCAAATACAGTTTGGCAATATGCATATATAAACACACACTAAGCTTTACTATTTCCACTCCTATAATCATCATCTTCTTTATAAAAAGATACTCAAAATGAACACTCCATTCACACTCAGGGCCTATATCGGTAGCTATGCCTTTCAAGGCAACAGCATCAAAACTGCATTTTATAGTCAGTAAGGATTTAACAAAGTAAAACATGCTTTACTAAACCCCTACATTAACTAACCAAATAATGTTTTTCTCTATTAGAGCAGACAGTGAACTACAGTATATTACTTAATGTTGTCAGTAAGGAAAATGTTACTTACCAGTATGCATCTGTTCTTGGCATGTAGAGCTGTAGATTTGTAGACTTGTGCATAGATCGTCATCTGGTGTTGGGCTCGAATGTTTGCACTTTGTTTTGGAAGAAGTCTTTGTAGTCACGAGGTAGGTGACTCCTCCTTAGGACGATAGTGCGCATGGGCATCGACTCCATCTCCAGATTGTTTTGCCATGAAGGGTTATGATGGAGTTAGTAAGCAATAGAAAGATGTCCATGTGTAATGTATCTAAGTAAGATAGTACTGGCACAGAGAGGTATCCGGGGAGGCGGGTGGGCGTATACGAATCTACAGCTCTACATGCCAAGAACAGATTCATACTGGTAAGTAGCATTTTCCGTTCGAGGCATAGGAGCTGTAGATCGTATACTTGTGCATAGACTATACAGCAGTTACCTCTTTAGCGGTGGCTACCTGTATCTGTTGCAGTGGTTTGAAAAAGTGTTCTTAATACAGCGTGGCCCACATTAGCTTGTTGTTTTGCTTGCACATCTACATAAGTGTTTTGTGAAAGTGTGCGGGGTAGACCAAGTTGCTGCTTTGCAGATGTCATCTAGGGGAATGTTCCCTAAGAATGCCATAGAAGCCCCTAGTTTGCGTGTGGAATGAGCTCTAGGGGAATGGTTAATGTGCGTTTGGCTTTAAGATAGCATATTTGGATGCATTTAATAATCCACCTTGCAATCCTGCTTTTGAAATGGGATTGCCCTTATGAGGTGGGGAAAAAGCCACAATGAGTTGTTTAGTTTTTCTAAAGGATTTTGTCCTTTCAATGTAGTAAAGTATTGCTCTTTTAACGTCTAGCGTGTGAAGAGCCCGTTCTGCCACTGAGTCTGGTTGAGGGAAAAAAACTGAGTTCAACAGACTGGTAAAGATGGAAGGCAGAAACGACTTTAGGTAAAAATTTTGGGTTAGGCCTAAGAACCACTTTATGATGGATTTGTAAAAATGGTTCTTGTATGGTTAATGCCTGGAGTTCACTAACTCTTCTAAGAGATGTGATAGCGACTAGGAAGGCTACTTTCCAAGTGAGGAACTGTAGTTCGCATTTGTGCAGAGGTTCAAATGGGGGACCCATGAGTCTGGTAAGAACAATATTTAAATTCCATACTGGAGAGGGTGGAGCTCTGGGTGGAATTATTATTTTAAGTCCTTCCATAAATGCTTTGATAGCGGGTACTCTAAACAGACAAGTGTTGTCTGTTTTGGAGATAAGCTGCTATTGCAGCGAGATGTAGTCTTATGGGTGTATATGCTAGGTTACATTGTTGTAGGTGTAAGAGATAGCATAGAATGTTTTGAATAGAAGCATCTAGTGGATTGAGTTTATTTGTACATTAAATTACAAATCATTTCCACTTTGCGGCGTAACATGCTCTGGTGGTAGGACGTCTAGCCTCTTTAATGATGCTCATGCAGTCTGGCGGGAGATCGAGGTAGCCAAACTCTAAGACTTCAGGTGCCAGATCGCAAGGTTGAGTTGATTGGGATCTGGATGTCTTATCTCTCCATGGTTCTGAGTGAGAAACTTGGGTGAGAGGCGTAGCTTTTGATGAGGAACTACTGATAGTTCCAAGAGGGTTGTGAACCATGGTTGTCAGGCCCATGTTGGAGCAACCAGGATCATTGTGAGGGAATGCTGTTTGAGCTTCCGAACCACTAACGGAATTAGTGGGAGAGGCGGAAAAGCGTAAGCAAATTTGCCTGACCAGTTCATCCATAGTGCATTGCCTTTGGACAATGGGTGTGGATACCTGGACGCGAAGCTTGAGCATGTTGCGTTTTGATGTGTGGCGAACAGATCTATTTCTGGGTGGCCCCACATGTGAAAGAATGGAAGAAGAACTTGAGGATGAAGTTCCAATTCGTGGATCTGCTGTGTTTGACGACTGAGCAGATCTGCAATCTGATTGTGTACCCCTGGGAGGTGTTTTGCAAGGAGATATATGTTTTGCGGAATGGCCCATCTCCATATGCTTTGAGCTAGGTGTGAAAGCTGTAGAGAGGGTGTCCCCCCCCTGTTTCTGTATGTAGTACATTGCTGTGATGTCTGTACGGACCAGGACAGCTTTGCCTACCAGATGTAGTTGAAAGGATTTTAATGCCAGAATAATTGCCAGTAATTCCAGGTAATTTATGTGGTGTTGTTTTTGCCGAGGGGTCCATATGCCCTGAATGCTATGGTTTTGAAGATGAGCTCCCCAGCCGGTGAGCGATGCTTCTGCTGTTAGCACTATCTGTGGAACCGGGTCGATCAACTGCATGAACACTCGAGCTGGTAATGAGTGTTGAGGCTGAAATTTGGATATTAGAGCTTGCATAGTGCTTATCCTGAGAGAGTTAGGGTATGCTAAAGCTTTTGAAGTGTTTATCGTAGCTCCTAGGTATTGTGTGTTGGACGGTTGGAGGTGGGATTTGGGGAGGTTCACCGAGAAGCCCAAGTCGTGAAGCAGCTGGATTGTTTTGTGTGCGTGTTGCACACAGCTGCTGTCGTCCAGATAAGTGTTAAGAACAAAACAATTATGAACATTCTGCGCCATCTTGTCTGATGAAAGTTCCTACGTGCACATAAACTACAGTCATTCTGATTTACCACAGCCTTTTTGTACTCTGTTGGTCACCTTCATTTCACCCTGTCCTCTAGCAGCCTTCTGACTCTCTGACCAAACCGGATGTGTGCTGGGGGCTATAAACTATTTCCACGACAAACATCAACATCACCTGCTGCCTCAAACTCGTCTTTCCTCTCATCCCTGCACAAACGGGTTACAAATACCAAACAGACTCTTGCAAACATGGTTTATTGCACTACACACAGCAAGGCTTGTTTTTTGCCAACAATGGGACCTGTTCTTATCAACAGAATGGACTCTTAGATCTGGCCAGTCTCACTCGTTTTTAGACCCTGAAGCAAGGTCCAGCTGCAATTAAATTGTCTGTTTTTGACCTGGGTGGGAGGAGAGTTAATGTTGGGCTTGTGTAACCATGTTGATAAAACAATGTCAGGCTTGTGTGACAACCTGCCCGGGGTGGAGACTCCAAGCTTGTAACCATGATAAAAGAAACAAATACATTGTGTAAAACTGTATAAAAGGAAGAGTCAGAAGCATTGCCAGTAGAACACCTCCCTGAAGACATCCTGGTGTCAGCAGTTGACGTGGTCTCCTCTAAGAGTAATAAACCTTTTTCTTGCCTTCCAGCTTCCAGCGCCTGCCTCGTTATTTTAGATAGTGAATCCAAAGTGGATTAAAGGTGACTTTGCGCCGGGCAGCATTGGGGATCCCAGGAGACTCGCTGCTTTTCACATAAGGGAACATGTGAATGTGTTGTCTTCGTAAGTGAGCCGCCACTACTGTGAGGCACTTGGTGAAGACTCTGGGTGCTGTAGTCACCCCGAACAGAAGGACTTTGAATTGGTAGTGTTGACAGTCCACCATGAACCTGAGATATTTCCTGTGAGCGGGGTGAATGGGAATATGAAAGTAGGCGTCCTTTAGATCTAGAGTGGAGAGAAAGTCTCCTTGTTGAAGCAGTGGGAGCACCTGTTGGAGAGTGACCATGTGGAAGTGGTCTGACTGAATGTAGAGGTTTAGCGGTCTGAGGTCCAGTATTGTCCTGAGAGAGCCGTCCTTTTTTAGGATTAGAAAGTAGAGGGAGTAAACCCTTGTGCCTTGATGAGGTAAGGGGACTGGTTCTATTGCATGTTTTTGTAATTGAGAGAGAACATCTTGTTTCAGAAGAGTCAGATGTTCCGGGGACATTGGACGTTGTCTGGGAGGGATATTTGGGGGGAGTGGAGGAGAGTTCCAGGCAATAACCATACTGGATAATTTGTCTTACCCACTTGTCTGTTGTGATACAATTCCAGACAGGTAGGAACTGTGAGAGGTGTCCCCCCGACAGGAGTGGGATGATCAGGGGGGAAGGAAAGTCACTGTTTGGTGGTAGGAGAGTTGCGGGTATTATTACTGCGACCTCTTCCCTTATCATTGTTGCCTCTGTACCCTCCACGAAAGTATCCTCTGGAGGAATTAGTTTGATTGGGGCTTTTATAGGAAGAAGAGGGATGCTCCGAACCAATAGTTTGGGAGCCAGCCCTGTAAAAGGAGCGACGAAATGAACCTCTAGGGGAAGGTAATTGCAAGGCCCCCATGGACTTGGCAGTGTCCATATCCTTTTTCATCTTCTCTAAAGATGTATCGACTGTGGGCCCAAAAAGATGCTCTTGGTCAAAAGGCTGATTAAGAATAGCAGACTGCACTTCCTGCTTGAATCTGGAGATTCGGATCCAAGCGTGCCTGCGTAGCAAAACGCTGGTATTAATAGCACGAGATGCCGTATCAAGCGCACATTTGATAGATGTATTTGTTATTAATTTTCCCTCCTGTACAAGGTCATTAGCTTTGTCTTTATATTGGTCAGGAAGATGTTGCATAAGCTTTTCAAGCTCATCATAGTGAGCTCTGTCATATCTGGCCAACAAAGCTTGGGCATTGGCAACCCGCCAATGATTTGCCGCCTGTGAGGCGATACGTTTTCCAAATGCGTCTAGGAGTTTGGATTCCTTATCAGGAGGAGGGGTGTCGCCTGTGCCTTGTGAATTTGCCCTCTTGCGTGCATTAGACACCACAAGAGAATCTAAAGGGACCTGACCTTTAATGTACACTGGGTCATTGGGAGCTGCCTTGTATTTTTTGTCTACCCTGGTGTTAAGAATCCTGGCTCTGACGGGGTCCTTAAAAACTTCTGGTGCATGTTTTAGCATGCCTTTTAACATTGGCAGGGTGCGCGTGGACTTTTGTATGGGTGCAAATGTTTCCAACAAAAAGTCTTCCTCTAAAGGGTCAGAGTGTAATTGTACCCCGTGGTATAGACCAGCTCTATTAATTAGTTGCGCAAACCCAATATTGTCATCTGGTGGTGATGGGATAGAGGTCCGGGTCATTGTGCGGCTCGGGATCTGTGTTGTAATCATCCCAAGGATCTGTATTGTGTGGGATTGTATGTGCGTCATCATCCTTATCTGGATCTCCATCCCCACCCTCATCAGTATAATCATCTTCATCATCCTGTGGTTGAGGTGAAAATGTATGTTGTGGGGAGTGTGCTGGAAAAATGAGCAGATTTGGATCAGCTGGAGAAGGAGAGAGAGGTGGAGGAGTATTAGTGCCTATCTCCTTCCGCTTCTTAGGTATTTCAGGGTCTTCTGAAGTGTCCAATTTTCTCTTTTTAGGAGGCTTGGCGACAACTTTGCCAGTTTCCGGGTCAATGTAGAGAGTTTTTTGCTTTGGATCCGAAAAATCTGGTAGAGGCTGTTGTGTGGGTACAATGTCCTTTTTTCGGTGCCGAAGACTTGGGGTCAGAATGTTGCTTAGACCATGTTTCTGAAGCTTTTTTTGGGGTCTTGGACTCCTTCGCTTTTGGTATAGGAGTTTGTGGCTCCAAGACTTAAACTCCGAAGATTTTTTCGGCTCCGAATGCTTGTCCTTTGTTTTGACGCCGACGGCTTCATCGTCGAGGCTGTTTACGGTGCCGAGGAAGAAGGGCGTGGCACCTCTTTGGTTTTGGACTTCGGTGTCGAAGGTGATTTTTTCAGCACCGGAATGGGGTTGGCTCGATCCAGAGCCGGAAGGCTTTTCTTTTGATTTCATAGCCGGGCCCGAGGGCGGGGCGTCTGAAATGTGTTGCTGGTGTCGATCCGAGGGCGAATGTGTTACCAGAGCCTTAGGTTTGGTTTTGGTTGGAAGAGGGGTTTCGGTACCCACGGACCGCTGAGCTGGGGTGACTGTCTCATCTTCGACGTCGGAGTCATCGGCTTCGGAGACGGAGAGGTCTCCATCAGCTTGTTGCTCCAGCTGGAGATTGGCTCCAAAGATGTCCGGAATCGAGCTGCTTCCGCGAGACATTTCGTGACGTCGAGCCCGACTGTCACGGATGGTTTTCTTCGACCTGAAAGATGCACAGGCCTCGCAGTTCTTGTCTTCGTGCTCCGGGGAGAGGCATAGGTTACAAAGCTCGTGTAAGTCAGTGTGTGGGAACTTAGCACCACACCCAGGGCATTTTTTTAAAGGAGTCCTTTCCATTGACTGCTGGCGTGGTCGGCGCAGATAGACACAACGGCCCGCGTCGCAGATCGAGGTCGAGGATTTTATATTTCCGGAAGATAGGTGTCGAAAAGGAAATGTGATCGAGACAATACCGTCGTGTGGTGAGGCATTGCGCGTCGAAGGGGGTTCGAGAACGACACCGAAACGGAGCAGAACAAATCACATCCGAACCCGATGGCGGAAAAAACCAATCTGCAGATGGAGTCGATGCCCATGCGCACTATCGTCCTAAGGAGGAGTCACCTACCTCGTGACTACAAAGTCTTCTTCCAAAACAAAAACAAAGTGCAAACATCCGAGTCCAACACCAGATGGAGATCTATGCACAAGTATACGATCTACAGCTCATATGCCTCGAACATATATTTCACTATCAGAAAAAAACCTTTATCAGGGGAACTATAGTAAAATAAACATGCAATTATAAAAATATGTAAACCGCAATAAACAACGTCACCATCTCGGAGTTCTGCTAACATTTACAAGCCACGAGGCCGACAAATCTTTGAAGGCAATATAGGACCATAATGCAGGTTTTAGTTTTTTTTTAAATTACATGTTCCGTTTTGGTGCAGTTCCAATCAAAAACGTTTTATTAGTTCATTATATCTTTATTCAGCTATAGGACAGCCATAAAAGAAACAAAACACCAAACCCATTCCAGTAATATATCAAAAAAAAAATTTTAGTAGTAGTTTAAATACTTTGAGGGTACTTGGATACCGAATAAAGTGTATATACACAGAGTAATACAATAGATAACATTAAAGTACCTTTTGAAAACATCACAGCTCAGACTTGTGATAAAAAGCAAGTGCTACTGAAAATTCAGCCCTGCGTTCAGAGATTTATATATACACACACACACACACACACACACATAGATACACACACACACACACACACACACACACAACACACACACACATATATAAATGTAAAAAAATGTAAGTCCGTTTTTATATAGCGCAGCTACTCACCCTTACGGGTCTCAAGGCGCTGGGGGCCGTAGTGGAAATTAAGTGAGCTATTGCCCAGAGTCACATGGTGCTGAGCTGCCGCCGGAGCCGGGGATCGAACCGTGAACCCTGTGCTCCGAGGTCAGCTGCCCTGGCCGCTGCACCACACCTCTCCACAAGCCATCTTGATTGGAATAAACTGGTAACACTTAAAACATTTAATTTAAAAAGGAACAAAATGAGGGGGTTCATTTTGTCATAGAAATTATGGTTAGTGCTGTAGAAAGAAAATTTAGGGCATGTTTTAAGTGAGATCTCAAATCCTCTTCTATTTCATTAGAAAATTCTGACATGCAGACTGAAACAATCACTTTCAATACCAGCAGTAGACTTCCAGTTAACTCCCTGGTGAGTAGTAGCTTTACTACAGTGATCTAATGAACAACTAGAGTGCTAACATTCTGAATTTATGGCAAATGTGACACATCTGAATGCCTTCTTGATGGAATCAAAGTAAAAAACTGAAAGCATTTCCTACTGAGGAGACTGCAGTAAATGACGAAATTAGGAAACTTCATAACAAATAAGTCTCCCAAGATGGCCACCAGAGAAAAAAGAGCCCAAATGTAGCACAAATATCACCCAGATGTAGCCCACATATAGCCCAATGACAGAAGTGTGCAAAACACTTTATTTTTAGTTTTTCTGCAGTTTTATATAGTGCAAACTGGTCAGGTATTGGAGCGTTACATCTTACTTGGACCCCTTATTGTGTAATTTGCACGAAGTACATGAGATTGATCTTGCGAAACATTGAACTTTACGATTCTGTTATCCTGAAGTTGCTCTGAACCGGGCTTTGTAACACCCGTTTTTACCTACTGGTTTTAATTAATTCTCACTGTATTGTATTAGGAAAGAGGATTTACTGTTTTAATGTACACTTTTATGATGTTTCTAAATCAGATCAAATAAAGTTTAATGAATTCTATGGCAGGACGGAGGCGAGGATTATGCATATCTTTCCTCACTTTATTTGCATAGCAGTTCAAAGAAAACGTAACACAACAATCATTAAACAAAAGACTACACAACCCATGAACCATTAGGGGGGGGGTAGTCTCCAAGGCAACTATAGTCCAATCATATCACAGCCCATCGTATATAATATCGCGACGTCCCTTCCGCTTCCTCTTTCTTCACTGCTCGTCAGTTAAGTGCATTCCTTACATTCTTGGCTTAATCTGACGTTGTTGCTGTTTGTATAGCGGTTTCTTGTGCACGTTATTAGCATTATTGCCTTGGTATTGTTTCATATTCCCTGCGCAGCAGGCTCTTGCCCGAGCGCGTTCTCCCCTCGCAGTTTCTCCCGCTGTGTGCTCTGCGCGCGGTGAGATCCTGTCAGGCGCGTCTGGTCCGAGCGAGGCAGCTCCGTCGAGCGCTCCCACTGGTCTTTACGCGCGTTTGGGAATACGGTCACTCCTTTAGTGTCTGCTTGATTCCAGACCAACCCTCGCCTAATTTTGACACCGCTACGCGGTGATTTCCCCCACACGGCCACGTTAGTGACCAGCGCCACCTGGTGGTGGTGGTAATTGGTATTGCGCCTCAGTCTATTCTTATAACAGCTTCGGGAAAAGCCCAGCTGTTGGAGCACCGGCGAGGGGGCTGTCTTAAGGATTTTAAGGGCATTTGTTCTGTGCTCACACCCTCTTCTATCATGTCTTCTCCAGAAGACCATTTTTACTCCTCCTACCAGGAAGTGGAGGAGGAATGGCCCCCAACTTCTCCCTCCAGCAGTGGACCAAGCCCTCTCTCTGGCTATTTCTAGGGCGCTGGCTCCTCTTAGGGATCAGGTTGATAAGCTGGCGAAAAGCATCCCTGGGGTGTTCAGTGACCCAGATCTGGTGGTGGCGGGTCCAAGTAGCTCCCAGATGGGGAATAAAAGGGCCGTTAAGCATAACGCGGGGCACTTGGAAGGATTTGATAAACTTACGGAGACCTTCCTCAAGAGTGTGCGAACGCTAAAACATGCACCCTGCCGGGAGGAGGAAGGGCCCGGAGAAAATTGCGACACTGTCACCACTATTGTAGAAACCGACGGCGGGTTTCCCTTAGAGGGAGAGGGTGTATCGGAGGACGATTTCTCCTCCGATGAGGATAAGGACTCGGGGCGTCCAGAGTCCCACTCCTCTCAGTCCCCGGGGTCCACTCGGACATGTTAGAGCCTACCCAAATTTACCATCCTAGGTCGGCAGAGTGGACACCTGACGCCAAACTGGCAGAGTATGTGGTGGGGAAAATCCATCAACCCCTTGAAAGGGAGGTCAGGAATAGGATGAGGGGAGAATGCCCCAGGCCCTCACTGAAGGGGAAGGTGGCACACGCCTGAAATTGATGAGAAACTATGTACCTTTTTCTCCAAGTATATGAGGGATCCCAAGAAAGGAATTGATAGGTCTTGGACGTGGTAGGGCCCTTGACCCAAATTATTCAATTGACGGAGCGTTCCAAAGAGTCAGGATCCCCTTTGTCCACGGATATTGTGGCTGGTTGGGCGCACTACCCTAAACCCTAAAACACTACCCCCAGCACGACACCCTACACTACCCAAACACCACTGCACTACCCTAAACCCTAAAACACTACCCCCAGCACGACTCCCTACACTACCCAAACACCACTACACTAAAACCTAAATATACCCCCAGCATGACCTCCCACACTACACAACCACCACTGCACTACCCTAAAACACTACCCCCAGCATGACCCCCTACACTACCCAAACACCACTGCACTACCCTAAACCCTAAAACACTAACCCCAGCAGGACCCCCTACACTACCCAAACACCACTGCACTACCCTAAATCTACCCCCAGCACGACCCCCTACACTACCCAAACACCACTGCACTACCCTAAACCCTAAATCTACCCCCAGCACGACCCCCTACACTACCCAAACACCACTGCACTACCCTAAACCCAAACACTACCACCAGCATGACCCCCTACACTACACAAACACCACTGCACTACCCTAAACCCAAACACTACCACCAGCATGACCCCCTACACTACCCAAACACCACTGCACTACCCTAAACCCAAACACTACCACCAGCATGACCCCCTACACTACCCAAACACCACTGCACTACCATAAACCCTAAAACACTACCCCAGCACGACCCCCTACACTACTGCACTACCCTAAACCCTAAAACACTACCCCCAGCATGACCCCCTACACTACCCAAACACCACTGCACTACCCTAAACCCTAGAAAAGAAACCCCCACCCCAAGCGCCCAATCCCCTTTACCTCTCACTCCTCATGGTTCCTCTCTCCTCGTGGTTCCTGCTTCACGTCATCTGAGGGGCGGTGCACGTCGTTGTGAGGAAACGGAACAGCCTCCGTTTCCTTACAACGACATGGATCAGTCTACATGTTTTTAGAACGCATGGTCATTTACCATACATACCTTTACAACAAAATTCGTTGTAAAGGCATGCGTGGTAAATGACCATGCGTTCTAAAAATGCATAGTAATGACTTCGTGATGTACAACGCATGCGTGGTAATGCATGCGTTGTAATGGTATCGCAAAGTAAAAAGTCGTAACGGCTGTTTACCGATCAAAGCTGGCCCCTGTTCTTCAGTGAGGCGTTTATTTGATTAATTAGGAGGAAGGAATGTGTTTTTTACCGAAAAGTGCATTCCCGGCTGTTGTATTGTGAAAGTGTCCGCGTGGCCTGGTTTCACTTCCGGTGAGAGAGTGGAAGAGTCTGTTTGGATCTAAAGGAGTTCTGTTGTTGGACGGGCCGGCGCGACATGTCATCAGAAAACATAGCTAATGGAAAGCGTCCTCCCTGAAGTGTGGAGCAGTGCCATGAGAAGTCAACGAGTGTGCGTCCCACCGCAGTATGACCGTACCGCGTGACCCATGTGCCGCCTCCAGGGTACGGGAGGCAGAAGCGGCATCTCAGGTCCTCTTGAAGACCATTGTAGCACTAATTCTACATTTTGGTACTAGGGCATTTTAACTTCGTTGTTCCTGCCAGATACAAAGAGAAGATCTTGTGTTATTCAGTGCCCTCGTTACCTTTTTTGTGGGTTGTGGTGCTTGTCACTTCGCTGCCCCGCCGGTGCACACGACTGGGCACCCCACCTTGTGTGCCATCTGCAGGGCCTCTGCCCTCGGATCACTGGTTTCGGTTTCTGTAGTGGCAACATAAACAGTTGCTCCCAAAGGACTAGCCTGAACACTTAGGTGAATATCCCCTGCACCAGCATTCCACGGAAATTCTTTCCTAGCTCTCCCACGTCAACAAGCACGTCTCCACTCGCGACACCGTATGAAGTCATCAGAGCCATAAGAGGACCTCGTCAGCGTGCTGACGTCAGTTCCACCCATTTTTTCCGTGCCACCGAGGCAAACAGGGGACCGAGACATTTATACATAGTATAATAAATATATATACATATATATACACATATATACACACACACTGACTGAAAAAACCCTAGGTTTCAGGCACATCATAGTTAGAAATTGGCATTTAAAAAACCTTAGAAATTCACTGAAAAAACCATAGGTTTCAGGGACGTTATAGTTAGTTCGACATTTCACTCGTACAAAACCATAGAAATTCCCCCGTTATAGTTAGTTCAGCTAACTATAACTCGCGCGCCCGCAATGCACTGCTGATGACGTCACATATTACATCACTCATGACATGGATATAATATATATATATATATATATATATATATATATATATATATATATATATATATATATATATATATATATATATATATATATATATATATATATATATATATATATATATATATATATATATATATCACTGCACCTCGTGCAATCGCTTCCTGAACAAAGACGAGTGCAGACCTCCAATCGTGCATAAATTATTTATTGCTTAGACTTCTGCCATTACGCGTTTCGGCCGTACAAGCGGCCTTGATCTATAGTTAAAATTAGGTGATATTACAAAAATATCTTAATTCCTGGCAATCTGAGTCTGTAATCTACCACGTTTAAACCAGACCACCTGTAAAAAGTTGCTAATAGCATTAACAATTACAGGAGTAGTATCAATCTTTAAAGTTCTGAAAGACACTAAACATCTTGTCACCTCCAGGTCACGACAAAGGGGTGATCCATTTCCGCTGCTGGCCTGGATAGCCAGGACAAATTAGTATATGTGTCTCCTTCGTTTTCCAAGCCACACGCTGGCAAATACTAGAACCCAAGTCCTTAATCCATTTGTTAGTAAAGGACCTCAGAGGTAAAGTGCCCGATCGAAAGCAGAAATAGCGACTTTTCGGTAAAGGAGAGGAAACAAAATTTAAAAATTCCTTAAAACGAGGAAATGGTTTGATATCTAAAAACCCATTTGTCAGTGGGCCAATTGACTGGTTATTAATATAGCCCTCTGGATGTAAGTACAACAGCTGGATTTCACAATATCATCATCATCTTCACACATTTTTTTGGGGTCGGCCCATAGCATTTGCAGTCCCAACTTGTTTAGCCAGTCCAAAACAAATTTAACCCAGGGTACTGATTTAACACCTCCTGCACTAAGCAAGTCTACAAAGCAGTCTCTGAACTCTTAGCTCAGGTGTAACCCATAAGCGAACCCAGTAAACAAGTGGTCCAAGTGCGGCCAGATCTGCAATTCTTTTTAAAATTAAGTCAAAGAATAGGGGAATTAACAGTGTGCTGCTTGGAAAGAAAACCAACTGACAAATTTATTTTTTGCAATTTTAAGTGGAGAAACGTCAGTACAACCCCAAGTCTCAGGACCATAAAGAGCGGCCCCTTGTGCCTTGGCACGATATACTTCAAGGGCTGGTGAGACAGCACGAGAGCTCGTTTGCCTATGCAACATATTGATAGCATTGTTCTGTGCTCAACTAGTAGCGTACTTTTGCTAACTTGACCTTTCCACTTACAGTTCTCCATTGCTCTGACTCCCAGGTAATCGAAACTCCGCACCCTCTCTAGGGCTTCTCCACCTATTCGAATAATGGAGTTTTGACCACTCCCTTCCCACACCATATATTTGATCTTGTTAACATTGAGCTCCAAGCCCCTTGACAGACAAAAGTCTGTCAATTTGTCAACAAGGAGCTGGAGCCCCATTGGTGTCTTAGAAATGAGATGGGAGTCATCTGCAAATTAAATAATCAGTACCTTATTACTATTCTGGACAAGGGAATCATTTCTGCAGTTGATCAAAATATTAACGTCATTTATATAAAGGGTGAAGAGCATGGGTGCACCCTTGCCATACACCCCGCTGGATGGGAATGCGTTTGGTCAATTCTCCCATGTGACCGCACCATACCTAAGCAAAGTTGTTACTGTACAGCTGAGACATAAGATGGATCAGATTCCTGGGGACACCCATCGTGTTTAAAACATGCCACAAATTAGTGTGTGGAATGAGATCAAAAGCGGCTCAAAGATCGATAAGCCACGTAAAGATTTTGATGACGCAATAAAATATATTTCCAGTATAGTATGGCACATCTAAAAATTTGATCAGAGGTACTTATCTTTAAGCGAAACCCAGCTTGGAGGGCTGACATAATATTGTTAGTCTACCCAATGTGACAGTTTTTAAAGAATTTGCTTTGCAAAAATCTTTTGAGCATTATCGATTAAGCTAATTAGCCTATAGTTTGAGGGCGGGCATGCATCATCTTTTTTTATATATTGTAATCTCAGCTCCTCTCCAGGAGTCTGGTATCTCACCCCCTCGTGATATAGCATTGGAAAGTAGGTTAAGATAACCTGTCCAAATCGGAGGTTCCGATTTGTAAAAGTTGCCAGGAATTTTATCCGGTCCTGGCGCCTTAGCAGATTTTAATGAGGAGATAGCTCTAGCAGTATCCTCCAAGCTAAAGGCAATAGCTGGAACGTGAGCTTCTATAATGTCGTGGAAAAATATACCTACAATGGTAGTCGGGTCACAGCAGGGCCCTAGGGATCTGAAGCCTTTGCCTCGTAGAGATCAGAGAAGAGAGATACCCATTTATCAGCTGGTATATGATGTTGAGAATCTTCGCATTTTCTGTTCTGGTTTGGGCCACTGTGCGCAAGAAGAGGCTATTATCATTTGTTTTAACGGCAGATATGTCGTCCCAACTTTTGTCATCCCAATTCTTTTTTGCGAGATTTAACGAAGCTTTATAAGTGCGCCTAGCTTGGGCTATTGAATTCCTATCGCCGCCTAAGACAGCAGATCTTGGAGAGCTTTTGTCCTGCTTACAAGTGAGATCGTACCATTTACTATCTTTGCCCAAAGCTGGCTTCTTATGAACCATGTCTTTGTAAAATACCTGTTTTAACTCTTTAAATAGTAGGTTATGTATACTCAGAATAGGAATTTCTAATTCATTTGCCCCCACATAATTTGACAGAAACTTATCATAAAGCCCATATATCTGGGACAACAGCTTCGGATTTGACAGAACTCTAGGCCACGAGACATAACGTCGACAGTTGGCCAATATGGGTTCAGGCACTATTGTACGGCAGGAGTGTAATTCCCTGGCAAGTGGAGCTCCAATCAATGATAGAATCAAGGAGTCATGGTCACTGTCAGGGCACCGATCCACTTGCATATCAGCCAGAAGCGGCTACAATCTCACGTCTAGAATAACAAAATCAACAACACTAGTATGGTTACCTTTTCTGAAGGTAGGAGCTTGATCAGGGTCAGAGGTAGTATGTCCATTACATGCCCTCAGCCCTCTAGCAACTGTTAATGGAAGCTAATTTGAGTCCAGTGGCCGTAAAGTTAACTCTGGGTTTCCCAGTTAATACCAGGATGCCCCATTGGTTATCTTCCTCTTCTATGACCTCCTTGATGTAAGGGGAGGGTTCATAGGATGTATTAAAATCTCCAGCCAGTATTATTTTAGTGTTTGGGTGTAAGGAATCTAAAAGTTCTTCAAGAATCGATAAGATGGGGGATTCAGTACAGGTCACAGTAGATCTTACATAAATATTTAAGAGTATGAAATCCAATCGCGAGGCAAAAACAACATTGATCCCCATTAGATCTGGGTATTTTAATTGCAATAAAGTGCAAGATCTGAATACATTCTTCTTAAATAGGATCAGAAGACCCCCAATTGCCCTCCCATAGTGCTCAGGGGGTTTGGCTTCCACGCTAAAGGTGGTAAACCCATCAAACACACTTTTTCAGTGGCCCAGGTCTCTTGAAACATCCAAACATCATGTTCACCAATGTACATTAGCCAATCAGGGTCAACCAGTTTAGATGGAATTCCTGGCAAGTTCCAAGATATAAACTAATACCAGATTGTGAATGAAAGACCTCATACATTTATTAAAAGATACAGTACAAGTTTTTTTTTTTTATTATACAGTAAAAACTCATAATACACATACGCTAGATTCATGTCTTTGTCTGACACAAATTGCTTTCTTAATGAAATTTAAAACAACAAAACAGATCATTGGGGTATCTAGCTTCTGTAAACTAATCAGGGATAGTTTATATTGTCTAGCTTTACTTTGTCATAAAATAGGGACCAAAAATTTGTGACGGGGAACAGAATAAGTGACAAGTACTTTGCCTAGAAACTCCATCACAGGGTGGTAACGTTCTGTTTCCTACGTCGGAAAAGCAATAATAAAGTGCACAGTATTTAGCCTGAAACACAGTAGAAACGTTGTCTAGAATGCATTAAAAGTGATAGCTAAGGTTCTGGTCCTACAGAAGTGCAAACAGCAGAATAATTAAGAACACTAGTCATACATAACGCCAGTCTGTTTATGTGCAAAACTAAACACTGCGTCATATGTTCTGCTAAAATGTTGGTTTCTCAAGTTTATCATGGGGGACTAGGTCAATAACAATTTGAATAAAATTCCTAAATAGTTAAAGGTATTTGTTCTATCCAACTTTGACCCTTTCATCCTATAATTCTTAATGTTTGGTTACAAAAGATTTAGTATGATTGATTTTCATAATTAATAGTACCATAATGCAGGTTGTCATGTATTGTTTTACACTTCATGTTCCATATTGGTTCTGTTACAATAAAAAACGTTTCTCTCAAACAGGGATGTTTCTCTTTTTTAAAACAAAAGGTGAAGGGCGCAACACTCTTGCGGCGCAACACTCTTGCGGCGCAACACTCTTGCGGCGCAACACTCTTGCGGCGCAACACTCTTGCGGCGCAACACTCTTGCTGGCGCAACACTCTTGCGGCGCAACACTCTTGCGGCGCAACACTCTTGCGGCGCAACACTCTTGCGGCGCAACACTCTTGCGGCGCAACACTCTTGCGGCGCAACACTCTTGCGGCGCAACACTCTTGCGGCGCAACACTCTTGCGGCGCAACACTCTTGCGGCGCAACACTCTTGCGGCGCAACACTCTTGCGGCGCAACACTCTTGCGGCGCAACACTCTTGCGGCGCAACACTCTTGCGGCGCAACACTCTTGCGGCGCAACACTCTTGCGGCGCAACACTCTTGCGGCGCAACACTCTTGCGGCGCAACACTCTTGCGGCGCAACACTCTTGCGGCGCAACACTCTTGCGGCGCAACACTCTTGCGGCGCAACACTCTTGGCGCGCAACACTCTTGCGGCGCAACACTCTTGCGGCGCAACACTCTTGCGGCGCAACACTCTTGCGGCGCAACACTCTTGCGGCGCAACACTCTTGCGGCGCAACACTCTTGCGGCGCAACACTCTTGCGGCGCAACACTCTTGCGGCGCAACACTCTTGCGGCGACAACACTCTTGCGGCGCAACACTCTTGCGGCGCAACACTCTTGCGGCGCAACACTCTTGCGGCGCAACACTCTTGCGGCGCAACACTCTTGCGGCGCAACACTCTTGCGGCGCAACACTCTTGCGGCGCAACACTCTTGCGGCGCAACACTCTTGCTGGCGCAACACTCTTGCGGCGCAACACTCTTGCGGCGCAACACTCTTGCGGCGCAACACTCTTGCGGCGCAACACTCTTGCGGCGCAACACTCTTGCGGCGCAACACTCTTGCGGCGCAACACTCTTGCGGCGCAACACTCTTGCGGCGCAACACTCTTGCGGCGCAACACTCTTGCGGCGCAACACTCTTGCGGCGCAACACTCTTGCGGCGCAACACTCTTGCGGCGCAACACTCTTGCGGCGCAACACTCTTGCGGCGCAACACTCTTGCGGCGCAACACTCTTCTTTGAAACAATCTACTCTGTGCCCCTGCTCCACTCTATCCCTGCACCACTATACCCTGCACTCTCAGCCACTGAACTTCAAACCACTCTACTCTGCCCCAATGGACTCTACGACACTGCAAACGACAATGCTTTACATAATTGCGCTCTGTCACTCTACGCTGTTCTACTCTGCACCACTGCACTCTACGCCACAGCATCCTTCGCCACTTCACTTAAAACCAACTAACTCTACGCCAATCTACTCTGCACCACTATACTTTATACAACACTACACTCTACGATACTCTCCACTCTATTCTAAGGACACACTACTCCACTCTACACCACTACGTGGCACCATACTCCACTCTGACACTACGCCATTCAACTCTACACACTTACACTCTACGACATTACTCCCTTCACGCCAATCCACTACGTTCCACTTTACAACACTCCATGTCTCTCTCCTTTACCCCACTAACTTCTAGACATGCTGAACAGCAGCACGCTGGTGTGAAACATATCTACAACATATTGACAAAAGCCAATAGCTCTTGCATAGGCAAGATTAATTGGCTTGGTCAATGCTTGTTTCTGGCTACAATCAGCAATACTTAGAAGCACTGGGTTCTGCCCTTCAGAGTAGAAAATCTATCCCCTTGTGCAGTTTTGTCAATCGACTTTTTTGTATTCTAATGTGCTCCAAGAGGTTTCAACTAGAAATACATTTACTTTTTTTTCTGGATCTTCAAAGAAAAGGTCCTCACTTTTTGACAGGTGTCCTTCCTAACAAGAAAGGATGAGCACAGTACCTTAATGCTTTGAGTAACCTGGCTTCCAAACATTCCCCTATAAGGAAGTGCGTTAGTCACATCAGGAAGTACTAAAAAAAAAAAAGTTAGAAAGATCGATTTGGGATTTTCATAAGAGGAAGGCAGCAGAGCACTGAAGCTCTAACAGCTATTAGGAGGGAAGGGGTTGTGTGGAGAGAAATTGCCTTGCCATGGTACATCATCCATCAAATTAGTATTCTCCTTTCACCAAAGGGAATTACAACTATATCACTAATTTCCTTTGGCACCATCAGGAAGTTTAATGTTGGTCAACAGGTGGCATGGGAGTAAGTGTGCATTGATGCAGAGTGCTTCAAAGAAAATGATATAAAGAAAATAAAAAAAAGGCATCAACTTTAAAGCCTTGCTAAAACCTGAAGACCTCAATAATGGTTATTTAAACAACTGATGCCTGAACAGACTTTATTCAGACTTCTTAAATTTTAGTGGATATTTTCCCTTGCCAGAAGTAGTCAATAACAATCGAATATTTTCAACGACAAAGACAAAAGGTCTGAATTTAATGTGCTAACACATGCAGTGTTAGACAAAGAAGAGTGAAACAACCGGAATAGACAGAATTACAGTGAGAAATGTAGTCCATCTAGAAATCCAAACCAAGCATTTGAGTGGAGCTGGCAGGACACACCCAATTAATAGCATAGCCCACTCAATGTATACTCGGGGCCACTGTAATTATGCAATGATGCAGCTGCACTGTTTTTCACATAATTATTCATTTGCCACATAATTCATCTGCCACACAATTAGGGTTCCCAGTTTTTCGTTTTTTCAGATAAATACAGACAGAAAACTATTTATTTTCCTGTCTGTATTTTTAAATACAGAAAATAGGTCTTCTTTGGATGGTTTTTTCTACTGTCAATCATGAGTGCCGGGTCAGTAGGTGCACAGTTTGAGAGGTAGGGAAGATGAAAACAGACAATAGATTTCCTAATTAAGCTTAATTAAGTGCAGACTGTAGGAAGCTGGCTCGGTTTATGGTATGCCATTAGTTAGATCATGCACAGAGTTCCGGGGTTCCCCAAAAGTGTACAGAGCTCAATGTAAAACCCAAAGTGCTCCATTAGTGGTATTGCGGGCAAGCAGCCTTAGGCCCAACACAGAGAGGTGTATTGCACTACACTGACCAATAATGGACACACAACTCAAACAGGAGATCCACACCAATTAGATCTTCACAATAAGGTACGTTTTTAAATAAAAATTATTTTTACTTCTAACAGTTCGAAGTTATCCTATGGGGAAAACAATAACGCGGTTAAACAGTTATGTACCACACTTACAAATCCAGTCTTCGGGACCAAAGGTCAGCAAGGAGCAAGGAGCAGGTGAGTACCAAAACTGCACCACCAGCAGCACTGGGGAGGCTGGCTGCAGAGGGCAAAGTCAGAGTTCAGGCCACACTGCTTGCAGGTAAGTGGATCGGTTGCAGGGGCCAAGCTTTAGGGGTTAGGACCAGCATATGGGGGGGCAGAGGGGAACACAAAGCAGCACCAAACATACACCACCAGCGGCACAGTGGCGGCAGGGTGCTATTTCAGCGGCGGGCGCCCAATACTGTTCAATGGAGATTATTACTGTGGCAAACAGGCTGCAGGCGTTGCACCGATGGTTGCAGGAGGGAGACCAACGACCGCAGAAGTAAGTAGAGATGTATGGGGTTGTAGGGGCACCATCTGTTCAGCTCACCAAGGCCCAGGGGCTTTGGGTGCAGGGGTGCCTTTCGAGGTTAGAGTCTTCCTACCGGAGCAGGACGCGGTCGGGGGAGCCTGTGGATTCACACTGCAGGCGCCGCTCTGGAAATCAGCCAACACTTAACTCGAGGTCAGGATCTCTGGGGAGACTTCACTGCACAGGTGACCCACTCAGACTCAGGTCGTGGGCGTCGGGCGCAGAGTGGGCAGGAAACGCAGATCTGCCTGAATCCGGGGTCCTTGGAGTTAGTTTCTTCTGGACAGATCCGCTGCCCACAGGAGATCGGAGTCTTTTCAAAGGCAGCAGTCCTCCCAGGGTTTTCAGAGGTCACTAGCTACAAGACAGATCGCAGGTTTGCAGAAGCTGGAGACAGGCCATTAGGGCTGGGGGCAAGGCAGTGGTTTTCAGCCTTCTTGTCAGGAATGTCTTCTTTCTTCTTAAGTCGTCATGGATCTAGTTTTCAGGTCTGGGGAGCCACCTAAATACAAAATTTAGGGTAGTAGAAGGTACGGCCAATGGGCACCTTACCTGGGGTGACTACACCCTCTATGCCACCGTCCTGTGGGAGGTGGCACAGACCTAGCCCTGATTGGAGGGGTCTCCCCATCTTCAAGATGGCAGGGACTGGAAGACGTGCTTCACCTCGCCACCCTCACCTTAGGGGTGGATTTGGCAGAGGTGGGCACACGTCCTATTCTTCTAAGTTTTCCCACTGGTTTTCCCGCCCATAATCAGGGTGTAAACCGGGGCTGCCATCTGATGTTAGCAGCAGAGGCTGGAGGTCGCAATACCAAGGCAGCAGGCCTTTGAAGCTTCCCCCTTCATGCACTGGCACATCCTGGGGGAGGAGGTGCGACACCTCTGCCCAAGATGTGCATTGTTTCTGGTCCCAGAGAGCAGGGGCTCTCGACCCAGGGGTCCAGAAACGTGTATGTTCGGGGCTGGCTGCGTACAGCTGGTCAAAGACCACACCAGGGTTGGTAGGTTTTCAGAGGGCACCTCCGACGTGCCCTCAGAGTACATGGTGCAATAAATCTCACACTGGCATCAGTGTGGATTTATTGAGAGGAGTAGTTTGGTACCAAACACTCCTGTGTTCAGTGAAGCCATCATGGTGCTGTGGAACTAGACTTGTAGAGTTTCCAGGCTATGTACTCTCTATGGCTTCACTGGCACTTACAATATTAAGGAATGGACCCTAATACTGTTGAAGCACATCTGCTCATGCAGATCTGCCCTCACCTGTGGTATAGTGCACCCTGTCTTAAGGCTGTGAGGCCTGCTAGAGGGATGGCTTACCTATACCTTCAGGCAGTCCTGGCTGGCATGGCATCCAGGGTGCCAGTTTGACTGTAGTTCTCACTCACTGGGGCATGCAAGCTGCAAGGGCAGTGGTATGGTCCCAATGAGTGGGTCTCAGGGGACCCTCTTCAGCTCCCAGGCCCAAGGTAACCAGGGTACCATTTACTAGAGACTTGCAGGGGGGCAGAAGTACCAATTGTGGATATGTTTTGGGGAAAAACCACTGACACAGGGGACCTGGTTGGCAGGGAAACTGTGCCCTACAATTGAAACCACATCAAAACCAGACAAAACGTAGGAGCTAACCATGCAAAAAGAGGCACTTTCTTACACAGATATACAATTATTTATGCTATTCCACAATGCATGTGTTTGCAGATAACGCTATTGCACTGTATAGTGCTAAAACCTTTTGGACATTCAAATGAGTATACATTTATCAGTCAAATAAATGGGCAAAAATTCTTATTGCAGCTTCATTTATACAGAAAACAATATAAAAATGGATAAATAGAGAAATTAGATCTGGGTAAGTACAAACAATTTCAAGAAAATAAATACCATAAAACCAGGAACCCTACACAATCTGCCGATTTTAACACACAAAAATAGTTTCTAGCTTAAGCAGTTCAAAAGTCCCTAAAAACGCAGCAATACATGCTGCCAAGCAGTGGAAGACCCTTTGCAAAAGTTTACAGGTCAAGTTTGTTGCTTGCTATATTGGGGTATTAAACTGGTACTACTGAGGTGCAACCAGTGCCCAGATAGTGTTAAGTGTAAAAATCACAAAATGCACAGCATTATTTTCATTTTCTTGTCACATAAAATTTACTCAACCCTGCCGCATAATTTGCTCTCCCCTGCCACATAATTCCAGTGGCCCTGTGTATACTGTAAGCAACTGGTCTGTTTGACAGCTGTACAGTCAAACCCATATCAAACGAACATTAGCAAAGCCAATGCTTTTTGGTGGGGGAGGAGTAAAAAAAAAAAAAACGAGAAAAAAAAAACTATGTGCCGATGTTGCTAGTCACTTAATTCTGTATGCACGTGTTATGATAAACACCTTATCTTCAGAAAACTACTCGGGAATTGGCTCTTCCCCACATAACCACCATTCGCAAACAGAAATATACAGCATACTCCTCTGTATATAAGCATTTATTTGTACTATAGATATGTACCTATATATGTGTATTGCTTTGTATAAACATGTAGAATATATATTTTTTTTTTAAATACAGATATTCATTAGTTCTGCTTAACAAATGTACAAATTACTGATAGTTACATTATTCTATGTTTTTAACATGTATATAAGTGACTGCATAAATAAGTAAATTTTATCATAACCATCTACGATTGCTTCACTATTGAATTACAACAACAAAAATGTGTTTAAAGTACAACACTTGAAAGCCGGAGTTTACCGTCCATGTACTTATGGGTCTATATATTTATTACTTTTCTTCTAATTCAGCAAATCCAATGCACTACCTAATTTCTCACCCTATACCTCTATCAATATATCCTCTACCTCCACCCTCTCATTTATCCCAAACCCCATACCAATACTATGATCCCCCAAAAAACCCTTTCTAGACTCTTCCCTATCCATCCTTGCATCATCTCATACCCCTTTTACTATTCCAATCTTCCAAAACAAGCCTTTCTAAACCCCTCCGACTCTACACCCCTCCACCTTTTTTACTCATCCCAAGCCTCCTCCTACTGCTATGAGCTCGAAAAAAATATATATCTAAATCCTACCCTTTTCTATCCCTCCACTATCCTTTTCAATCCTAACAGACTAACAAGTCCACCACTCAAATTACTCATATTTCACTATACTAATTCACCACTAAGCCTTTATGGGTTCCGGAGTAGCGTGCTACTCGCTGAAAAAGCCCTTCGACACCTCGTATGGGGTAGTAAGCACTATATAAATGAGATTACAATACAATTTGTCCCCACACATGCGCATGCCTACAGAATGATGCAGGCGGCAATTTTTTTGTTTGTTATTGACAGATTTAAGGTGGTGGTGCAACTTAGATTGGAAAGTAAAAAAATAAATTTAAAAAATGTAAATACCCGTAAGGGGTGGAGGAGTTATGAGTGGAGAAGCAAAAGGGATGAGGCAAGGGACGAGGGAGAAGAGAAGGGAAGAAAAAAAAAAAAAAAAAAAAAGGGTAAAAGTGCTTGTTGGGGCACAGCAGAAAAAGATTACATTATTGTATGTTGTGAGGTAAGGGAGTAATGGAGGAAGGGATGGAGGCCAGGTGAATGGGAGGCAAAGGGGGTGGCATGAAGCACACAAGAGAAAGTAAGAAAATATGCACTTTCACGGAGTGCTTAACAAAAATTTGAAGTAGCTGCCTAAATAGGAGCAGTCGAAGGACACAAACCAGCTAATCAAAAGGATGATAAAGAGGTTATGCTCCAGTGAGGGACAAACACAAAAAGAGGTGGCAAGTAATTGAATACGAAGTAAACAGATGAGAAAGGCAAAGTCAACCAATTGTAAGTAATAGGAGGGTTCTAAGTTCACAGATGGTTTTTGGTGTGGTCCACAAGAGACATCCACCTAAAGGAAGTTAAAAGCTGAACAAAAGGCAAGACCTAAATAGGGCTACTGAAGAGTTTACACATTTACAGTTGGGTAAAATCTAGAACTACAGAGACTCTCGGGCTCTATGTTACTTGTTAAATTAAGTGGGGGCAACAGACTTGAGGACACATTTACTAGCGTTTAAAAGGCATGTAATTGGCACTGGCACTCACTGCCACATTTTATCTGCTCTAATGGAGCCATCTTTAAAATGTTTTGGAAAACCTCTGTACAGAGAAACAAACAAAAAGGCCATATCGATGTGAACTAAATTTGTGCAGGAGAAAATGCAATGCTTGAAGATATATACACATATAAAGCAGGAATATACAAGCAGACATGTTATACACCAACATTAGAGACCAATCAGCAGTTCCTTCATTTATGCTGCACAATCATTACCTAAAAACCTTTCTATGTACAAATCAGTGCTTTTGCAGACTGCTTAATGTACTACCAAAGTCTTCCCAGTCTCTGCGCTTTTAGTATGGTAAACCTCTTAACCATAGACCATGTTTTGTTAAACAGTTGAATAACAAGTAAGATTGTGCTCAAAACACTTGTCAATGCACCCAAAGACTGCTTTTGATAAAAAAGCACCCTCCTTTTTAGGTCGAGCCTAGCGCAGCGTGCATGCGCTGCTCTATGGGAGGCTTTTTGTGAGCACTCTAAACTTCTCCGTGTGGGTCTGACTCCTCCCACACATAGGATTGGCTTTTGCGTGTGTCTTTCACTAATGAAAGCACGCAAATGGCTAAAGGCGGGTGCATGTCCCCACCTACTTTTTTTATGTTCACTCCCACAGCGTTTTGCTCTCGGGCGCGAGCAGCGGCGCGCAGGGTAGCAGCTGCATTCCTGGTGGGTCAGGTTACTATCTACACACAACGCCAACGCGCCGTGCTTTCTCTTTCGCTTGCAATCTGGTCTTTGACTGCCAGCGCCTAATGGCTTGTGTTTGGTTACATACATCTTGAATTTAGACCACTTCCTTGGATGTATATATGTCTGTATTTTTGCTCGTCCTGTCGGCCTAAAATGCCTTTATAAGCTGAACTCTAACACGCCTTGCAGGCACGTAGGAATATTTTAAATGTGTAAAATCGTGGGATTTAGAGACAGCAGGTTTTGTAAAATGTTTCATTTTTCTCGTTCTGAGTTTTAGAATTTAAAGTTGGTACCAGATCACATAGCGCGTACACCTCACCGCCGCTACCGAAGAAAGTAGGTTTCATATTGCGAGAGCGCAAGGATAGTGACAAATATTGAGTGACTCTGACATGAGCAGCGACGTGGATGTGAGCTGCTCTTCCCTGCGCTCGCCGGGCAGCCTGCACGGAGGCCAGCTCAAGGAGAACAACAAAGATAACTCCATCTGCGTTCCGGATCCAGGCGCTAAACACTAGGGAACTTCGAAGCGCTATTCTAGGATTAGGATTACACAATAATGGACGCGCAAACGCCTTTAGGAAATAAACACTGCCAGGGGGGCTACAGAAGGATTATTTCAAGATATCGCATTATTTTCACGTTTAACTCCGCTTTTTAAAACAGTTCTTGCCAAATAACATTTTATTAAAAACAAATTATACTACAATAGTTATTTTAGAACAACCAATATCAGATATAATTACAATGGGCCAAGAATACGGAACGATTATCGTTTCCAATTCAAATGTCGAGATTTTGTTTTGTTTTAAGATTTTTCCTGCACATTTTAAATAGGGGAGCATTAGGAACACCCTGGGACTCATTTCATTGCAAAGACGATCGAGCCTTGTTGTGGCCACAACAATGTAGACTTATTTCACTGCACAAGCAGCTGACGGTCCGGTGCCTAGTACACTTCAGCCGTCGCCGAGGAGCTGCGTCTGCTCTGCCTGTATTCAGTACAAAATTAGTCATTGCAGAGGCACCGCTGCCTCGGTCTGAAGCAGCTCTTTATTGGCACGCTTTGTTGCTGATGTGCTTACAAAAATAGATGGATTCTGTGAAGTACAGCAATGTGCATCCTAGGCTGGCAGGATTCAATCTAAGCGATCAAATTTGGGATATAACATGCATTTTTCTATATAATTATACCCGTGTTTGTTTCTGTGCGAGTCTTTTCTCACGTGTTTTTACTCTCTCAGTCCACAGTCTGTCCTCAGGTACCCATCCCCTCAGTCGCATAACTTAGATTTATCACTGTACTTTAACTCCAACATCTCCCTTTTTTTCCCCATAACAGTCCCCGTTCCAAAATATACTCCTCGTGTCCCAACAGACATTGTTTCTTTGCCTAAAAATTTCCTCTTCCCAGGTTGCTCAGGTTTGCCCAGTCTCTAGCCATCCCTTTATTGCTGTCCTTCCCTTTGCCAAACTGACCTGGCGCCTACTTTCCTTAACACTCTAGATATAGGTTGCCTCGCACATCTCTAGACATATCACCCTGCTCCCCCAAACTGTCTACTCTCCCCCTGCCATCTCCTCCTCCCAAGCCTTCTCCTCCTGTCTCACTAACCCAAGTCATCTTCTCCTGTCGCAACCACCCACAAACTATCGCCTCCTGTCGCACTCCCCCAGCCATCTCCTACCATCTCACCATCTCCCCTAGCCATCTTCTCCTGTCTCACTCTTCAGTGCCGTTTGCCAGTGGCATGTAAAGTAACAGTTGATGTTGCACCAAGGATATTGTGCTGCATAACTAAATACTTATAAGGTCCCAAAAGCGAGACCTATTAGCTATGCCAATGCTTGTTTAATTTGCTGCTTTCGTGCGTCTATCCATACTAGTTCTTTGCCCATATGAAGGAAGCTGAAGTGAAAGAAAAATTTTAGGATAGCACAGTTCCTATCCCCATGTCCCCCATTTGTGCCTGTTCAATACCTGCTCTGAGAAATAAAGTAGAATTCAACTTGTATGGCTGTGCAGTGGCTGGCATTCCAATATTATTTTTGCTTTCCCGTAAGGTAGAGCTGCATGTCAGACTCAAGTGGTGAAAAACGCACAACTTCAACACTCCGTTCAGGGATGTCTGCATGGACTACTCTACATACAAGGATGAGCTTTAAAAGGACATGTTCAACTTACAGAGCCATTCATTTTGGTGTGTCACAATGAACTTTGGGAATCTCAAATCTGGCATTCCAAAGTAAACTGGAAGTAGCTTCCCTCATAGGCATTGGACTCCGACCCGTTGCTCTGCAAAGGCAGGCTGAATATCGTGCTACACCTCTGACCCCGTCAGAAGGTGGCTATTGAAGACTACTCTGCCTAGCAGGCGCGACTGCCTGGGCAACGACAAGTAGCCCTCCCAAGCTAAGGAGAGCTAGAACTGCCAGATATGCTGGCAGTGAGTGATGGCCAGCCATACAGGGCCCTGAGAAAACGTGCTATGGTCGTTGAGCTGTAGGGACCCCTACACATGCTGTAGTGTCTCCTGCCTTTGATGCAATTGCTGCCTACCGGCGCGGAGGAGCAAGCCTACCCTGGGATCACTACCCGACTGTCACATCCTCGGTATTACAGTGATGGATTCCCTCACATCTGACCTCTTTCTCCTCTCCAGGTGTGGCACCTGGATGCAGATAAGCTGAGGGGCAATGGGGGTAGGCAAAAGGAAAGCCCCCTGGGCCTATCACCCCCTGTGGCGCACTGTGATGGACTCAGCACTCTATAAGGTGCCCCTACCCCACTGAACTCTACACCGCACCTGCTGATGGCAAGAAGACTGCTCACGCTGCAAACGGGAGCGATTGCCTTGCCCAGTCCCTCACGTTGCTGGTGAGACACAATGGGGAAACCTCGTTCTGTGACAGAGTACCTGACGTCCAGCGCCTCCAGCCGGCGTACTGCCCCTTTATCAACAAGCATGGACATCCCGGTGAAGCTGGACTCCATTTTGGCTGCCACTGAACACTCTAGAAAGATGGGCACTGTTGCCATGGACCTAGGGCTGATCCGAGATGACCACAAGAAACTCTGGCGCAGGAAAAAGTAATTGCGGTCAGTTTCAATCACACTCGCGGTACCGGTGTTTGACGTAGGACGATTCCGGGGAGAAGATAGACGTCACTGAACCATAATATTTGAAAACCAAGAGACTAATTGATTGAAACTTACCGCAATTACTTTTTCCTACGCTGGAGGATCGTGTGGGTTGGAATTATCACCACACAAACATTCCAAATTGAAGACAGTAGAGCCTTGAAAAAGTTGCATGTGTATACCAACTGTGGCGACGAAACACGTGTTTGCTAAGATCGGTTTATGAGGAACCAGATGAAAAGGAATAAAGAAACAAAGAAGCCATTTGGAATACTGTTTTACATTTGTTTTGACCTACAATTGCTACTGCTGTCATTTTTCCTGTCTCAATTTTAACGTGTGCTGGGGATTGTTATTACGTTTGTTTGTAGCTCAGGCCACAGGATTTGGGGAGGCTGGTGGTTCTCTCCACCCTTCAGCACCGTGATAGTTAGTATCTGAATAAGATATTGAGTGGACTCACCCTTGAGGCGCCATTTCCCTATAAATCATACCATCGTCCCTTTTTAGGTCTCACCTGGCGTTGCAGCGCGCATGCGCTGAACGCTCTGCGAGGGCTTTTTGGAATCTATACGGTTTCAGAAGGGGGCTTTAAGCCACGCCCTTCTTTTTAATTGGCTTGCGTCAGCGTTTATGTTAAACGCTGGCGCGTGATTGGCAATTGGGCCATTGGTTACCGCCTTGTCCTCTTTTAGTACGGCCCATTTCGACAGGCCGACGCCATCTTTGTTCCTGTGACGTATGAGGGCTTTTAATTGGGAATCTTTGCTTTCCGTTCAGCGTTTACTGGCTTCTAATTGGGCTGTCAGAAACATTAGCTGGGTTAGGTGGCTGTTTTCCCTTAATAGCGCCGTAGGGCACCTACTTCCGGCGGGCGGGTGAGCTAGGGTGTCTAAGACACTGTAAACACACCCGAAGGCTATACCATTGCTTCTAGATACCGCGAAGCACAGCGATTCCAGTGTGCCAAAACAGGCTGTACAGCGCCCGGGTCAAAAACTCGAGCTTTCAGACGCCCCATAGTAGGCAGATTCGGCGTCTCATCTTCCGTCAGGTACCCAGAGGGCAGCACGCGAATCACTCCAGGGCGGGAGATATTTTGGCTTGGGCTGGGCTCTGGGAACGCCAGACCCAGGGTTCTGCGGAACTCTAGCAGTAAGTTGCGTGCAGATAAAGCGGAGCAGTCCGGGAGTTCAGAGTAAAAGGAGTCCTGATATGTACGTCCGGCAGTAGTCAATTACGCAGGTCACCCAGGAATGGCAACTACTTCCGCTGAAGGTGTTTTTCTGAAGAGGCTCCCAAATTTAGTTTTAAGTATCGACTGCAAGCCACGGTCAATGTATGACCGGGAGGGTGCGGGCAGACAACTCACATTCAGCTGCACCAGTCAGAAATTCAGAAGCGATGGATACCCTTCCCTCAAACCGCCCATGTTGTGAAGGGAGGCGATTTCCTGGTTAGAGGTAGGAGAAGTGTGTTGGGATGAGAGGTAGGAGAAGTGGGGATGGGCCTCCCCTTTTTGTGCAGCACATATGGGCTGAATCCTGGCTACAGTGCATGTTATGTTACATGGTACTGGTCTAGCACAGTACCGTGCGCCGATTGCTTGGCATGCATGCTCAGGGGCAGGGTGCATCAGTACTGTGTGCCTGCACCCAGAGGACTTTTGTGGGGAACAGTAAGGATCCTTTTTTGAAAGATGGCCCACCTGTCAATCTCTCACAGAGGTAAATTGACTCGTTTAACACTTTTAAGTTAGATATTGGCTTTTTGTCGCCAAGTAATTTGGGATTTTACTTTAAATGTGTTTGAGGGCAATCATGCTCTTATGGATACAGTGAATATTTGGCTGGTGCACTATATTGACATTTTTAAAAAGACTGGTTACTTAACGCCAAAGACTGAGTACGGCCTAAGGCCCCCCTGCCTCAGGAAAGTGCCCCACGCCTGTCATACACTACGTACTTTATTGTCCTAAGCACATTGGCCCCAGCTGATGCCAATTAGGCTGTCCTTTCTTAGCAATATCTTATTAAGAGTGTATGGCTGCCTTTTTTTGTTTAAGCTCTCATATGGGTGTTCTTCTATTTTGTGGTTAAACTCTTGATGATAGAGTTCAGGCCGCGAGGGGAAGTTGCTGCTCTTGGCGCCGTCACTTTAGAACCCACCATGCACCTTATCTTGCACCAAGCACTTTGTAAAAACAATGGACAGGTGCCCAAGTTCTAGGAGTCGTATTGTTAGCTCCTACATTGGGGGGTTTCCAAATTCTACGCTATTACACCAGGTGGGTCACGGAGAGGTAATTCGGGAGGACTGCGCTGCTTTGCACCTTGCATTTTACCGGTCAATAGCTATGCCGGTTCTTTTCCTGGCTCTTATAGGGAGGTAGGCAAGGAGTGGCTTTATGTTTATGATTTTTATTAACTAATAAACTACATTTTACTACTACTATTACTTATGTATAAAGTGTGCAGCCATTTAACCATACAATTAAAAATAACAAGTGACCACCAACAACCAAAGTCAGTAGCCAAGCAGTAAGGATTACTAAATATACATATATTAATGCATATTTAGATATATGCATATTTAGATATATGCATACATATATAAACACATCAATGCATATATATGCATAGATTAATATTTATACATATATATGCATACATATATGCAGATATATGCGAGTATGTGTATAGATGTGTGTATATATTAATGCATATTGACGTATATATATTTTGCCTATACATAGACATATCTATGCAAATATATTATCTACTGGCGGTCGCCAGTAGATAGTTATAGTTAGGACCTATTTTCCATAGGAAATCCGCGACATTCTATTTGAAATAACTCTTGCCGGTTGACGTATCTTCGCGAAATTTTCAAACTTTATGGCCCGCTCCGGTCCGCTCCTACCCTGAAAGTCTCGGGGTGATTCGTCAAGCGGGGGCCGAGAAAAAAGGAGGGTCCCAAAACGTGTTTTCCCCATTCATTTTTCCATAGGAAACTTTAGACACGGCTACAGCCCGAACTGCTGAACGGAATTACACCAAATTTGGCAAAGAGGTAGTTCTTGGTTCAGAAAGAACCCTTTTGTTAAATGGTGTAAATCCGTTCAGTAGTTCCTGAGAAATTCACAATTAAAATCACATATATATCTATGGGCGCGTCGGATCCGCGTACCCTCCCG